>JACCHV010000035.1:1350000-1950000 GCA_018907245.1 Eupristina koningsbergeri
TACAAGTTAATCGCAGAATAAATGAGGAAGATTCTGGAAAAGTATCGTTGTAGATTGACATTTTATTGGAAAGTTTTAATGAGTAAGGCTCATAAAATGACGGATTAAGCCTTTAATCCGGGTCGGCATAACAATCAATAAATTATTCGAGATACCGAAATTTATTCCCTCGGTCGTTTCAACGAATGACATCTCAAAATCAAAAGCATAAATGAAACAGTTCAATTTGCTTAGTGCCTATTTCAGGCTGACGTTAAATGCTATTTAAAAGACATTGTTACAATGAGCAAAAAGATACACAGAGGAGGAAAGAGAAACAAGAAGATCGCGACACAACGGGGGAAGGGTAGAGAAGGGGGGGAGAGGAAGATAGAGAAAGTATACAAGTGTAAACCTAATCAGTTTTAAAGAATTTCTCGGAGAGGGAAGAGTTGTTCGAGAAACCAGATATAGATTGTAGCACTATTTCATAGCTCGGCAAATTTATAGCTAATTATTTTCCGTGAGTGTTGAGACTAACTTGGACTGCAGCCGGCTCCTCGTTAACTTGATGGTGGCTTGATCCATGGATCTTGAAAATTGTCTGCATTCTTTTTTAGATTCTATGCACCGAGTACTTTGATAATTAGACTTTCAAGGTCAACGTCTCTTTCCTTTATCTCTTTATCCTTTTTCGCTCGCTCTCCTTGCTCCTCTCCATTTAAATATGTATATATCATTACAGTGTATTATTTTATCTCCTATTGGCATTGTACTATATTTCATTCAATTTTCTCTAATTATGTATTCCTTATATATTATTTTTAATGTACCATGATTTTATACACGGTTTATATTAACTATTAATAAACAAGAGTATGCGTACGTATACATTTCTAAAAATAGAATACAGTTGTTCTCCATAGTAAGATGAAAAATGAATCCATCGATCTCTCTCTCTCTCTCTCTCTCTCACTCACTCACTCACTCACTCACTACTCTTCTCAGTTTAATTTTGAATCTCTTGTCCTCTTTTTATGTATTTTTTTTTCTTTATCTCTCCATCTCTCTTAGACTCTTTTTTGAATAACATCACTTTTTGTCCTTTTCTATTTTTATTTATCTTTAAGTTACAGTACAACGACCTTAAAAATGAGTATTCATCCGCTAATTATTTTAAATCTATTTAACAACAACAAAAATTCCTCGTTCATGAATGTACATAAAATAAATGTTTCCAAATTTAGCTGGAATAAATTAATTTGACAGCTTATTATTGTACCTATTGTAAGGTACCGACTGTCAATAATAACCCTGCAGATTAAATTTTCTTAACGTTTTTTTTATTCTATCCCATTTCGTTATAATAAATATTTATAAAGTGTTTAATAAATATCAATAAAATTGTCAATTTAATAATCCGCATTCTACGGGTATGTCGATGAAAAAAATTCATCATAGTCAACTGAAAGATCCAACTCAAATTTTTGATGGACTTTGATAAAAATGCTCTACATGTGCTCGAGTGCTGTTGAATTTTTATGAGCCGACACATCGCGTTACAGCTCCCACCAAAAATCTTATATACAAAGGCTTAAGAGCAAAAGTACCCAACCAGATAACGACTTTTCTTATTTCAAAGACTGACGTAGCGGAATTTTCACGCTCCGAGCTCTGCAGAGGAATATCGTTATTAAAAAAGTATTAATTATCGCATTACCAGTGGAACGGTACGAGGAGTACCACAAGTAATTCAATCAAATCTCTATTAACAAAAACACATATTTGAATTTAATATATTTATTAAAAGTAAATAGATATTGCAACTACAATGTCATGCATGACCATTTTAGTTTACTAAGTGTATATCTTAATATCGGATTCTCTCTCTCTCTCTCTCTCTCTCTCTCTCATTACATAATTTTAAATCCATATCTTTCTTTTATATCTCATTGTTTTATTATTTTATCAGGATTTCCAACAATATTAATGAAATAATAATTATTAGTTTGTCCTTGTACGGCGCTGTTACTCTAAAATAAAACTCAATTGATGAAAAAACTTTATAATGTAAGCTTTCAGCAGATTTTACCCGATAAAATAGAAATGAATGTGCGTGGTTCGGTACGTACAAAAGCAAAACGTGAAAGTTTACCAATGTATCATAAAGGTGTTCAATCAGAAACCTGAATAAACTTATCTCGTTGAAAATACTTGCGTCAATGAAACCACTATTAATTGGATTTTGTTTAATCTTTGATATACAGTTGTAAAACAACTCTCCGAAAATTGCATTCTTAAATATTTTTCTTTTAATTTTATTAAATTGCGCAATTGCAACTACAGGCATAAACTACAGAACGCAATATCTCAAATTACTCCACTATAACTCGCTAGTTAATGGCATTGTTCTAACTTTCTTAACACTTTCGTCCCGTTGTCATTGTAATTAATTAACTAAACGATATAGGTTACACAGGCAGCAAAAATATTTATTCCTGTCAAATCATAAAAAGGTTTGACACGATACTAAAACTCTTATAAGATTCACGTCAGTCGAAACCATTCGTATCAGGAAGATCAAAGAGATATTTAAGAGCATGATTGGTCAAAGCATATATTACTGGTTTTGCATTTATATATGTTAATTTTGTGGTAATTTCCACGTATGTATTTACCAGATGAGCCTCTATTTGTTTAGATATATAAAATACCAAATGAATTATATGTTGCAAGTTGTGGCTGAAATTAGAATGCGTTGCACACCTATAAAGTTGCAGTGAGATCATGCGTCTACTCCAATTCATGTCATCCGCAATTTTTAATTTATAAGATTGACTGCGTACAGGGTGGAATAAATTTATGGTTGTATTTTAAATTTTTCATTTGCATGGAAATGAATTAACCAAAGAGCTTAATCGTTTCGATTAAAATCTTCATCGATTTTCCAGTGCTTAATGAAATTAAAGAAAAACTGATGGTCTTTTTAAAAATAAGATTATTAAATTATAAAGCCAATCCTCTTATTTCCGAAACAAGTATTTGCAATTTTTATTGTGATTTATAATACAACATCAGTCTGGCGAAGCTCCATCCGTAAATCAGTGAGTTATCCATAAAATTAATTAAACAGTTGTTTAAAGACTCGCAATCCAAATAGACATCCATCTTAATGTGTGAAATAAATGACGACAATATTTCAATACCCGAGTAAACTCATTTGCAGTGTGCTCTCGGAACCGAGCCGTGGCAACTGGTTGGTGCTCTTAGTTTCACACAATAATAAAGAAAAGAAAAGAAAAGAAAAGAAAAAAAGAAAAAGAAAAAAAGAAAAAGAAAGAAAGAAAAAGAAGAAAAGAAAAGAAGCTCTCGATAGGGGGAAGGGAGGCACGAAAGGCCAAGGCAGACTGCGATTCATAAATTGGAAATTGTCGGGGCTCGGGTGGTTGGAAAATGGAGTTTCTCGAAACTCATGCCAATTCGCTTGGATAAAGCCAATTCCAGTTAGTCGCCCAAGAGTACCAGAACTCGCCGCTCACCATCCACACATCTCGTCATATGTGTGTAATATATGTACTGGAGCCCTCGCGCTGAAATTACGGTTGTGTCCACGCGAAATCTAGGTCCTGAGCTCCAGTCTCTCTCGGTTATCTCTCATCCTTCTTCCTCTCTCCTTCTCCGGAGAACGATAGCCGATGATTGCTCGGAGCTAGCGGCGCGCTCGCAGGGTTAGAAAGCTGTTCTGATTCTTTATTTTTTTCTCTCCCTCCCTCCCCTCTCTCGCTCTCTTTCTTTCTCCCGTTTTTATATCATACGAAGAAACCAACAATCCGATTGCGCTGTCACGACTTTCGACAATGCGCAATTAGCCGCTGAATATTGTATCCCTCTAACGATCCTGGCTTACTTTATTTATCTTGGGAAAAGCGGAGGGCTGAGGAGCTAGTCAGCGCCTCCGTCACGCACAATTGGGTCAATTTTCGAAATTATCACTGCAGGCCAGTCTCTCAAAAAGTCAGTCTGTCAAGACAAATGCATTCCGTCTTTAGCTCAAATGTATCGCCACTTTTTGAGCACTCATCGATAGCCGGAGCAGCTGATGGCTTGGCGAGTTGGATTAAGCGTGTAAACAGCCGAGCCAACAACGTGCCAACGCATTATTCGTGCCCTGTAGCAACAGAACTGCAGACAATTATTTTTTAAGCGAAAACGACTTTGCACAGCGGCTCAATATGTAAATATCATTATGAGAGCGAAATAGAGCTGTTGATTCCGTTACGCAACATAATAATCCAAAGCCGGCAATCTTTGGAGGGATCTCGGGGAAATGACGAGCGGATAGTCGGATAGTCGGATAGTCGGATGCTCGGCTCTTGAATGGACAAAGATAATTTAGCACCCGCTTACTTTTTAAGCGCGTTCTAGGAGTATCGGAAAGCGCTCGAATCGATTAAAAATAACGAATGGGCCTCGGCTAAATCGCAGCTAGTGGAGCGGGGAACAACAAGTGCAGCTGCGAGCAGCTCATCTCCTCTTTCTTCCTCATCCCCGAGACTCGCGGATTATTAACTGCAGCAGCTGATTCGTCCGTGTCACGGCGCTCTGAGTCGAGGCGCCGTTCCTCTTGTGCATTCTTTTCTGTCTGTGCACCGAGGAGATGCCAACTATTTTGTCCAGGGTTCGATTTATGAAGCGCGCCTTCTGCGCTCCGCGCATAAAATCCCCGCTGAGATATGCTACCTTTATTATCCCTCTCTCTCCCTCTCTCTCTCTCTCTCTCTCTCTCTCTCTCTCTCTCTCTCTCTCTATTATCTCTCCTCCTCCCCCCCCACCCACCCCCCACCCACCCTTTCTCTCTCGCTCTCCGCCATTCTTGTCCTCCGCTCCTCTGTTTATGCATTGTCAAAAGTTTTATGGACGAAACGGTTCCTTCTTTATCTTTCACTCCTCGGATGAATATTTCTTCAAGCCGGCAATAAAACACCAATACTTAATAATTAACCTATTCATCATCGATCCCGTCACGTTTTATATTACTGTAACGGTTGGTAAGACTAAATTGTTATGTTGGCAGCTGAAATTCGTACTAGCTATATTCATACTAGTGACACTACTAGGAGTTATTGAAAACAAATATGCTTTTTCGAGAAGCCAAGCCTATTGCCGCGGTATCCGCAGGCACGACATTTTTCGAATGCCATTTTTACAGAGTCGGAATCGTTCCATTAAAATTTCAAATGTCCTCGGTATTACGACGGATTGACTGCAATTCGAGTCTTTCATCTCTACGATCCCTCGTGATTATTGATGACTGCTATATCTCGAGACGAGATAAAAGGAACAATCGCTGATGGAGCCAAGAGACAAAAGAGAGACGGATCCAGGAGATACAGCTATTGTATATCGGATGCTGAAACTGGTAGCAGATTAGGCCTCCTTAACGAATGAAACGTATCGTTGACACAGAAAGCTTTTCACCGCAATAATTCCCTGCGGTTGGATTCGAGTTAAAATTCAAAGTGTATCATGATTATCGACCTCTAAGGAGTAGAGAGGCACAGACGTCGGATTGGAATTGGAATTGGAAATGCTTTTAAAGGCACGTGTGTTGCGTTTTCTCTCGAGTCGCTCGCTTCGCTGCCCGAAATAAAATCCGAGTTTAAAAGGGCAAATCCACCGACGCGGCATTTCAATCAAAGCATCTCATCGCCTACCATCCTATTTTATTTCATTTTTTAATTACCTCCTCGTAATATAGAATAAAAGAATGTTATCAGTGAGATTAATCCTCTATGAGAGCCCAGATTGTTTGTTTGTGGTATTGCGGTCGCTATACTTTATTGTTAAGTATCTGTCTCGCTCACATTTATGCCACTATTTCCGCTTTTGTGTAAAGGATTTTGTGTTAACTGCATCCGCTAGTTTTATTTATGACAATTAGTTAATATGTTCACACTCTATTGACAACAAAACTTCTCAAAAATATCCTCGTATTTTTAGACTTCGTATCTTTTAAGCATTCATTTTTTCAATAAATATACGAAAAAAGAATATTGTATTTATTTCAAATTTCATATTTTATTCTCGGTATGAAATTTAATATTGCAATAAAAAAATTAAAATTTCCTTTCCTCAAATTTTAATGGTTCATTTTAATTGCTTGTAGAAAAATTACTGGATTTGAATTTCAAGATTGAATTTCTTTCAAATGGGATATTTAATTCAAAATAAAAAGTAGTTCGACAATTTATGTTAACTCAAGTTACGCACAATTATCAAACTATAGTTCATTAACATTTTGCCCTTTTTTTCTAATTATATTTATTTTTAAAAAAAGTGTTGTACGCAAATTAAAGGTAATGCTAGTTCATTGCTTCAAGTAAAACAAGCCATTGTCACAAAAAAATTCAAAAATTTTCTTTCGTCGTTCGAGCGGTTTAAAGCAAAAGACAGTCTTATCTCAATCGGATTACGAAATATCTTAAATGTTAGAACAAACATTTAAATACATAATAATTCCATTTTCATGGCCGAGTATTGCGCTATCAATCATAATGCTAAAAAAAAAAAAATTGTAATCGTGCATTCTCTCACCGGCAACTTTCTAGCTAGGCAATAAAATGACAAAAGGATCCGACTAATGAAAGGAACTCTTTGATGCGATCCTGAGGTCAAGGACAAGCGTTATTCCTGAGTTTCGAGGAATGCTATCTTTAGCTCCTCCTCGGAGAGCTCGGAGCTTGCGAGGGGGTTTTTGCTGTTAGATAAAGACCCGTACTCAAACTCGGTAATGGCAATTGCTTCATTCCGTCTTTGTCCGTAATTTGTCCTGCGTTTGATTCCCCGGTATATTCTCAGGTTGGTTGCGCCTCTTCCCCAGCATCCGCACGGGTCCAACTGCTCGATGGCCGGTCTCCCTCGCGACACCCCCTCACTTATTCTCCACTTGTTTACATGAAAATTTCATCCGAGCGACTTATACAGGGAGCATGAGCCCCGGTAATCAGATAATCGTTGCTGCGACATCCTTCAACCAGATTTTCATCTGGTGCTCTCCTGTCCGTAGGAGCAGCATCAGCAGCATCAGCAGCATCAGCAGCATCAGCAACATCAGCAACATCAGCACCATCAGCATCAGGAGCAGCAGTCGTGCCGGACTGTGCTTACCGTTATTTCGTGGCTTCCTTCCTCACTCTTTACTGCTTTCCTTCGACTTTCCTCTCCTCTCAGTCTCTTCTCTCTCTGAAGAGTCACTCATCACAGCTCTTACACAAATTATGTTGCCGCTCTTATTTTTCTATTTTTCTCGGCTTTTGTCTGTTTTTGTTTTCATCCGTGGCCGCATTCTTTTAAATCCGCTGCTAAATAAAAAAATTAATCACTTGTCCCTGTCTTTACCACGGATAAAAGTTTAAATTTGAATAAGCTCACTGACTTTTGTAATTACTTGTAAGTCTGCTTATTTACGCTTCAAATTGTCTATTATTACAGTCTTACCGTGAAAAGCACCTAATTCATACACAGTTTTTTTCTTCTTTGTTCTTTTCCTTTACATTCAAAAATTGTAAATGTTGATTAATAAAAAGTATAAGATAAATATATTCTTTTTATTTCAACAGTCGTATACATGTATACATACATACATACATGCATACATGCATACATACATACATACATACACACATCAGTGTTACTTGTGCTAAATTATGTATTCAAGTAAACTATTAATAGACTATAAAAATTATGCTAATTCAATATTTAAATTCAATATTCATTTCTTGAAAGATATCTAGATCAAATATCGGTAATTTGACACAATCATTATGACGGTAAAAAAACTTTTTTCCACTTCGATATCATTTTTCTAAGTTTTTACGCGCTACTAGATAATATCAAAATTAATGTTAAAAAATGATATATATGTATGTACATATATATATATATATATATATTCCATCCTAATTATGACATCATCCAGATTAAGTAGTCACTTGAACTGATTATCTCACGTCGGTTAATGAACTTACTTAAAGACTTTATGTATAAATCTCAGATATAATTATAATAACAATAATGATAAATTTTAAAAACTCATCTATTACTGAACGCGTACATTGATGTAAACTTTAATGGCTAAAAAGTTTACATCAATTAACTAACGTAGTTTCATAATTCAGACTAATCACTAATGATGTAAGATAAATTATCAAGAACAAAGACGAAATAGTATTTCAAAAACACTAATTCCCTTTTAAACATGCTTCAATCATGCTCGATGATGTTCGGGATATCAAAAAATTTTTGTACTTTGTTAAAAACATCTAAATTGGTGTTACATAATAATTAATCTTAAATTAAAAAATACAAATGTACAACATCATTTTTTAAATTTCAGTTGAAAGAAATAAGTTATTTCATTTAAATTACGATAAATAATATTATTCAAATAAATTAAATTCTTAATATATACAACAGTTATATGTATATACTTTGGTATTTATGAAAGTAGTATTTGTCTCTTTTAATTAGTGAGTTTTATACTTCTTGTAAATGAATCTAAATATCGTTTTATATATCAAGATGTAAAACTCATCAATAGTTTAGATAAAAACTATTAACGCATATTATATCTTATTAATATATGAGGTCAATGATAAAAAACTATAAAAAAAAAACTGGGATCTTATAAATCGGGAAAAATTTATTATACATCTAAAAGAGCTTTATTTTACTATCTTGTTTTACAACATTTATTTTGTTGGCTTCAATGCATATGCCAAATATTCCTTTATTCCTTCCTTATTTGAATAGAATTTAATAGAAAAAATTATAAATTATGAATTATATAATTTTTTGTGCTTATGTTTATTGGACTTTGACCGTTCCGTACTTGAATTTTATTATCTACTACAGTTGGCTAGAATTTAAAATCTGTCATCGACATAGATTCCAATCATAAAATAAAAATTGTCGTCGAGTAAAAGAGAAACTGTTATACAATGACATATGATGTATTCGTATCAACAAGTACACGCATGTTCTTAATTTTAAAGAGCCCTGTTAAGGACTGAGAGATTTCTAAAAGTTGAAGTACCAAAAGGAAACTTGTCCATAACTCGAGGCTCATGGTCCACTGTCGCAATACAAATAACTCGGAAAAGGATTCTGAGCGAGATGCACATAGGGAGAGGGCGAGAGAGAGAGAGAGAGAAAGAGAGACCGTTAGGGAATCAAAAAGCCCCGTAGCTCTAAGACTTTCGGCACTTTGATACAACTTTCCGCTGGTCCATGTTTTCGAGGATTGAACATCACGCTGCTCCATAATGTTGTAGGTACTCTTGTTTCGTTTTATGTCTTACTATCTTCCTCTCCTTCAGTACTACCACTACCACAGACGCTTTTATTAAGGCTAGTACTAATACTCTTAGTACGTGATGCGCGATGTTGCATCTCTTAGGCGAGTCGTCGGTCCAGGAGATCCCTAGGAAATGACGCGAGCTATATTTCTCTCCTACTGACTTTACTTCCTTTACTGCTTATTTTAAAACAAATTTAGTTGCTTAATGTAATCTAACTGGTTGCTGTCGCCTTGATTGAAGTTTGCGTAATAAAAGCAAAGTTACTAAAGAATCAGCCTTAGCGAATGGTAAACAACAAACTATATTAATTCTTGGATGTAAGTTAAATGTCGATGAAGGCAGGTATGTTTTTCATTAGTGCTAAATTTATAATTGTTTAGTTATACAGCGCATTTGTTAAACTTTAAGGTATTTATTAATAAAAATGGTGAAAGTGAATTTATAGTGATACACAATATCAGTGGCTCGAAACTCGAATACAAGTGCATACAGAGTTTGCCTGTTGATTTCAATTTCATGGTATTCCAAGTCAAACCTTATGATGAGAATTGCTTATTTTATTGGAAAAATCCAGGTTAATGCCCAATAAATAGATTGATAGCTTATATAGATATTGATGTTGCGTTGTAAAGCTCTTGCAATTATTTTTTATATTTTCAATTAAGAAATACTGTGCTTATTTGATTGAAAGTTACGACGCATTTTTTATCTTTTCACAAGCGCTGCAAAAGTATTACGCGAAATATATTTTCAAAGAATTTAAATATCAATGCAGAATTCCGTCAGAAGTTTTTCGTAGTGCGACTGCACTAAAGGAAAAGTGTATAAAAAATCTAAAATGACAGCTGCTGTTGGCCGAAGTATGAGAGGAGCTGAGGCTTGGAATCTCCTCGGAAGTCAGCCAGACTGGAATGAGAAAAAATATAAAAAGGCAGAATTTGAGAGGAGCGAGTCAAGGAAAAATTGTTTTCTTGATAAAGGAACAATCCCCGATACAAGTGTAAAAGCGGTTACATCGATACGTGCGTACATATCGGGAATAAATTCATCGAGTAAGCAAGGGCCGATTAAAATTGAAAACGTAAATAAAATAAAAAGTAATGGTAGAGATGCATTAAGTAAATGATCGCGAGGCGAGGAGCGGGAGATGGATACAAAGTGAAGAGAAGAGGTCCTTAAGAGCGAAGAGGCTGCGTCCTTCCTCTCTCTCTCTCTCTCTCTCTCTCTCTCTCTCTCTCTCTCGGACCGAGAGATATTTACATTTACACGCGCATCCTGCAGCCTGTGAACGGGGCACGTGCTGCTGCCGTTGGTGCCGCTGTTGCTGGTGTTGGTGCTGGTGCTGGTGCTGGTGCTGGTGCTGGTGCTGGTGCTGGTGCTGGTGCTCGTGCTGGTGCTGGTGCCCCTCTCGGCCTCTCGTTTACCTTTTGCTACTCCCTACAGGACGACGATAGAGATGGAGATATAGAAAGGCTGCACGAGAAATTGTCTCTCTGACTTAGCCCTTTAATCTTCCAAGAATAAATAATAATCCAAGGCTCTCCCATCCTCTGCGCTTGCGGTTTCACCTCTCCTCTCTCGCTCTGCCTTTACACTCCGTGTAATTCACCATTTTTTGCGCCACGCGTGCGGCTATTCTTTATGACGCTTTTTTCGCTCCTTTTTTGTTATTCAGTTTTCTTTTCTTTTCATCTCTATTTTCTCCGGAGGAGCGCTGCGATGAGTTGCCAGTCCCTTCGAGATGCAATAATGCGAGTTCGTGTACCCTGTCACGCGTAACATGACGTCCAGCTTGACGAACCTCGTGTCTCCTCTTTAGAAATAGTCAATCGGAAAAAATATATTCTCCAGGGCGCAGGATCTCATTCTATCCCATTCTATCATTCTATTCCCCTCTTGTAAGTCAATTGGGGCTCATCGCCGAGGCTTACTTCGTGTAATTGCAAAAAAATGCCTCTATTGCCGCTTTCCCATAAACTGCCCCCGTTCCCCTAATGACGTCAATTGCGCCTTTACTATTCTCCTACTTTTAACTTCTTTATCTTTCTCCTTGTTCCCTACACTATCCTCGTCAATGTGTAAGAGACGCATTTTAGTAGCTATTACGAATAGAGTCCATCATAAATCTTGGATAAATTGCCAAGTAGACTGCTCGAGTGTGCACATGGTCATCTTTTATATATATATATATATGTATACATACATACATAATTCTCTCTCTCTCTCTCTCCCCCTCACTTGCTGTCTTTATCTTTACATCATCTATCTAACCAGATATCTGTCTGTCTATATGTCCGTCTATCTACATTGGTGGTGAAAATAATTGAAGGAATGGAACACGAAGCAATGATATTTTACCATTGTTAAAAAATTTATTTTTACCAACTTTCCATTTTTTGATAGTCGACCTTTCAATGAAAACTTTTTATGTGTGCCTTACATAATTTGAACTAGTGTCTTTTAAAAGTTAGTTTTTAAAAAATTATTAAGTATATTCAACAATTTTTTCAAATATATTTCCGTAAATTTTTTTATAAAATGTTGATTCATTTTAATTGACATATTTTGTTACTTTTTCCATAAAGAAAATCAGTTTTAGCCATTTTTTGATATCAACAGATTTTGAAAAATCATAGTTACACTTGGCATTGATGAATAATTGTTTTTTGTTAAAAAACAATACATTTGTGATTTATTTATTTTTTTACATAATTTCTAACTAATAAACAATGTTATTATCGGAATATCATATGCTGTAAATTACATAAAATTTGTCCTTTTTTTATTACATGTACTTACATTTATAATTTACTTACATCAATCAATACATTATGATTTATACATCAAAGAAAACTTAAAATAGCCTTTCAAAAGCTCTTTACAGTTAATAGCTTATTGGCTGTTACTGCTTGACCATCCAGATAAAAATTAGTCAGCGTCATCATTTTTTGTCTCGGCTCTACCTGATTATAGCAGAGCAAACTTGTAGTTAACGAATTCTTCTTGGAAATCGAAATGTTAGTCGCGTAAATTTCGTGCCGCGTGATTAACCTCGTGAATACAAAATCTCAAACAATGTACTTACTAGACTACATTAAAACTTCATTATGAAAAATTTAGTTCGTTCTAACCGTTACGTAATGTGATTAATGTATTTGCGAAGCATCTGAACTCTATGTTCTCATAATTCCATTTTATATGGTTAATCCTATTGGTAACTGATTTTAAGTCAAAGTCACGGATATGCACTCGATAAAATTCGTATTGAAATAATTCGACTCTACTGTCTATTCATTCATTGAGCTAGGTTTGGAAAATTTTTTGAAATTACAATAAATCCTTTTGATCAAAATGTATAGCTAAAATAATTACATTCAAAGTGTAATTAATTTTAATGAATTTTGCAGAAGAATCGAAGAATGGAAATTCTACCAAAAATATCGTTTTAAATTAAATTCATTTATCTCTATTATACAGTAGAAAAAAGTTTTAATTGAAAATGTTTAAAAAAGATCTTTTTAAAATTATTATACTTTAATTTATGACATGCTTACCAAATACAAATTTATAAATAAAAAATATTTGAATAACACCATCAACACTATCTTTTAAATAACGAGAATAATAAATGACTAGCTGTTGGATAATGCAAAGTGACTAGTATTGTTTAAATGAATTACATTTTATCCGTTTAGATTTTTAATTAACTTTTTTAAATTAATTTGAAATACAGAATTAATTTGAAAAAATGAAAAAATTTTATTTTTACGTTAAAATGAAATATATTTCTATATTGAGTAATCCAGAAATCA
The DNA here is from genome assembly GCA_018907245.1 of Eupristina koningsbergeri. Taxonomy (NCBI): domain Eukaryota; kingdom Metazoa; phylum Arthropoda; class Insecta; order Hymenoptera; family Agaonidae; genus Eupristina; species Eupristina koningsbergeri. The sequence goes on from JACCHV010000035.1 coordinate 1,363,151, forward strand.
TATTTTTAAAATATTAATTACAACATTTCACAATTATTTATAAATTATGAAATTTCACATTGAATTAAAAAATTGATATAAAAAAAAGAATCAAACTTTAATTACATAATTCAATTAATTCAATTTCAGATAAATTTTAATTTTATATATTATATTTTTATTTCAAGATCACGACTAAACTTTAGTAAAACTTTGTATAATAAGAAAGATGATGTGAAATTACAAGTCAGCAAAATGTAACTGAAAGGATTAAGTAACCTTTTTGTAAGTAAAGCTCATCAATTTCTTTTGAGATAAATTTCTTATATAGTTATAAAAAGTGCATGAAAGTATATATTTAAATAAATCTTGTATATTCCATGCTACCCTTGAAGTTTTTTTTTTTAAATTTATATCGTTATCGTGTTTGAAGTATTTCTAGAATTTCTTAAATTTATGTACACATAGTTGCGGAATTACAAATATCGCAAATTAAATTCATACTACGGAGGTTGATAACAAGGGGGAAGGCATTTATAAATTAATCGTTGTTTAATGTTTCAAGCACTTGGAATAATGATTACTTCTCAACAAAGTTGTTGCGTGTTGTGAAGCACAATGGAACTCAGTCGAGTCCTTAACTTTTAAAAAATCTTACAAAGTTATTCCATTCATTGTGTCCTTATTACACATGCCACTTTCGATAAAATTGGCTGCGCAATAATTTCATTAAAATTTTTAATGCCAAGGAAGCCTGAGAATTTTTAAAATAAATGGCTGATTCAGCAATACGTCGAGCGCAATGGGATGACTTCTTATTCTGAATAAAAGGAAGAGCTTTTCGAGCGAGTTGAGCTCCAGCCTCTTGAAGACGCGACGAAAAAAAGAGAATATACGCAAGAAAAGGCGATGTTAATGTGGAATGAAATGTTGGCAAAGGCAAAGAGGGGGGGGGGCATCTCGGACAAAAGACAAATCGGTGACTAGCTGCTCCCTGCGTGAAACAAAGAATCTTTCTCTATTTTTCCCCGGTGCTAAATGCAAGACAACTTTTTCTCCAAGTTGTCGGGGGTAACGAGAAAAGTCATGACTTTGAGGTTGATAAGAAAATCCGGGAGAAGCGAAATTACACGGACACCCAAGTGGCTTGTGCTCTCCGATCGGCTCTCGGCTAATGACCGGTACACTCGTGCCTTGAAAATTTTCCGGGTGCCCGCGACATGCTCCAACTGCCACTGGTGGAAAATTAACGAGGCACCCCCTCGCTTTCCACCTTTTCCCGCGCTGGATGCGCTCGGGCTAATTTGTCGACCTACAAATCGTCAGGTCCGCGCGTCTCTTGTCGGATATTGCCCGGTCTCTCGCACCTTTCTCTCCCGGCACAACACTCCCTTTCCTCTTTGCGAGTGAGCGACAGTGGCACTTTGTGTCTGCTGGTCCATTCCATGCTAATCAATCTAATTCTCCTCCGCTGGCGCTGTCTTTTTTTGGGGAGGAGGGGCGGGGGAGTATGCCTTTAAATGAAAATTCACTATTATTTAGGCCTCTCTTTTCCATTTTCCGCCTCTCCCGAGCCTCTACCTTTTTTTACCTCAAGGTTATGCTAAAATGCATCCCGAAGCCTAACTCGCGATTCCCTACTTTCTCGACGACCTCAAACGCTTTTCCTCCACTGCAACTGATGCGCATTGCTAATGCTCGATGCGGCTGTGATTATACCGCATTCACGTAATTAATAAAATTACCGGCTGCTACGTTAGATAATTTTTAATCGTGGCTCGAGTCTACTTCTCGACCCAGTTCGTACTGTGTTCGTACCCTCTTAATGCAAATGCATGATAAATTGCGGCATTATTGCAGAAAAATTCTCACCGAATTCTCAATCACTTCCTCGTTTAGTGTGTTGCTCGTGAACTCCGGTACTTGCCATTCAAGGTAATTTTTATACTAATTTTCCACGCGAAAAGCTTTCTCATGAAAGGCTTGCACGACTTTTCCATAATTTCTTAAACGCTTTTTGAATTTCCGTCGACCTACCAAGGCTAGGCTTCTCGTATCTTGATATCTTCCTAATCTTTGTAGCGCATTCAGAGAGCACAATCGCAGATTTTTTAGTCTTTTGGTTTTCAAAATATTATAATATTCCGTGGACTGCTGCTCACGTATACCCCTTTCTAAATTTAAAATTATTTTCAACGCGCAGTTTACTTAATCGAATAATTATCAAAAAGCAAAATAAAATAATGTTGCTTTTCCAAAGTGTAATATGCTGCTTTAAAATGGGAGGCGGTCAAGGGGACGATAGTGATCTTTTTAAAATCGAAAACACCTCGTACGATGATATTTATTTAAACATTTATTCGTCGAATATATTTTAATAGTTCGCAATCCGTTAAAGTTCATTGCACTTTGCAACGGGTCAGGTCCGGCGCATTAAAATGTTAGTTTGAGATAGGTAATGTTCGGGATCGCGAACCCATCAAAACACACTTTCCCACCGGGGAGGTGGAAAACAAAAATGGATTCCTTAAAGGGGTAACTGTGAAGTCGGAGCAAAACTCGGATATGCCACAAACTCGAGTTACGAGTCGCAGGTCCAACGTAAAAATCGATTGCCGCCCTCGCGGAAGAGCGGGGACTCATCAGCCCGGGGAATTTTGTCAAGCAGCAGCTGGCCCCTCGGATGTGTCCGGATGTGCGTCAACGCCTCTCCGAGGAGGATGTGCCCAAGCTTTTTTACGACGATCCTAAAGCGGCGTAGCGCGAGTTCGCAATCTCCGATTATCAATACGTTCATCTTCCCGCTAGTCGCTCGGCCATAAAGCTATTTTACTGTTCTTTCGGCGAGGAACGCGTAACTGTCCTAGAAAGTGCAGAGCTCCGGCCGAGCGAGATTCGCTCCTCGATCGCGATACCGAGCCGGCGGAGCTTATGCCAGATCCACCTTTTTATCGGCATCCTCGCTCGAGGACAAAAAAATGGCGAATTTCACCGAAACCGAGTCTGCGCCTCTTTCAAGCGGACGGGACGTGCTTTATCTGCCCACTCTGCCATTTTCCCATTTTCCCATTTTCCCATTTTCCCATTTTCCCATTTTCCCATTTTCCCTGCTGTTCAAAGCTGGCTCATTTGCACGATTATGGTTTGCCTGTCAATTTTGCTTTTAATGGTAATACCTGTTCGCGCTGTAAAGGTTAATCTGGACTCAGACCTTTGAGCGCCTCGGAAAGTGTTGATATTTTCATCCGCAAGCCGTTAACGTTAACTACTAATCGCATTCTAGTAACTGCAATATCTTCCGATTCTCAAAGTCATGAATTACAATATTACGTTCATAAACACCTTTGTAATATCCAACACGCTGGAGTTGCAAAAAATGAAAAGTTCATGCTTCATAGAAATATTAAATACAAAATTTCGACGTGTTTTGAAAGCGCCAAAGGTATCGACCAATCGGCCATCGGCCAATGTGATTTATTTAAGCACTGCGTTTGAATATTGATAAATGTCAAGTTAGCAACTGAATGAGATAATTTATTATACTCAAAGACAAGCGAAAAATTTGAAATATATTCGTCCCCTTTCATTTTCTTGTGTATTTTTAAGCTTCTATTGTCGACTCCGATACCGCAGAATAAAAGAACGTTGGCGGTCTCGAGCTCAAAATGAATGCATCATAATGAATGATAAAGTCCAAGAAACAATGCAAAGACTTGCGTATAAGAGAAAATGTCAGATAATTAATCGTCGATTCATTTTTCAGGGAAATGTGGAACGCAGTATTGTATTCGGCCGGCAGAGCTGAATTCGCGATTTTCACGCGAATATAAATGCGGTGGGACTGGGTCTGCAAATGCGTTTGTGCGTTGATGGCACTCGGTTGATGGCACTCGGTTGATGGCTGATCCACGTGACTCCTCGTGCCCAAGTTTATGCAACACGTGGCGTCGTGGTTGATGCTTCCTTGAGAGCTCAGACTACTTTCGAGCTCGACCCATATGCCATTTTTCCGGCACTCCTCTCTCTTTCTCCATTTTATGCACGCACTAGTTTCTTCCTTCCCTCGTTCGTCTTCGGGCGCTCGACTCTCTCCGCGATCTGCTGCTGCATCTCTAGCGAAACAAGTTTCTAGATCTCGAGATCAAAACAAATTTTCCATTTTCCTAAATTCGATTTTGATATCCTCGGAAAAGACATGTTTATTGTCTTCGAGAGATCCGCGTCGAGTTAAGAGTCGAGCTGCTCCTTTCCAAATTGTCGGCGTGAGACTTTTTCACATTCTTGGTCAATATTAAAACCGTCTTGAGAGCATCGCTCAATTCACGTCCAACTAATTTCAATCGATAAATTATATACCCTGGTATAATTCAAGTTAAAATTTGAAACATTTGAGAAATCACGTATTCATTGTTAGCGCTTGTCCTTATTTAATGTTGACATTCAAAATAACGTTAGTCGTAAAATTATTTAATTGCTTTAGAATTTATCTGTCATCTATTTAACCCATCCTTTTTTGTGCGCCATTATTAATGTCATTAGGAAGCTCTTTGAATATCAACAAGCCACATTAAATCAAAATGAAATTCATAATTTGTAATCACGTCACAATCATAATTTCCCGAGGGTTTCCATTCATAACTTTCTTAATTTAAAGCAAATATAGTCTTGTCTATTCTACTTCTTATTTCTCGATTTCCTGCCTTCCTGCCAATCTTATTTTTGTTGTTCTATCGTTTTTTCTTTCCTTCTTCCATTCTTCGTTCTATTCCTTCGGATACTCATACACGTACAAGATAGGAGCTCGAGACGTAAACTTTTCACTTTTCGTATTTTCTTTCTCTTTCGAATCGATCGTTCCTTCCTTCCTTCCTTCCTTTCTTTCTTTCTTTCTTTCTTTCTTCCTTCCTTCCTTCCTTCCTTCCTTCCTTCCTCCCTTCCTTGCCTTCAGTGCGCAGTGCTTACATATCTGTTTGTGGTTTGAATTATTTCTCCAAGCCTCCAGCTATTTCAATCACGCTACTACAATCAGATTTTATATACTCGTTAAAATTCATTTCAATTATTTTATGTGAGTTTATCATTGATCTCTTATATTTTAATGTTATTTACTGAAAGATTGTTAAATAATAAAAGAGCAATGTACGTTGAAACTCATACTCGGCAACATACATACGTATAATTTGAATAATTTTAATAAAAATAATATCGGTAAATTGTAGCGTATTACCAGGAATACTAATCTTAACGCACAGAAGAAAATCAAAATATAAGACGCGCTACTAAATCGCCACCGTACGCCTGTGTTCATAAACAGTTAATCGAATTTGTAATATTAATGGGAAGAGAATGTTTGAGAAGTATTGGCTAACCGCAATTACGGAAAACAATATGATGCTAAAACTGTTTCCTAAATTGTTCCCCAAAGGAACTTACTACACATTAAATCCGATATTACTCAACTTTAAATAAAGCAATAACAATAAAATGGCACATTGACACTCGGCTTTACCATAAGAACTCCTGGAAAATAATCCCGAATTCTAAGGTATACTTTAAGGCTAACATTAAAAGAATAAATGGAGCCTAGTGGTTACGACTATTTCGCGGTTGGCTCCTAAATACGTGACAAAGGTCTATAATCGCAACGCGATGACAGGCTCGAGCAAGAAAACAAACACAAGAAACAACAAAAGAATGTCTCTTTTTATCTTGCATCCTTGGCAGATAGACCCATGTACACACTTGTACCTGTACTTTGTATTTTTTTCCATGTGTATTTTCCTTTAAAGTTTTAATTTCCCCGCGCATTCCGCGCACGCAATATTCTCCTTGCAGTATTTTAATAAAACATTTTCTCATACGAAAACGCTTTCATATGGCTCATTCTTTTATCGTGCTCGTGTATAATCTTTAATGCAACCGATCTTTAATCTGATTAACTCGCTTAAAGTGATACTTTTCCCCTTTTGAACCGTTATTTGTTATTCATTTAAGTTCATGTGTACATACATATGCACATATCCCAGTTCTCATAAGTGAAATATAAATAACAGTATGGGCGAAAAGAAGAAAAGGAGAAAATATCGGCTCGGCTAAAATATGCCTGAGCCGTCTCACGAGGAAATCCCCTCGTCTGATTTTCACATTATTTTACATCTCTTTTACGGCGCATTATCTTGTCTGAATTCTACCAGATGCAATATCATGCCCAGTAATTCTATACGAAGAAATCCGCAATAATAAAAAATTTAACAACTCATATAGAAGGGGTTGATGAATGCGGGGACAAGATACGCATCTGCAAAAGTGCTATAATGCATGAGTTGTGGAGTGTGGGGAGGAGTTCACTTACCTCGCTAGCGCTCGTGTAATTAGTCGTCAGTTTGATTTGCGGTCGAATCTTCCCCGGTGACTCCCGGGTCTCCTTGGCCGAGGTCGTGGTGGGTGTGGAGGTGCCGAGGGTCGGATCCCTGCTGTTCGTCGACGTGCTGTAAGAGGACACCGGAGTCACCCGCTTGGTCGTCGAGGTGTAGGAGGAGGAGCCGCTGATGGTGGTGCTCTTGACTCGCGGCTCGATGGAGACGTTCGAGGCCGTCGTCGTCGAGGAGAGACTGGCCGGGCTGGCGGCGCTCGGACTCTTACTACTGCCGGTCGTCGCGGAAGCCGCGGCCGTCGTCGTCGTCGTCGTCAGCGCCAGCGGGGACGTCGCGCTCAAGGAGCTGCTCTTCTTGGGCTGGCCGGCGCTCGTAAGTTTGCTGGGACTCGGGCTGGGGCTCGAGCCATGGACCGCCGAGCAGCATCCGATCAGCAGGAGGAGTAGCAACGAGCAGAACCACGCCGGTGACATCCTGGGGGGAGGCTTTTACTTGCACGACAGATCGACTACTCGTCCCGCCTCTCCTCTGCACTCCACTCTCTGCAACAAGTTACAATCCTTTCATATCGCAATTGTAGTTTTTGAGCTCCGGGAGGCTGAGAGCCGTTACATCCCATCCCAATCCTCGGATCACGTTACTTCCGCAATCGAAGGGGAACAAAGAGGCGGATAAACGAACCGCAGCTTTCGAATGCAAACGTAATTTTCGCGCGTGAAGTCGTGTGATTTCCGGAGGAGGATATTTTTCCTCTGGGTCTATTTTATATTTTCCTTATTTTCTCTCAAGTTTTACATTTCGCGGTACATCCTCTCTTTTATGAGTCTACACCGACCAATTGTCTATTTAGCCTTGAATCGTACAGTTACAATAATTCACTTGTAAGAATTTAGCTCGCGCAAGTAAGCGTTAAAGCGAAAGAACATACAAACTGCTTTATAATGTTGTTCTTACGAAAGCCAACTCGTAAAACTAAGTGCATTGAGTAATTGACTTTATTGATAAATTAAAATAATATGGGTAACACGAAATAACCAACTCGACGCTATATACGGATGGCTGTGCAGTAGATGATGGTCTTGTCTGGTTAGACACACATTTGCTAAATTTCAAATTTTTTGCCAAGTCTTGGAATAGCAATGGTGCCCGCATTAAATCGAAACAATAAATAATTTGAGTTTCTAAAGAAAGAAGATTATTTAGAACTTACCATTAATAAATTAAATTACCAACAAAATTTACTTAGAACAATTAACTACAAGCCAAAAAAAACTGTATTTCATAACCTGAATTAGATATCTTAATGAATAAATACATTTGACGATGCCGATTAAGTAGCGCATAGAACAATCAAATGCGGTATTGGGAAGTTTAATTATAATTCGTTATCCATTAAATTAGCACTCGCAAAAAGAGTCTTAAAGTAATGAATAACTTTTTTACGATGTAGTAATATTATTACATGGGCGACAATTTAATGCTATTCAACATAGAAAATGATTCAATTCAATTAAAATTAATATTGCTAAAAGGGTTTCTCAAAGGCGCATTAGTTAATGGACACAATGAAAAATTCAGCTATCCATTAGGGATGCTGAGTAAAATTCCGAAAACGATCATTTAAAAAAAAAACTTTCTGAAATTTCAATGGAGCGTCTTAATAATATGCTATAACAAAATTACTATGTTAGTAGAGCAGAATCCCGTAAATGAAACTATAAGGCAGTTTAAACGCACTGGTAAAAAAAAAAAAAATCTATTGTTTGGACGGAACTGGTGGTGGGTCGGGCGATTTTGGAAAAATTGTCCCGGGGAAAAAGCGGGGAATGCGACGTGAAAGCGCGTTCGCACAGAATGTAATGACCAAATTGACGAGTGGCTACCGGGACTAGGCGTCGTCGTTGCCCCCGTAATTTATGCGACTGCGCATTGATAAGTTTTCAACCAAGAGCCGCGTAATTGATGCTTTCCTGGGCAGTTTTCCAGCCCAGAAAACGGATGCTGGGCGACTGATATACAAACCCGTACAAATGCGCGAGTTTTTCGCGTCATTTCTTTACGAGAGGCTGGGTCATCGATCAGGAGCGTAAAGTGCGAGCCGTTCTCCGCGCTTAATTGAAAAGTATTAATGAAGATCCCGAGATGGGTTCTGTATTTAAATCAACTCGGATCCGGCTTATTAAATGTAAATGACAACGAAATTTATATGACACGGCAACTGGTAATACATTCACGGCAGGCGCTACGTAATCATGAATGGGAAATGTTAATTTATTGGGATTGGACTGTGTTTAAAGTGTACGAGGCGGAGTTAGTAAGAGAGTCCGCGAGGATGCACGATACTGATAACTAATCGCTTCCCTCCCCCCAGCCAAGCCAAATTGTTATTAATTCTTCGTAAATTGATAATTTTGATTTAAATTTGTTATTGAAATGGAGCATGAAAAGATAATCGATTCGTCGCGTTCGTGGCGTCCGTGGCGTCCGTGGCGTCCGTGGCGTCCGTGGCGTCAGCTGGCTCGAGGCGTCGGAAAATGGGGGGGAGGGGGCATGGACACTGCGCGATTTCTCGCTTTCGTGCCCGGGATGACAGACACGAGTCGAGAGTAAGTGAGAGAGAGAGAGAGAGAGAGAGAGGAGAGCATTTATGATCGAGGTACCGTTTTCCTCTCGCGAGCACCAGGACGCAGTCGCGTGCGTTCGCCGGCGCCATCGGCCATAGATATCAGACCGTTGTTCCCCGCGTCTTGCGTCACAATATGCGCTCTCCAGCATCCGAGGGTGGCCATCCCAAGAGGGCTATCTACATGATAATTGCCGGGATTTTTTATACTTCGAGCTGCGTACGTAACCCCGTGGCATCTCATTGGCGCGTCCCGGAAGTTTTTGCAAGTAAACGCGCTGCCTTGTTCCCGCGACTTTTATTTTTGTCTCCGAGAAAGAAATAGCGTTCGGTGCTGGAAATCGTAAAAATGCAATTAATTTCCGAGTAATGATTCATTATAGGTATCAAAGGAGCCATCAGCGATAAAAGGAAATTTATTATGCAGAAATTAATGATATAGCTGTCGACAATTTTGCGATTTTTATACAAGATTTGCACGTTTTTTATAACGTTTGCTTACTTAGGATGTGCTTAGCTTATTGTGCATTCAATTTGATGCATTTCAAGGATTACTATCCTTTATTGAATTGCAGATGCATCTTTAAAATTGAATCCGCCAAGCATCCAGTCGCATTGATGCAAAATGTGCGAATTTCTTTGTGAGAATATGCAATTTGACATCAATTATGCATACGCCACCTGATTTATCTTTTAATACTCCACTACAAATTAAAAGTAACATTAGGTAAATTAAAACTTGTTTTATGTCAACGATTTTAAATGGGAAATAGATTACTTTTTACTGTTTGAATTTTCAGCCCCGATCTACGAGTATATTAAAACAAAAATAAAATTACGTGAAGTTTATTATCTACTGTATAAACGAATATAGCGGAAATATATTAAAAGAGAACTTCCCCGCTCCATCCGGCGCCATAAAAAAATCCTCTCCTGTCCACAACTCCGGAAATAAATGAAACTCTCACGATCTTACAATTCTATTTCGAAAGTCATCTATGCACTTGCACTTTCATTGAAACATCCATTCTCTTGGTTCTTTTCGCTAAATAAATCTGATAAATGTGTACACGATTAAAATATATTAAATTATTTACAAAGATAATAAAACCGAAACTCTATACATACTTAACGAAAACGTAAAAAGTGAATTTAAAAAATGCCAGTCATGCGTTTATGACATTAAACTTTTTTAATTATAGTTGAATGATGTCTCATCATTGTTTAGAAGATAAAATCACATTTAAAATATTTTCAGTTCTAATTTTTATTTCAGCCGCAATCTTAAGCGTCTGAAAAGTTAATTAAAATAATTTTGATCAGAGTACTCTTGAAAACTTTGTTAAACGCTAAAAGCTATTGTTAGTGCTCATTCTCGGCGAATACAATTAATTTTTATCTTGATCTAAAATATTTTGATCCGATGGAAAATGTACTTCAGATCTTATGAACACAAAAGTTACTAAATTCATTAAATGACTTATTACTATAACTGCAAATATATTTGTAATTACATTCAGCATCAGCTGTTACATGATATTCCTCATCTAATATTACAACTACTTTGTGAGACTCATTTATTCTGTTAAAAATAATTTACGATATGTCTCTTGTGTATTATTTTTTTACAAGTTTTCCTTATAAATCTTTTAATAATTCATTAGTTGAAATTAGCCCTTATCGATCAATAATGTACTTCATTAAATGAAAGAATAAAGATTTATGTATTATTTTAAATTATTGATAGGATCAAAGGGAAATATCAGGGAAGACTATGTGCAATGTACTTGATAGGGACGGGAAAATGGCTATTGAAACGTCATTCATGTAAAAAAAAACCCAATAGCATTCATTCATCATTAATCGTCCCCTTAAAAAAATAAACTCGAATATCAGTGATACAGTGGTAAAGTTGCGAAGGGAAATTTTTTTAATTTAGGAATAATGTAGGAACGGACAAACAAAAAGTATAATTAATTTACGGAGAGGGAATTTAAAAAAAGAGTTTAATTGGAAACTTGTTGATACCGACTTGACATCGTTTGAAATCGAGCCAACCTCGGCCCATACTTTTCACGCCGCTTACCAATACTTGCTTTGCCTATTTACCAATAAGTCAAGCCTCCCTCCTCCCCCCCCTCTCCCACCCCCTCCACCCATCAACGTGCATCTTTTTTCCGCGAGAATTCGATTATTTGTCCGTATTACGTTTTACGTGGAAGCAGTGCCATCGTGGAATATTGATAGGTATCTGGCCACCGAAATTGCGAGGAAAAACGGCCTCTTAGGAATAATCGCCAGATAGAAAGTGTGGCAGACTTCAAGAGCCCTACATTGAAAAATGACAAAAACGGCAAGTGGAATCGGAGGAGATTGTGCCTGAAAAAGTATACACCCAAGCTAATTTTCTCTGAGGCGGAAATCGAGCGCAGGGAGAGATTAAGACAGAGGGAGCGCTAGCCAACATCCGGTACTCGGTGCTCCGAACCTGGAGAAAGAGAGAAGTCGCGAATTAATTGCCTCGGGCACTGGGCAAAGGCCCCTACACACTATCGGGAATCGTAGGTGTGGTTGTCAGTGTTCGAGAGGAATGGAGAAGCCTCGGAGCTTCCTTAACGGTAAATCGCGATTTTTCCGAAAGAGGGTCTAAAGGGAGAGAAGACTACGGGAAATTCGAGCAGCCTTCGGTACTGAGGTTGGGAGAGGGAGGGGGAGAGGGAGAGGGAGAGGGAGAGAGAGAGAGAGAGAGAGAGAGAGTAGGAGAGATTCTCGGATCGCGATAACGGCCTCGAAGGCTCTACACGTGATTCCCGATCCTCGTCCTGCGATCCCGCGATCCCTCGATCCCTCGATCCCTCGATCCTCGCGTCGCACGTGTCATTTGGCATGCTCATTCCTTGGTCGCCCTTTCCGATACACCGGCGACTATCGCGATTTCCTCGCCATTTTCTCTCTATCAAGAATTTTACGGTCGTTTCGTTTATTTCATTTAATTGTGCTCCTTTTGTGCCCGGCCGTGGTAATCCATCTCCACGGTGGCACATCGGTATTAGTTTAATAATATAAGAGTCACGTTCCTTTAGACTTATCACGTTGCCCTGATACATATTTCATTCGCTAATGCAATTATAGATACTTACGGCAGTGGCTATTTTTAAAGCACCAGCAAAACCAACGACCCAACCCCCTGCCAATTGAAAAACAACCAATTCAAGCAAGCACCTTTTATATTTTTATTTTTTTGTCACTTTAATCGCGCATATTTTCAACGCTAATACAATGTTTATGGCGTCGAGAAATCATTTTTCCGATCTGGAAATTGATAATCTGGCTCTATTCAATATTCAACATTATATCTTCATAAACAACTTCGCATTGCTCTTTTTTGTGCTATTATTTTTAATGGTTTAATCTGCATGCGAGTGATTGCTAATGAAACAAACAAATATTTACGGGAAATTGACACTTTTATTATCAACATTTTCTGCATTCTCAGGTCACAAAAAAAAAATTTTTTTTTTTGTAAAATTTTTAAATCTTGTCGTTGAAAAATAAATTACATGATACAAAAAATTGAATTTTTTTTTTTTTAAATAATTTTAAAAAATGACCAAACGAAATTTTTCAATTTTACCTCATGAAAAATTAAATAAAATTGATTTATTTATTTGCGGATTTATAATTTGAATACATATTAAGCTATCCAACAAAACATGCAAAAATATGTGACATGAGAAAAATATAAATAGTTTTAAGATTTAATTTGTTGATATAATACAAATTATATTTTCCAAGCTTACAACGCTTTAACCGTGTCTTATAGTACATATTTATTTCTTCACATACAATCGCTATAACTTATTATTGATAAAATAGCTTGCTGTTTATCATGATTTATCAGTGTCTTATGATTATCGACTACGTTGATCAAAAAACTATGTACATGTAATTGTTTTGAAAAATCCTTATCTCTACTAATTATAATTAATAATGTTTGGAAATTTAACATACTATTTAAAATTATAATGAGTGACTTAAAAATGTAAAAAGTATTTTAATTTATAGGGAAACATTAATAACATAATTTATCAAAGAATAATAAATACAAATTATTTTAATTCGATCTTCATGTTACTTTGTATGATTAATTAACTTTATAATTGAATGAAATTATGTAATAAAATTATTTCCAACAATCATTTAAGAACAAATAAATGATAAGTTAATCGTATAGGTAAAATTTATGTTTAAAGTAAGCATTTAAATACAAAAATGTTTTCTCTCTTTACAATATTCTGTCTGATTAAAATGATAGTAAATTTGATTTAAATTGTAAATGTAAAATTCTCAAAGTGGTTAAACTGCTTTCAATCAAACAAGTATAATAAAATAGAATATCATGTACTTTATTAGCGGATACTAAATACAAAATTAGGTCAAGGCGATTAATTTTATAGACGGATAAAATTTTTAAATTATTGTCAACAAAAAGTAAAAATAAAATATACACATTATTTTTAATCCAATAATTTTAGCGTAATTTCAACGGAATCGGATTTTCATATTTATTTAATTTCTATCAATTAAAATTTTTATGTTTGTATATTTGTATAATGAAGTAATATATATATTAAAAATCAATGAAATTACGTCAATTTCACTGATAATTCAATGCTCTTAAGTATTGAAAGATTTTAAAATAATTTATAAATTATGGAAATTTTAATCTAGAAAATAAATTTTCGTATGAAAATGAGTTAATCGAAATAATTAAATTTTATATAAACAATGCTATATTTAACGAAGCGAATATTTGCCTTACAGAAAGAAATTTTCCAAACGTAGCAGTAACGAATGATTTTTATCAAATCATTAATCGATTGGATAGGATCATATAAAAAACGTAAATAATTAAAAGTTGTGCATTTATATTCAAATAAAAACTCAATTCTATAAATAGATTTAATGTAACAGAAGGGTAAATTAGAACCTAATGTATTTAAAAATATTGGCACGAGGATGGAGCAATGGTAAATTTAGATAAATACAGAATAATTACGCTCCCGAGTGCGCAGCCGAAGCATCAGCAGGCGCAACAGCAACATTAAAATAAAGGAAAGGCAACGTTGTATTTACAATTTTAATTCCAATGCCAAGCGCATTTGCAGAAACTGATAATTTAGAAATATGAAAGTAGAAAGAGAGTAATTGCAGGCTCGCGAAAAAAGGCGAAGAAAATCGGCGGGGAATCGACTGAGATCCGGAAGAGCGAAATAACAAATGCGTTCGCGGAAATATAAACCAATGGAAAAGACTGGGCGCTTTATTAGCTTAGAATGTAGAAAATGATCCTCGAAGATTAATATTATGGTCTGTTAAAATGTTGAGCCAGGCTTGGCTCCGTTCCGAGTGCACGTGGATGGAAAGGGGCATTGGTGCGCGTGCCCGGAGAAAACATTAACGCTCCGGGGCGTCTTTCTCCGGCGTTAAACGACCTAACCAACAAATTCTATCCACGCTTTTTTATCAACGCACCTCCTCCTCCTCCTCTCCCCGACCCGCCGAATATCAAACGCCCCCGCGGCGCTACCGGCTTTGAATGGCCCGCGCGGAAAGAAAGCGGAGGGAAAGAGGGAGAGAGAGAGAGAGAGAGAAGATGGGTCCAGCCGCGTGCGCCTAACCGCATACACACGCAGCATCCCGACACCTAGTGATCTTGCGGTTTTTCCACTTTACTGCATATGCTCCTCTCTCTCTCTCTCTCTCGCTCTCTCTCTCTCTCTCTCTTTCTCCCCCCCCCTCTGCCCCTCTGCCCCTCTACCCCTCCGCGTAATCGCTTTATCGATATCCGTAATAACCGATGCGCCCGGTCCCTTTATCCTCGAGACGCCGCGGTTCGACTTCCCGGGGGGAGTCCGGGTGGGAAGGAATTCTACTTTGTACAAGGTCAGGAATTTTACTTTATCATGCTTCTCGTGCCATCGGATGCATTTTGACTCTAATGAAAGGGCTCGTCTCGCGTCTCGGCTATCGGGGGCTGCTCCGTGAAATTCACTTAGGAGCCATTGTTTGCCATTTCCGCACGGGATTTTTACGAAGCCACTGGATTCTTGTCGAGCAGGCACTTTGTACTTTGAATGATGGTTCAAAGGGTTCGGTCGGCGCCTCATTCAAGTGGGAACTTTAAAGGCTCCCGTTTGCGACCGGCCAATCAAAACTCGAAATGTTAATTAACGGGCGAATTAATATTTGTAGAGTCACGGGTCCTGAATCGGCTCGTTAAATTGGATAAATGAGATTTACTTACGAGAGCAGCTCGGGATCGGGATCGGGATCGGGATCGGGATCGGGATCGGGATCGGGATGCGATCAGAGGTGCGTAACAGCTTTATCATCGTTCGCCACAAGCCACGGCGGAAGTTTAAAAAAAAAGAAAAAGCGATTAAATGTTGAGCCGAGTTTTTGCGCCAGAGGTTGGGAGGCAGGAGCGGCCTAATTGGCGGGCCCGGGTGCGAGTGGCTGCCCCCGTCGACACTTTGAGAAATTCACAGGTCGCGAGGGCAGTCGCGGTAGAACCGGTACTAGTCTCTCCGAATTTACCATCAACTGCAATCGAACAAGCAACCGACTCTCCTTGGTTAGTGGTCGTACCTGCATAAACACTGGCGATCCTCGCGGCGACGAGCCTGCCGATCGTCACGTGCGACAGGCAAATGAGCCTTGAGCGTCTTGTACGTATTCACTTTTCCTCGGCGATTCCGGTGTGCACAGTTGGGCAAGGTCGGCGGCTTTTTGTTCGACCCGAGAGGCGAGAAGGAGGCGAGGCGATGACCGGGCGGTTCGCTCGAGATCGGGAATCGGATCGGCAGAGCAAAGTTTGCTTACTTATCTCCCCTGTGCGAGTTTCGATTGTCCTCGTGGTGGTTCCGAACGTGACACTGTTTTGCGTGTTTCGTGTATGTTGGACGGAGGTAGAGAGCGAGTTTGCCGCGTTGGGTTCGGTGTTGGAGTCCGACTGCGAGCTCTCGTAGGAGGGGTCCTGCCTATGAGTCCCCGCTAGTCCCACTTACGGACCAACCAGAAACCGAGACTACCGGGGAATCCTAGGCGGCATCTCCGCCAATCCGGCAGTCGAGAGCTCTCGGCTCTCTCTCGCTCTCGTTCCGCGGGCCTCTCGCCCTCTCTAGGTCCGAGCGCATCTTAGATCTCGGCGCGGAGCACTCTGGAGTCGGTGAAAAAGGCGACCGCGTGCACCGGCTAATTACCCAACGAGGCTAACGAGAAGGGAGGAAGGACCTAACCCTTTCGACGTTTTTTTTTTTATTTGTTTTCGTTGCTCTAGACACTTTCCCAGTGATATTTCTTTCATTCTTTACAGGGTTAGGAGGGGAGAGGTGGAGGAGGAGGGTGGGCGAAGGGTTTGTGTCCTGTGGCTCGAACATCTAGCTAGAAACTCATCTAGAGCCATATCGGCGTTTCAGCGAATCACTGATCACCCGATAAAATAACAATTTGTATCACCTTTATTTGTTGCAATATCAACTGCAAACAGACACTTGCATTGTGATGCAGGTCTCACCTAAACAGTCAGAGGCGTGGAAGCATCTTCACGCTCACCAGTAATGACGAACGCGTGAACAGCAAAATCCTAGAATTGCACACATACACATTACTCTCGGCGCCTTCCTGCCCTTCTCCGTGAGAATACTGACATAATGTACACATGTCAAAAGTGATCGCACACTGTGTGCCGCCAAGAGTTTCTCGGGTTATGAAGTACTCAACTCCAACAAGTTATCGCTCAATATTATTTCGCCTCTCCTTCCATCCATTAAATTATCGCCAAATCCTTACGACTAGTTTTAAGAGCCAAACAGTCATGAATTGGTAATCTAAATCAATGGAGCATTATAGAGGTTTTTGGTCCAAAAGTTTTTTTTTGTTTTTTCAAGAAAGGAAAGTTTCTTGTACACATATTTTAACCGCTTATTTACTTCTGCTATGTAGCATTAGAATCGTGTTTGTGATTTAGCCAATAAAACATAATTAGTGCCTATAATAGACTTTGCAATGGGTCCACTTTTTATTTACACGGTTGTAAAATAAGAAATAAACAATATGTAATAAAATAATCAATCATTTATTTAAAAAAAGTTTATTATACCGCGGAGAAAAAAAACGAGAGCATATAAATATTATTAATGGTATGTTATTAGCTACATTGAAATCCAGTGTGTTGATTCTGAGCCAATGTAAATTTTCTTTCTTCCTTTTCAAGGTATTTTACAATTGAATATCTAAATACCATTTGCTAACAGATTGAATAATAAAGCACAGTTACACACAATTATAATCTTTAAGCAAACAAACAAACAAAATGTTTGAGACAGACTTGCACAAAAGATTCGCTAATTATTCATAGTAGCGTCTTAATTATCAGAGTAAATAAAGTCATTTGCGATGATGTAATGGGTATTGGAACAAATAAAGGTATCGAGAGGATTTGGTGCTACCGACTTGTCTATTACGTGAAATATATAGTTATGCATCGAGAAAACAATTTTCGAAAATGTATAGTTGGAGGAGATAGCTGTGGAAATAATCGGACGCGGATTATAGCAATTGGGTTGAAATCCCTGTTTTGGTATGTCGAGTAAAGTTGGTTAAAAATAATGCTTTAGTTCTGTGAACTGTAAATCTCGTACTTCTCTAAATGACTTTATGAATATTTCATGAAAATTCTCAAATCCACTGTAATCACGAGCCACGGAGCTGATGATAATAAAATAGTTGAAAAGATGAGTGGAGTCTTGAGGCTTGGAGTTGAGTGAGCAGAGGAGCCGAGAAGGTAGTTTGCGAAACTAAAATTAAAACCCTTCCCGTCTGAGAATGAAAGGATGAGTCAGCGACAGTTTGCAAAAAGAGCAAGAGTCTTTTTATTTCATGTTTCATTAAATGCAATTGGATAGCATTAAAAAATGAGACTCTAAATGGCTTTGGCTATCCGGAACGTCAAGACGTAAGACCAAGCAAAGGAATCGATCCGTCGGCGGAGGAGGACGGGGGCGGCGGTAGAGGATGGTCGGGGGGGTGGGGTGGAAAGACCGAGGAACGGACCAGTGCACCGGGAGTGCAAGCTGCACTTGCACTCTCCCGCTCTCGGTTTGCGGCTCTTCTCCGCGGAACGCCAAGCTTTTTGCGCGGGGGAGAGGTCGAGGAAGAATCGCGAGAACTCGGCGGCGGAGCGTGCGACCGGCGAGAAAATTACTCGGGCATTTTACGAGCGGCAACTCGAGCAGTGCACCGGCTCCCGCCACCGCCGAACCCCTAGGCCGAGATTTTGCAATAAGTAACTATATCATCAGCTGGTCATAAATGTCGCTTTGATACGAGAAAGCGAGAAAGCGAGAAGAGCACACGGAAAATTCGCGGTAGCCAAAGCATTTCCCCGTTTCTCAGATTCCTTTATCTCTCGCTCTGGGGTTTCCCCGCTGCAGACGGGTACAGCACAACCTCGCCTCTCTCTCTCTCTCTCTCTCTGTCTTTTTTGCCCGACGCCTTTCGTAACGCCCTATGAAAAATCATATTATTACAAAGTCCCGCCCGTTCGCTTCTTCTCAGTCAATTGGACCGCGATATACCACTATAAGTCACTCTGACTTCTCAGCTTTGCTAATCATTCAGATTGAAGGTTTCTATTTAACTTGTCTATTACACCTGTAGGTAAAATTAAAATTTATCTTTTTCTTTACCTTTCCTTTCCATTATACCTCATCCACCTCCACCTCTTCTGTCTTCTTCTTCTTCTTCTTCTTCATCTTCTTCCTGTTTTTTGAAAACTTATCGACAGCTTCTCTTGCATTGCAAATGTTTGAGCTCAAATACTCAGAATAGTAAAATTCTAATTAAAGACTGCTTTAAAAAACTAATTGCTGACACTTGCTATTGAACATGTTCAAATTGATAAAAGCCTTTGAATTTTAACAGTATGTAAATGATTGTAAAAATTTTTTAATTTTGGAAAATTAAATGTTTCTGATCAAGCGAAAAACACAAGTTCTTATTCATAAATTATTGACTTTCAAATATATTGATAGTTTTATTAATTAATCTTTCCCTCCAAGCTTTAAATAATTTTAAAATTGTGCAATTTTCAATTTTAATTTTTTAACAATTAAGTAATTATTTGATATTTTTTTAGTAACAGCACCTCAAGTAAGTAGTCTGTACAAGTTTCACCAAAACAGCCTCAATCTACTCAAAAAAATTAAATGCACATGATTAATTTCCCATTACTTTCCATAATATACTATTAATAGACTATTCAATAAAACCATACCATAAAGCATAAATTAAAATAATGCATATAATCGATGAAATTTTATTAATAATAATGTTAATTTATCAATGTATATAAAAAATATGTTTTTTTACTGATAATTTAATATATATATATATATGTATGTATGTATGTATATTACTTACGATTCTGATGATTTCAAATTTAATGGTAAATTCACAGTTTTTAAATTTAATTAAGTAATGAAAATGAACGATTTAATAACTCCCCATATAATCGTTAGATTCATTAAACTCAAATCGTTTTTATCTACAAATTAAGTATCTTTAATTATTTTAGAATGATAGACTTGATAGTGAGATAATAAGAATCATGGGCATCGATGTTTGACTTAAACATTTATTATTTTTCTTTGGCATTGGCTTTGTTACTCTTAATAAACATACGAAATTAAGACTATAAAACTTCGAGATTAAGAATCTCGAAATTACTACTGTCTTATAATTTAAGTATTTTTAGTCTGAGGACAAACAATACATCAGACGATTATTTTATCCAATAAAATACTTACTTAGTACGTGCTCAATAACGTATTAGTAATACTTATAGAGGACAGCATCGATTAGCTTTTCATTACTCAGGTCATATATCAAAACATTAACCTAGATAATTGATTGTAAGGTAACAGTATTTTTTCAACTAAATGTCAATTTATCTTATTTACAAACATTTTAGCTGTTGTATGTGCCAGGTATTAAGAGTATAAAAAAATAGTTCTACCATTGATAAAATTTATAAATGATGGTTTCTATTCTCGAGTTAGAATTAGTCATTGATAATGCGCTCGATTCAGAGGCGCCAAAAGAAAATAAAGCAAAGACTCGAAATTTAAATAATAATTAGGACATCGGGAGTAAGAGGAATTTCGGATGTCTTAATCAAGAAGCTGGGAGGGAAAAGAAGAGAAAGAAGGAGAGAACGAAAAGGAGCGAGTGTTAAGTCTTGGGGGGGGGGTAGGGAGGGAGGATGTCCGGCGAAACGACCAGTTTCAGTGAAGAGTTTATGGATCCTTACTCGCGGGAATCCTTAGTCCTCGTCGCGGCTACTCGGCCTAAGCTCGGCTCCCGATAAAAATAATCCTCGATGTGGCATCAGAGCCGTCCGTTAATATCGCCTATTAATATCCAGTAGTATCGCTGCTCCAAATACTGAAGAAGACATTCCCGTCTCTCGAGTGCGGAGAACCGGCCGTAAATGAGTTACCTCCCTCCCTCCCCCCGCCCCGAGCGTGTATGTAAATTACAAGAGGCTCTCGAGCGATACACCTCGGATAATTCGTTATTGTCGAGTGAGCGTTTGTGCAGTAGGCGGCGGCGCTTTGGAGTTTGGCCGATCGATAATATTATCACCCGGAGCCATTCGTCGACATCGTTCTTGGCCGCTGGTCCGCGCGAGACCGGAGCAGCAGACCCGCCGAGCAGAGCTCCGAGCTCAGGTTGGACCAGGGCGCGCACTCGCTCAGTCGCTCAATCGAATGGGCGCCCAGCAATTCGGCTGGGAAGATCCGCGGGCGCGGGAGGACAATGCGGAAAGCCAGGCACTCGGGTGCTCGGTCAAGCGGCGAAAAATGTATCGAGCATGAAATTGCTCCAGTTCCCATCGCCGGCGCGCCTCCTATCTACGGTACATCTTCCTCAACTCCCCCAGCTCCATGAATTTTCTATGCACGCAGCGCCAGGAGCCGAGATCCGCGAAAATCCGAGAGATACTCTCTCGCGTGCGGAGGAAAGGTTCACACACCGAGTCTCGGCGACTCTCAGTGCCTTCGCTTTCTTTTCCACAATTTTCAATGTGGCCTTAACGAGGCTCGTCGAAGGCTCGTCGACTCCGTTTCCCCAGGTGCGCATCACCGCTTTCGATCGGGAGAGGCGCCTGATAATGCACTCTCCCCGAATAACCAGACGAGCAGCTTATAGTAGAGCGCGGAAGACTCCGAGGTACACTTTAATTACCGAGGATTTTCCCATTCGTTTGCAGGGGAAACGCGGGAATGCCGAGGGAAAACACGGGGGCCCCGACCTACGTGTGTCGGTCGCCCTGGCACAGATCGGAGATTTTCCGAGAGCACAAGTGAACGCGAGCCGCTTCCCAATAATTTTGTCTTATAATGTCCGACTAGCGCCAATCTACACGCTCCACTCGTATGGCCAATCGCGTATTTATTACCTTTAGAGGGCTCCCCCTTAGTGGCCTGCATTATCTTTATGAAATATCGGGGAAAACAAATTTTTCGCTCGCTCATAAATTTATGCGCGCACTGATTTTCATTTAAATAACTGAATTTTATCGCTGCGACTTGGTATTATTATAAAGAAGCGTTTAAGCGTCAACAAAAAAGAAAAATAGCTCGTCCATCCCGTCCATCAATCTGGCCTGGCATCACTTGCAATGGACGGTAAATTTACCATTGCAATAAAAATCTTCGAACTTTAAACTCGGAAAAATACATACTCTTTGGTTGCAATGTTAGAAATTTATTATCTTTTTTAATGCTTAGCTTTTTGCGCGAATATACAGTGTGAGATTTTATCGGTTCGCCAAGCTGACAAAGAATGACTTACCGAAGCTGATGCCACAGTGCATCGATATCAACGATTCAGAATCTGCGTACAGAAACTGAGCTGACGTATCGGAAATCAAAACAGTGTCTGATATAATAAATATGGCTTAGCCACTATTAGTTCTTGCGGTATATAAAATTTCTTTTAAATAAAACTACAATTTGTGTTTTTATCCAAACACAACAAGTAGCTGTTGGTTTAAGGCTTCAAAAAAAATGCGTCCTTCCACCTCCTTGCTTTAATTTAATTTAGGCCTCCCATTTTTTCCCTCTCTGCAATTTCAATTGAAAAAGAAAAAAAAACAAAAAAAAAATATTGATTTAATTTGAAAGGTATTTTAATAATATTAACCGTTGCCGGTTAATTGAAACATTTATTTCATTATACATCTCTTTATTGGATAGTATGGAAGTGTTAATAATGCTGATTACGCGGTAGAGCGAGTATCTGGTACTGAATGGAAAAACTGAGCCAGTGCTACCATTCGAATGTTATACGAGTATGGGCTCATTTGTTCGGATGGTACGGTGTCAGGGTGGTGTATTAACGGTTATCGGAGGTCCAATACCCTACCGTTTATCAAATTCGCTACGAGCCGGCGAATAAAAGCAAATAGAAACCGTGCGTTAGTGCACCTCTCGACAAAGAAAATGGAGTGTGGGGAGATTAGAGGACAGAAGGAACTAATGAAAATGGGCGCCAAGCCGCGAATCGAGATAAATGATAATTTTCTCGTCGAGATTAGGAAGGAATAGACGCATTTTCCCGAGGTGCGTAACTTTTTCCGGAACTCGGCGCAAAGAGCCTGACGACGATCCCCGTGCTAACGGATTTAAAAATATGGCCGATAATAAACATGCAATATTTCGAGCCTAGTGGCGATGAATGTCACTTTTGTTGTTATTTACGAGCCCATTATTCCCGTGATATTTATCATCAGGTATACGAGATGGTAATTGCGATAAATAAGAGAAGCGGCGGAGGCTCGCCGCGCCAGCTCGTAAGACTTAAGATTTTTTGACTTTTAGAGGGTCGATTTGGCGCGGGGGCTCCCTGCGTAAACGTCTGCTGGCAGCTTCTTGTCTGCCAGCAGACCGGTGACGGTTAGTGCAACCTCTTCCACCCCCGCCCCCGCCCCCGCCCCCAATCGAAGAGGAGGCTCGCTCGCTCGCCCGCTCGCCCGCGCGCCCGCGCACACGCAGCATCCGCCGTTTGAAGAGGTAAAAAGCCGCGGACGCGTGCTCGCGCGCGCACGCCAAATACAAGCGCACTCGTAACTGTTCGGCTCGCCATTCCTCGGTCTTTCGGATCCCCCGTTACAAAACTTATTACAGGCCTACTTTCCTTTAATATTGCCGACTTTTCGTCTTACTCTCCTCCCTCTCCCTGCCCCTCCCCCCGCCCCCCGCCAGCCCGCCCAAGTTGTGTAACATGCTTGCTCCGCGCAATTTTATTTGCAGATCGACTCGCCGGTACCTTTTCTTTCTTTTTTTTGCGCATAATTGTCCAGCAAAAATGATCCGCAACCAACGAGATTGGCTTGTTTGGTGCCAAGATCTTTAGGAATTTAGCGCCTCGAATTTATGAGAGCGAGACGCTTTTAAATTGGACTGAGATGACCGATGGACCAAATAAAACGTCCAGCTTTTGAATGCACGACAACGTAACATTTGCGCTTAAATATTTCAATACTTTGTGGAATATTTGGCCGCACGTTGAATAATTCTGGATAATACGACTAATTTCTGCTCAACTATTTTTACAGTATGAGAAATGCCTTTCTCGGTACTTGTAGTACTTCAAAATATTCAAATATCTCAGAATTCCTCATGCAAAATGAGTATCTGATACATTCATGCTAAAGCTGCTCAATTTGCCAATTTAATACCATATCTTGTGAATTTATGATCAAAAATTCTAAACAATAAGTGGAAACGACGTTATCTTGGAGTGTATTATCGGAACAAAGGCTTGTACAACTTTATGTGTATCCAAGATTCGTTAAATGATTTAGAATACGTATTTATTAAGATAATAGACAATAAAGCCTACTTAATAAATTAGTGAATAAAGTATTTTATCGAAAAATTTACGTCGCTTACAGTATCATTAAATAAACCACCGTTTTTATTAAAATCGACGTTCATGAATAACTATGATACACGTTATTTCACAAGTATAACTCATATTATACACAGTATGTGGTAATCTGCCGATTGATCTAAATAGACGTAAACATGGCTTATAACTTTTAGAATAATAATTTTTCCGCGATTCTAAAACTGCACGAGAAAATTTATGATTATGTTAAAAGAATTCAAATTATGCGGTTTCAAGCCAACATTTATATTATTTACTTTGTTATCAATTTATTATAAAAATGCAAAATTTCTCACTGCGAATGGTGATTTTGTATAAGAAAATTTGTAATAAGAAATTTATCTTATTTATAAAATATACATTTACACCGGCATCATATCGAAAATTTAACGGTTAATGAAAATAAAGCATTCATCAAATCTCGAAATGTAATTTGTAGTCTGCGTGTTTTTTTATACAAATTTACAATAAATACATTTCATTTCAATATTCGTTATATTTCAAAACTACATATATTTATATTTACACAACAAAAAAAAGTACCATTTACATTTACAAGACTTTAATAAATAGAGGGATTTCCTTTAGAATTTATCATTATAAAAGAAAAAAAATCATTAATGTCCACGTGAGCTTGACATTACGTACACATGTGTACGCGCAGTAGGAGAACTAGATACACACGTACAAGCAAAAGAACCTTTGATATTGAAAATATAATATTAATTTTTCGGATTGTCGTTAAAAAAAAAATAGAAGAGAGAAAAATATAAAAAAAAAAAGAAAATGAATCGTTTGTGGAAATTATTTCAGTCCCGAAGATTAAAAAGAGACGAATAAATTGCTCGGGTTATTAATATTTGTATATTAATATTTTTCTGAATAAAGATGAACTGAATAAAGCTAAAGTCGTGATGATTTGATGTGTAAAACGGAGAAGATCGGTGGGCAGTGTGTTCGAGGGAAACGAACGAAAGAAAGAAAAAAGAAGCCGAACGAGCAAAAGGTATAAATTAAGCTGTAATTCAATGGAGCATCCAATGAATCCAACGCCACTGACCAGGGAATCCGCGGGTCGTGTAGCTCGTGAGTCTGGATCGGAAATTTGAGATAAGCCGCCGGCCGGATATAAATGTGCGATAAAAACATTGCAGTTTTTTACGGTGTTTGGAGTGGAGGAGCGGAGAGTCAAGTCGAGTCCCCGTTGGCCTATTTATGGGGCACGCGAGGGGAAAACTCGCGCGCCTCCCCTCGGAGGACGAAAGGGACATCCTTTATTTTATTGTCTCTCGCCGAGGATTTTCCCATGTGCCCCCTCGGGCCCGGCGCACAAACTAATAATAACGCACGTGCGCGCATTGGTCCATCCAAGCCGATGCGCACAAACAATTCCGTATGCATTACATTAATTCTCCGGGCGGCGAGGCTACGCAGCCTCACTACAAACGAGCGGAGACGTGATCACTTCAAAGATACAGCATCCACCGGTTGATTCCGAGCTTTCAATCCTCTCCTGTGTTAATTAAGAGTCCCCTTTGCTATTTTCTCAGTGCAATCAGTGGGAGCCGATGGAGGAGGAGGAGGAGGAGGAGGAAGAGAGATCACGGCTCTGGCATCGATTTAATGCATAGTTGCCGCATACTTTTTTTTAAAATGCATCTATCCGATCCTGTGGTTTCTCCTGTACGCTGGTTACGATATGCCAGTACTTCTTATTCTGCTATGCGTTAACCTTTGCTTCTTGTACTATTCAGCACTTTCCGAGAAATATACCAGGTTATTGTTCGTATAAAAAAATGAACAGGTGTATGCAGGGGGGTACCTGTGTTGTGGCCACTAGAGTAATGCATTATAATAAGAATTTTCTATTATTAAACTCCTCTTTTTATTGTGCTTTGAATGAAAAAGGTATTTTAGAGATTGAGGCGGGCACCAGTCGTTGTGTACACATACATCTAACTATCCGCGAAAGTACGGTTTATTAATGATAACCAACCTTCTAACGCCTCGATACGGAGGCTAATTTGAAATATTGCAATAGCAAAGTGCATAATAAAATTACAATGTAGTTGCAGCTACTATATAATGGACGGGGGTTCATTAATTAATTTTACAGTTGATTACTTTGTCGTTAATTTCTTAATTTCTGTAAATCAGCGACAGATATCCTCCGGCTGATATATTACTAAGCGAATGTGCATATGTTTATTTATCAGACATTCGACTATCCGCGGCTGTGTGTATTTTAGTTAAAATTTAAACTCTTAATCGGAGACTTTATTGCATTATGAATATTATAATAAACGATAAAAAATTTATTATGCGTTTTTTTTAAGTACCCAAGCACTTTCAGCGATAATATAAATATTTTAAAGTGAACCAAATTTTCATTTAATCAGTGATAATAAAATAAAACATTAATGATTGCAATATAGTTTTAACATGGCAAACACGGTAATTATTTAATTGATTTAATGATATTTGATTAAATATAAGTATAACAAGTACAGCATCAAGTGGAGGATATTAAATATAATTCTAGATCTTTAAAGCTGTTATCCTTTATACGATGTAATCTATTTATGCAGTTTTGCACATTCCATGTAAACACACTTTATCTCGAGGATAGTAAAATGGTAAATTTTAAATTTCAGTAAACTACAAGATTTCGAAAGTTGACCTGAAACTTGTAATTGACGACACAAAAAACTACTTGCTTCGAAATTTAAAAAAAAAATTGACAATGCCATGTTGCTAAATAGACACTGTACTTGGGAGGCTTTAATTCCATTTTCGATAATGCACATCCATGCTCAACAGTATGTTGGAGTACTTTCATTTAGTATATCAGCTTTCAGCTCCAAAAAAAAAATAATAAATAAATAAATAAATGAATAAATAAATCTGGTCTGATTCTATTTTAGTAGCTTAAGGATTAAGGAATCTTTAGTGTAGGTAATATTTCCGATATTGGTTCATTTTAAAACTTATCTAATAATATGAAAAGTCGGAGCAAAACCCCGGCTGTTCCGCTAAGTAGAGATTATCGTTTTTATAGACTTATAAACACGAGCTTTCAACTTTTTATTAAACCAAAGCTTAAAAATTTTTACTTCAAATTATGCATATTAGGAATATTAAATGTAACAGATGGCGATACCGCGTCGTTTTCTCCACGCCATAATCAAGGTTAATAGACAAGGTCTTAAAACTCGGACATACAGAGAATTAAAATTATTGGAATTTAAATCGCGTAATAATGATAAAGCAATCAAGGGTGTATCTAAAAACTCCGTCGCCCCATTAATCACCTGTTTTTTGCGCGCTAAAAATTCAATCGGCCTCAAATTTTTTCGCGGATGGCACGAGGCGCGGGGGAGGGAGGAGGATGCTTGGGCAAAAACAAATGACACAAAGCGCAGAGCAAACAAATGAAAATCGTGGTCCGCGGTAATTCAGATTTCAATATAGATATGCACTGACGAGGCGACTTTGGCGGCAAGTTGTGCATTCAATTGCACCGGGAGTGCACTCGGAGTGCACCGGGAGTGCACGCACAATGCGCACGCATGCGCGCAGATGCGCGCCCGAGATTGCGCGCTTAATAGATCGAAAATCTCAACGAGCCGTGCAAGATCCGGGGGACGGTGGGCGGGGGGGACGTCTAATCGACGCCGAGCGCAGCGACGCGACGCGAGCACCCGAGGCAAGGAAAAAGGGGAAAAAAGTAAAAAAAAAAAAGAAATCAAAGGAGAAAAACTCGAAAAGGGGGAAAGGGGAAGAATAAGCGAGTCCGGCTCGGGGACGGAGATTTCGCGGGTTTTCTCACACGAATCGGTCGCATCTCGCCCTCGTTCATCTCACTCATCCTCATCGGGGCCTCCGATCTTTTTTGATTTTTTTTTTCTTATCTACCGCGGGCCAACTGCGTATCGATCGAGATGCGAGACAATGCGCGGGGCACCCTAATCGGATATCTGCCAGTGCCTTCGTTAAAATTCACGATTTATCTTTGCAAATAGTTTTCATTCTTTTTTACCGAGCCTCTAATTGCATGTTCCTCATTTGCTAATTTATTCCCCTGACAGTATTATTACCTGTAGCCCTTGCGATATGGAATAATTATTTTTTTATTCATAATACGGGAGTAGTAGTTTACTATTATAGAAATTAGCTTGATTATCGATACATCACCATACGCAATAAAAACAAATAATAATCACGCATTACCGTCCCTTCGACGTTTAATAATCCTCCTCATTATTGGGTTTTATTGAAAAAAAGTCAATTTTAATGCATGTTATTGAGTTGAGATTAAGCGCAGCATCGGAAAAATTCTCCTCTTTTTCACATTAAACTGCATCACAGTGCCGGTTTACAGTTATTTCATTCGAAATTTTGATGACAGCCCGTGGCTTGGTATTATTTAATTTCTCGATCGTTTACTACAATGAACATGAATCATTCCTGTAATAACGCTGTGGCTTTGCGGCCTCTCATCCTCTTCCGCTTCCCTTTCCCTAATAAAACACTTTAGCTATCTCACGGTGGAAAAAATCTCTGGCTCGGCTTCATTTTTTGTTTACTTTTCTCGATCTCCGCAGCCCCGGACAAGTGGAGCTCGATTTCTCTCGGAAGGGAGTCACTGGGGAAAGTCGAAAATAACGCGAAGATGCGCCAACGGGAAAACATTCATTACCGAGGCCCACAAACGCAGGAGAGGAGAATGGCAAACTAATAATGAAAACTATTTGCAAATGATAACAATTTGCCTCGCGTGGCTCCGCGCATCTTACTCGCGCTAATTCCGAGTCCAAATGAGCTCGATGATGTAGAACCTCTTCGGCACGTATTCGAATCGAGGCGAACCTCATCCTCCATAACTCATCAGTAATCGATGCTTATTATTTCGTCTATCCGCATCTCCAGTGCGAGGCCATACTTTACCTCCAAAGCAAATAGGCCTTTTTTCCCCGGCGCAACGAAACTTTATATTGTTTGCAAATTATCCGCTCCCGCTCGCGCTCTCGTTTTACTCTCGGTAACGTCATCGCGCCCTCTCCCTCCCCCCCCCGGAGTCCGGAGTTTTTTGCACTCGTAAAAACCCACAGCCAACGCGTCTGGTCTGGCCTCGCCTCACTCGGACACTCGGCCGAGCAATTAAGAAACGGCCGCCCCCGCGCGCCAACACTTTCGCGGTTCACGTCGACGTTTTTTTTTTACCTCTTGACGGGCGCATCTTCCCGAGGTCCGAGCGCCGAGAACCGGTACCTGCGCAGCATCCGTCAAAGTCCGAGCGCCATCGGCCTCCTCCCCCTCCCCTCCCCCGCGCGTTCTCCCACGGCGTTCCTCAGCATTCGCGTACCGGACATTCCAGTTTCCGAGCATCAGCAGGAGCAGTGGCTTCGAACAAATATGCAGGCTCATCACGAGCGAGCCGAGTTTCTTTGGTCTCGCCTTGAAAATGCCCTCGGCCACTTTGGTGGTTAACAAGTTCAAAGACAGCGGTACCGTTAGCCGCTTCTCGCTCCCGGCACGACCTTCCCACTCTCTGTCCCCCTGCCCCCCCCCTGCCCCTGCCCCCGGTTCTGCCCGGACCGAGTGATGCTGCGATCCCAGCTCTCCGCGCCACCAACTTATCCAACTCGACCTTTGTTGCAGCTCGAAATGTCGGGTGTCTCTTTCGGGGGCACAAGATTCCTGGTTTTATTACCCGAAAGATCATCCTACCGCGGTCAAAGCAACAAAGCTATTAAGCCCAGAGTTTTGATTCGGATGTGCATTTGGATAATTGGGGATGCTGGAGGTTTCGTCACGCCTCCAATTATAAGTTCGGGGAATCCCGATCTGGATCCCGTGCACCGTCAGGAAATGATGCTGGAGAAAAAGCTCCTCCAACTTTTCGTATGAATAATCACGCGTTCCAGCATTTAAAAATTATCGAAAAATTTGACTGAAAGCAATAGACTGATGCGCCTGGGAATATTTCTCTATTTGACATTAATTTAAATTTAATACCATGATTATTCATAAGTGGGCCTAAGTAAGTATACTTGCTCAAAGAGCTTATCAACTCCATCTATAAACTGGCAAACATTCCGTTCTACACCATTGACAGATGGTCCAGTTATTAAGTTTATGTTAATGTTATGAATTTTATATAAAACTAATAAAAGGCCTTGTGACTCTCACCAATGATTCATTCTGATGGATCTAATCGGCTTTAACTAATCTGCCTTTTTCTTTCCTATTAATTAATTATATCAGCAACCCATTATCTCTACATTAGTTACAAAAACTTGGTTCCCTATTTTTCTCGTGATAATCTATCGATTTTGATTTTTCAATTCGTGCGGAATAACAATCTCTTATGAAATTTTTTAAAGAATAATCTTTAGATAAACTTTTTCTAAAAGGGCCATTACGGCTTTATCGGAAATATTATCGGGAATTAAGCCGCTCTTTGAAATTACCGTATTTGCGTAATATTATATTTTAATCAGCTTCACATCAATGGGCATATAAAAAAAGTTCGATTGTTTATTTTTCTTGTTTATTTTCCGACTTTTAATTCCAAAAATTATACTGGTACTGCACTGAAATCACATTTCCAATGCATAATGATTGATCGATGAGTTTGTAGTGTGAGCGTATAAAAGTTTAAAATGTAAATTGCCAACATTAACAATCCGTAGTTGATGCTAATGTTAATATATAGGCGATGATATACATATAAAAAACAGTAGTATCGATGGACTTTTTTGTTTTTTTTTTTTATTGAATTTCCTTTAAAATTGGCGATCGAGATCCAATGAGACAGTGCAATAGGAACTATTAGTTGCACCGAAGATCAAGAGAGAATAATGATAGATAATCAATGATTAAAAATGTACACCTCCAATGTGATAGCACAAGCCGCTTTAGCTTTGCAGGAATATATTGTAAAGTCAAGAGAAATATCCCATAGACAATGAAGTGAATCAAGGTACAGGGGAATCGATTAAACGGAACAATGTCCAAGGCGAACAAAGTAATTTAATTGAGCCCCCCACATACGTAGACGCCTACAAATAAAAGCCACGATTAGAATTCCAAGTAAATTAAAGACACACAAAAGCATCTTTCATGGGCGAATCAATGATATCGAAGTAGCACTCGGGCGTTATATCCTTGACGAGTAGACACAATTTGTAACTTTCCCTTAGACCTTTGGGTTTGTCGAAATCTCGGTTGGCTTTCGCGTCAATACGTCCGCCTGCCTCGACTCCGCAATGTCACTCCTCTTACTTTCCGACGGCAGAGGATGCGAAAAAGTAGCAGAGCACCCGCGACGAGGTAGGGGAGCGGGAGCGGCAGCGGCAGCGGTAGCGGGAGGGGGGAGGGGGGAGTAAAAAGTGGCACCCGACAAACGCGGTGCCGCACTTGACACACTGTACGTCCCGCGCACAATTGACTTTCACCGTTTGACTCACACGCAGTGACGTTTCGCGCACGTAACCCGCGCGTGTGCACGTGTGTGTGGCCTTAATACGGGAATCTATTTTCCGCGTGGACGCGCAAATGGGAAAGCAGCGGCTCTTGTCGCAGCGGATGCGTGGAAAAGGAGAGTATTACTTTTGTCGCTGCTCTTGTCGTCGTCGTTGCTGTCGTTGTCGTTGTCGTTGTCGTTGTCGTTGTCGTTGTCGCTGTCGTTGTCGTAGTCGTTGTCCCCTTTCGATTGGGCTCGCGGGTCATCCTCCGATTACAAGACTTTCTAGCGAATTCATTTGGAGAAAATGGGGGTGCGCGGGGGGGAGGTAACAAGGAGAGACGTTTAATAAGCCCCAAAAGCATAAATCGCGTACGTGCCTCCGGAGCGGGAATCGTGCACTTGACATGGCATACCTCCAGTCTCCAAGATAAGAGTTTTACCGCTTTTGCCTCCCAGCATCCAGCATCCAGCATCCTCGTAGAACCGGGACCGCGGACTCCAGTGCTCCTTTTTCCCTTTTTGCAATGTTCCGACGCCCAGTTCCTTATTTCCCTCGTTAAAACACTGGCAGCAATTTTCGTAACAGTCGCGGCTCTTAATGATAATTCACGATGTGGCGAAATCACAGTCGTGAGAAAGTAATCGCTGTCATTAACATTTCACGAGGATCAGCGCTTTTTCTACTGATTATCCTCCTCATTTTCAATGCCGAACTTTCCAATGAATTAGACATGGTTTTCTATTGGGTTTAGCCGGGAAGCAGCCTAACAATGTAATGATTGATCAGTAATTAGCAAATAACAAAACCGAACGCTGAATGTGGCTCTTTATTTGGCACAAGGACTAATGGAAACCGTACGAGCGTATTTTCGAGTCCTGTATTAATTTCCCGATCGAGGCAGACGAACGTGTAATTTTCCCCCCGGGAAAAATGTGCGGCAGCATTATTTATGAAAGTCCCGGAGACGATCCGATAAGGCCGAAGAGGTTGCAATGGACAAATGTAATCATAGAGCCGAATTAATTCTATATTTCAATAATTAAAATAGCAGTTGACTAATTATAGCGTAGTCGCAGTTGTGAGAGATTTAAGGATTAATACTAACGGTTAATTATCTTAAAATTAATTGCTTGGGGTGGGGTGGCGGTGCAGTGGGGTTGGGTGGAAGGGGGAGGGGAGATAATCCCAGAGCGAGGTATCGATTCGCGCCCTCCTCTAATAAGTGCACGCGCGCTTTTACGAGCAGCGAAAGAAGAGTCGCCCGTCGCTCGTAGATAACCGGGGGTGGGTGGATGGGTGGGAGGGGGAGTCTACGTAGACAGCGCGAAATTACAATTCGAAGGGTCAGAGTGCAAAGTGCAGACAGTGCTCGAGACGGAGGCCCAGCTTTCCCGTCTCCTTGCCTCGAAATTTGCGTGCCAGGCAGCATGTTCGGCCGAAAATTTATTGAGCTGGAGGAGATGAGAAAAACTGCCTCTTTCACCGTTTTCATTTTTCTCCAGGCGCCACGATATGGCATATCTCACGATCGAATTGCACGAGGAGGAAGGCTTTGAGTCATGTGAACTCTTGTCACGCGCGCATCGCGCAACAGGCATTTCTCCATTTCTCCATTTCTCCATCTCTCTCTCTCTCTCTCTCTCTCTCTCTCTCTCTTTCTCACTTTTGTCTCGATCTGTGTGGGTGTGGGTGTGGGTCAGTTGGTGTGCTCGCGCGACAACGAATTCACGTTCACCCGTGGGTGAAAATGTGCGACCACTTGATCTCGTTGCGAGGAAGTCACGAGAGTGGCACCATTGAACAAGAGCAGAGCATTCAATTCTCCATTTTTGCATAACAAGATTAAAGCTGGTCCAACGTCTGCATTTGGCGCACACGTTTTACGTGGGCCACCACTAAAGACCTTAAATCACCATTTGTATCTAGGGCTATTCATCATCAAACGCACTATTATTGTCCGCGGCGTATCGCCCCTGTATTTATTATCTTTATCATCGCAATCATTACCCCAATAAATATTTATAGCATAAAATCATAGTGCTTTCCAAAGCATTTCAATCATGCATTATTATTATTATTATTATTATTATTGTTATTGTTATTATTATTATTATTATTATTATTATTATTATTATTATTATTATTATTATTCCTATGTGGACTACGTATTATTAAGATTCTCATGCTCTGAGGATGTAAGATGCAATCTGCATTTGCTGGATTAAAAATCTTACAAAATCGTTATCAAATTACACGATTTCTATTGTATACCTGGAAAGCGCAGCGTCGCAAAGTATCCATAACGCCTACGGGAAATTAATTTTAAAATAGCGCCTCCATTAAATTTCTTTTATTCCTGAAAATTTAGACTGAAAAATATAATGCAGCGCATAATTTATGTAGAAATTACCTTGAAGATTTCTAATGAATTGCTGAATAATTATTCTATTAGGTTTCAAAAATATCGCAAACAATAAGAATCAATTAAGATTACATTCAAGAAACACATGTATTCCTTAATCATCGTTTTGAATCTACAATTCAGCCAAAGTACGATGCTAATAGATGAGAGCAGAGTTGAATATAAATAATAATAGAGTTCGTTATACTTGTTTAATTTGGTTAAACTAATTTAAACTTGATCTTTGGTCTCGGAGATTCTTCGATAGTAGTTCGGACACGCAAAATTATTATTTCATTTGTAATAATTTGAAAGGTCTTTGAGTAAATTTCTCAGATTGAGCTTTATGTAGTCATGATAATAACATTCAATTTATAAATGAATGTCAAGCATTAAGTTGGTCTTGGTAGTTTGGTTACATGGTCGGGAATAAGACCGGTTACTTTCGTGTCTGAATATTTTATTAACAGAGTCTTCAGTGTCAATTTGGTCTTATTTAAATGTAACATACTGTTTTAAAAAGTTCGATACGCAGAAATGTAAATTAATTGCTTGGTAAATCATTAATGGGACTGTTGAGCCGAAGGCCGCAATTGAATTCACCGTGGGCGACTAAGATGTAGGTAATGACGTTGGGTTTACCTAAAAGAAAATTCTGCTGGGAACGCAAGCCGTGTACATCCATTCCGGTGTACATCGACTGGTTAAAATAAAATGATCGACTAGTGTCCCGAGTCGTAATTATTGGATAGTCGGTTACTAATCGAAATCGAAATCGAAATCGATCTCACGGAAATATTCCGCAATGAGAATCGCGAGAGAAAGATTAATCAAGTCCCTTGCGATTCTCCCTGTGACAAGTTATTATTTTAGTCGGTAGTCTTGGTTTGGGTCCCGTGGTACGTCGGTTCATTCGCGGTGACGGGGCGAAATCGTAATGATAACAACACTAACAACAATAATAATTGCAATAATAACTCGCGAGAGCACGGACGAGTGCGAAGCTGTCGTGCAGTGGCTAATAACAATAGCAATAGCAATGGCAATGGCAGTAATAGCGATGCGGGTAATGCTAACAATAACGACAATGGTAATGATAATGATGATAAGGATAACGATAATGATAAGAATAACAATGATAATGATGGCAACAACAACAACAACAACAACAATAATAATGGTAATAATGACATTAATAATGATAATAATGACATTAATAATGATAATGATAGTAACAAGAAAAACAACAAAAACAACAACAACAACAACAACAAATTATGATGACGACGACGACGACGACGACGACGACGATGATGATGATGATGATGATGATGATTATAATGGGATGGAACGAGATCGGTTGGGGGGATAATGATTATTTAGCGTGATAGGGCGACGGCAATCTCGCGGCTCTCTCACTCTCTCTTCAGTAGAGAGACCCGCCTATTAAGGTAGGCGCCACGAGGAGTGAGCGCGAGCGAGAGGTACGACCTTATTGCCAAGATTATATGGCAAGCGCTTTATTATAAAGGAAATGACGAGCTCCGCAGTTAGGGGAAAAATTATCACTTTTCTCCCCGTGCCTCTATTGCGAAAAGCCGCCCGGGATAAGGTATCAGCGAGGCTCACCGTCCGACACTTTATACAGGGGCGAGAGGGGGGCGGGGAGGGGTACAGGGGAGGCTGTAAGTGCAGTCGACTGACAGCGGACGGGGCCCGATCGAGGGATAATTGTCGCCCGGGATATCGCGTGACTTTTAGCCCAGCGCTTTGGCCCCTCTTCCGAGGAGGCCCCGATGCCGATGCCGCCGCCGCCGCCGCCGCCGCCGCCACGGTGTGCGTGATGTGGAATACTTTAACGGCGGACAGCTGCAACGAGCCCCGGGGGCCGATGACCCCGCGGATGCTGCGGCCTAACCACCGACGTGGGTTCCTCTGTCTTATTTTCTTAAACGGTGAGCTCTCTCTTTTCCCCGAGACGGTGCGCCGTATTCTCGCGTGTCCCAAGAAAGCCTAACCCTTACCTTTCTTGTCTTCCCTGCCTCCGTCGGCCGGCCGGCCGGCCCCCATAGATTCGCGCCTTTTTCTTTCCTATTGCGAGCAATACATCGTAGCTCATTTTTCTGCATATTCTGCTCTCTAATCATACCCGATACCCGTGCTCATGCTCATGCTCCTCCTCCTCCTCCTCCTCCTGTCGAGGAATTAAATTAACAGTCGCGGCATTGAATTTCATTTACAGCGTCATCTTTAAGCTTCGTAAAAATCGCCTCCGGAGTACTAGCGCTAATGAGTTTTCGATACACGTTTTGACCGCAACAGTCTTGTATAATATTACACCATCTTACAGAAGGTGCAAGAAATTATTTGATAAAATGGCCCTCTCGGTATTTACAGCCTGTATAATGGCTCGGTGCCTGCGAGATTGCTTTTGTCTCAAAGCCTCTTTATCTCCCTCTCTCGGTAAAACGAGAGACCGGAGCGAACACGACACACGTTCTTTCTCTCCTTCCTCTCCTTCCTCTCCTTCCTTCCTCACTCACTTCCTTCCTTCCTTCCTTTCCTTCCGTTCTCACCACTTGTCGTTCCCCGAACCGTTGTTTTCGTTCTTCCCCACCCCCCTCCCCTCTCTTTGTCCACATCGATGCATAAATTCATCACGTATTGTCTCGTCTAAAGGATCTTCATAACTGCACTCGAGTCAGTCATGCGAGTGGTGCCGAGGCTCGCTGACATAATAGACAACAGAGCTCGTGCAAAACATCTCAGTTGCAGACGAGGCGACACATTGAAAGAGAATTTTATTTATATGGCGGATGTGACGTTAATGCTGATGCCGAGCGAGTGGCCCCGGCGACTGATATCGAGCCGAGGAAAAGCGGAAGGTGAGCTGATGAATGGACCGAGCCGAGTCCCGAAGCTCGGAAAAGCTCGAGAGCGCTAACTGGCAGCATAAATCATTTTTTGAAAATAATTAATTCCGAGAAGGAGAAGAAGACGTAAATGATGAAATAGTGGCCGTTGGAGAGAAACAAAAAGCCCTGCTTCCACGTATGGAATGGAATAATCGCGGAGCTGTAAATTAGCGTCAACCGCATAAAAGTCAAGTAAAGAGGCTCGAGTTTATAAAATATCGAAATGAGCAAAAATGTCAGAGGCACGGGAAGAAGGGAGGATGGAGAGGGAGAGAGAGAGAAGAAAAGTCAGCAACACATCGGAGCGAGTAGAGACAGCTAAGCGAGTGCGGCACATTAGTATCGCAAGTAGAACGAACCTTGACATTGCGCCGGAGATTGCATAGGCTTCTCCTTCTCTACTTCTACTTGTGTGTGTCTCTCTCTCTCTCTCTCTCTCTCTCTCTCTCTCCCTCTCTCTGCCGTTGGACCGCGATCGGGTACCGCCGCCGATTGATCCGTTCCCGCGTCTGGCTACCCGGAGGCCTGCGCAGAGCCCCAATGATTTACCGGGCCGAGAACCTCCTCTGGGGCTTTCCTTACTTATCGCTCTTCCCCCGGGAAATGTATTCTCCGCGCGGACCTCGTACATTATTCGCTCTTTGTCATTCGGATGCCCCGCTACTCACTTCGCCGCCGATAAACGAGCGACATTCTAATTTCATTTACAATATCGTTTGTGCTTTGAATTACTTGTAAAAAGAGGAGGTTCGCGCGGTGATCCAGCGGGCCCGCGAGTGTGTGTGTGTGTGTGTCCGTCCGTGTCCCCTACCTCTGCGAGTGTGCACGCCAACAATTGCAAGCAAACAAACTCGGAACCATACCTCGTTAAAAATATCTCTCGACCTCTCTCGC
This sequence comes from Eupristina koningsbergeri, assembly GCA_018907245.1. Classification (NCBI taxonomy): domain Eukaryota; kingdom Metazoa; phylum Arthropoda; class Insecta; order Hymenoptera; family Agaonidae; genus Eupristina; species Eupristina koningsbergeri. The sequence goes on from JACCHV010000035.1 coordinate 1,400,830, forward strand.
TCTCGACATTTTTACGACGATATTCTTAGTATTTATAGGAGAGCTGGCCATTGAAGAATTCCAAGCCGATTAAACCTTTAATTTTATGCACTTCCTCCTTCCTTGCGACACGCATTTGATAATATTCTCGCACTCCCAGCTGACGCGTTAATGGTCCTCTCTGGACTCACTCGTATCCATTGCGTTGACCTTATACTTACCGTCACTATATTACAAGTATCATCATCATCATCATCATCATCATCAGCAAGGTCAGCCTATCGCATCCTCGCATTATAGATAAAAATCACCCGACGAAAATGAAGTTGAATCCTTCCTTTTATTCTTTTGGACGCGTCCAGTAGCTGTAGATAACATAAATACTTGTCTCGAGTTAATTACATGAATGCAGCTCAAGCCAGTATTAATATCATAAAATAATTATTTTTTATGATCATACGGCTGCGTTTTTGTTTCAACTACTTTTTACCTTTATTATGTTATAACGTATTGTATTTGCTAATTGTTCAACAATTTCAATAAAGCAAAATATTCTATGCTGAAAAAATATTTAATTCCCAATATTTTATGCCTCTGTACAGGTAAAACATAAAAAGAAAAAATAAAGAAACTCAATCATTTCAAATATCAAATATTAAATTGGTATGTATACTCACTCTTATTTTTTAAATATAGTCATTTTGCTATGATTTATATTTTTAATCGTTTTTCATTACTTCAATACCTATTACTTTTCAACGTTGTACATCATAAAAATATATATTTTACCGTTGAAATTGAAAATTTATAAACTAATGTACGGATGTCAAAAGCAAGGATATTTTGAGCTATTTTTCTCGGCCAACCTACGTATGTTAGCCCACACATTTTCTTCCGAAGTTTAATCGGGTTATTTTATCTTTGTGGAATAGTTTTTCAGAAATTTATCAGTATATTAAATATTTCAATCAACTTGATTTGTAAAGTATGAAATTTATGTTTTTATCAATGAATTTTAAAAATTTTTAATCTAATAACTAAAAAGGCAAATATACACGATTTTATGAGGAAAAAATGTATTTCCAGATATATATATATATTTATACACACACATATATAAATTAATAAAATGAATTTTGCACTGGTAATTATAATCCGTAAATTTAATTTCGACAATTTTAATAAACTTTAATTAATATTAAAGAAACGATGCTGGTAAAAAATCATAATAAAAATTTATTCGACCAACGTACTTTTTAAATGCCCTACCCTACAGTGGATTAATCAAATCTGTTATGACCCATTGCGAAACATCATTATTGCATCTTATATCCTTATATGAATATCGGTAATCTTTTTGAACCTTTCACACGTAGGATAATATTAAAATACCTATGGACGTATCAAATTTACTCAAGTTTTAAATGAGGTGATTCTCACCTCTTTCATTATCTATAAACTATTTTATTGCTTTGAAATAAAACACTTTAAATAATTATGTCGGTGTATTGCCTCGAAATACCTAATTTTTTTGTTTTACTACTAGGATATTATTATCTTTATTACCGAAACAAATTTTTTATTCCATTAGCTTAGTTTATATGCATAACTTATTTTCAATGTATTCTGTTTTTACTTCTTTACAAATTTTTTTTTTTAGCATAATTTTATGAATTTGCTCTTACTATATATTTATGTCACGTTATCTGTACATGTTAATTAAATATTCTTTATATAATGCCATTATTTATATTTATTAAGTAAAGAAAACTGATAAGTTAACGTCACTCTTAATTATCACAATATCGAAATGACATTTTTAATGAAAATGTTCAACATCAGAACGTTGGGAAGAAACGAAATAATTAACTCGACTCTAATTTTCTATTGTCTTTGTACTTTTAACATTAAAGGATCATTTTTTATTTAAAATCATGCATTATTCGCTTTGAAATACTTGATACTACAAGACTAAATACTTAAAATTATTGTCTCAAGGACAATTTTTAGGCAAAGCTGGAGGTATTATTAATAAAAATTAACGAACGTTCGACAGAGCTTCGTATTTTTATTACTTAAAAAACACTTCATTAAATAAAAATTAAAATTTTCGGAATATTTGACGAGTGGAAAGTAAATTACAGTATTAGCGGTATTTTACTTGGAAAAATAAAGGAAACAATTAACCTGAAACGTCAACTATAAAATTTTTAAACGTATTTTATGTGTGCTAAGAATAGTGATTTCTATAATGCTACACTTAATGACACCGAGAACTATCGGGAGGCGTTTACCGCGTTCCTCTATATTATTTGACATTCCTAAAAGACAAAAGGCACCTCAACGCGTTTTTTAAAGTTTTCTTTGTACATTATCATCATTAATTTCTTCTTTTTTTTTGTGTTGCACATTTCATGGATAAAATACATTTCTGACATTTTATTCCTAAAAATACTTTCATACTCTTCGATTTCTTTATCGAAATGAATGATAGGCGAACCTTAATTGTTTAAAACTTTGCCAAATAAGCTTCTTAACCATTCGCTCCAACGGGTATCTCCAAATATCCCTTACATTTACATATTTATCAAGTGAAACTTAATGATTCCATTACAAAATTACTCTACATACACAATCAAAAAATAAATAAATAAATAAATAAATAAATAAATGAATAAATAAATAATAATACATGCAGAATAGTACAATACAATAAATATACAAATCTCTAAGAACTTAAGTTGTTTTTAATAGCGTTATTATTCCCGAAATACTCGTATTTTCTACACACATTACCGTTGTCACGTTACCCATACATTAAAATTGACATTCAAAAGTTTGGATTAAGCTTCATTATGACAATATTTATTACAAATTGTTTAAAATTATATTATGTCTATATAAGTCTTATTATTATAAAAACTCCTTTTCTTTATAAATCCATTAATAAAAATCTATTTATACAAAATTTGTAACAATTATTATATTTACGTAATTTATAATTGTATCATCATATATTTCTATTTCTCTAAGTTTAAATACATCAACTTGCTTAATCCAATAAAATAATTTTAATTCAAAAGTTCTAAATGCGCATATTTAAACAAAAGTGAACTTCATTTTAATGATACAAACTATATATTATTATTATTTACTTATGACAATAGCTTTCATCTAAATGTTACTTTTATAAAATCCTTTCAAATTAAATCATATTTCATGTAAATTTAATTTACATTTTATAAAAACAAAATGTGGTTTTAAAAAAAAGTGTAAAAAAATATTTTCATTTCTTCAAATTTCTTTTGTACACGAATATTAAAATTTGAACATTCTATTTCTAGGAATTAATATGTATAAAATCATTTATAAATTTTTTGCAATTTGCGCGTGGATTTTGATAACTAATAATTTTTATGTTAACATATTTTATTTAAAAATTATATCTTCCGTCAATCCATTGTATTAACAAATAATAAAAATACAATTTCGGTACAGATATTCAAATTTAAAAAAATACAAAAATTTATTGCTTTCACAAATTTTTTAATGATATTGATTTATATTTAAAATGTATTTAAAATTTCTTTGTAATATTTATCTTTCTTAACAGTATAATATTCATGAAAATTTATTAAAACAAAAAAAAAAAGTAAATGAATATTTTATATGTATTTCTTTCAATTTTTACATAACATTTGAAAAATGCTCCTGAGTTTAATTAAATGAAAAGTACATATTTTCAGAAACGTACAAATTTGATAAAATTTAATTAATGTTTCACGTATACGAGTAAACTAATGCTTAAAATAAAAAAAGAAATTATGATGAATTCATCTGGGTTCAAAAGTTAAATATACGCATCAGTTCGTAAAGCACATTTAGAAATACAGAATATTTCACAGTATATCTGTGAATAACAATCAAGTTTACAAATATGTAAAACATATTAAAATTATGTTTTTTTTGTTTTGTTTATTTACAAGATTTTACCCTTTGAATTGTTATAATTATAATATTTGATTAAATATTTTTTTATACGTTTTAGTATTATTTTAATTTATCTGATAATTGTACTAAATACATTTAATTTGAACTTTATTTAATTAAATTAATTTAATTAAAAATGAAATTTTAATAAATATAATAAAATACAATATTAAGTGATTCGAGAAAAGTTGATACAAAATGTTATTCTATTGTGAATGAGATTAATAAATTAGATTATTAATTCATTAAAATCCAAATTATTTTTATTTTAGTATTCACTATAAAATTATTAAAAAGGCATTTTTAATATATTTTTAAAAGATATATGAATGCTTTGTTTTTTCTATTATTTTCATGTTTTGCAGACTCAATCAATTCAATATTGAAATATTGATGTAATCTCAAAGGTGATACATAAAAATTAATATTTAATTACCTAAACTTAATAACTTCAGTACATATTTTTTAATTTACTTTCAACTGTATGTCAGTGATAAGCTTGGATTCAAATCTTATACATTATCGAATTTACATCTTCAAGGAATTATATAAATTATATAATATAAAATATCGGTATAAATTTTTTTTATGCATAAGATAAATTAAACATAAACTAGAAATTGTAAAACGGTGCTTCAATAGAAAAGATCGTTTATTTGTAAATACAACCACTGACGATCCTGAAGATTTCTTATATTTGATTTATATGATATTGAGAAGTAAATAATTTAAGAATATTCCGTACAATGGTTTTTAAGAAATTCCTATAAAATTTTAGAAAAATACTTAATAATAACGAATAAACAACGTAGGATTCACTTATTAAGTCAAGAAGCGTTGTAGAATTTAATTTTATCGTAACTTATTATATCAACTACGTATAAAATAAATCAATCATACTGAATTTAAATTTATCCTAGTAGAAAATCTAATTTCATAATATTCATATTTATCTTAAATTTATATTTACTATAATTATTTTAAAGACAAATTTTATTAATTAATAAACAAATTTTTTTAAAGTAATTAAACATAATTTATGTAGTCAATTTCATGAACATCATTTTCAAAAAAGAATAATGTAAGTGCTTGTGAATTTATCCGCATTTAATGTTAATTAATCACATAATTCTATGCACAAAAACAGTGTATATTTAAAAAATCTATAGTATGAATATAGCGATACTCATGCTCTTTAGCTTTCTTTACGGTTGTGCACATTACTGCCTCATCAATCAAATAATGAATTATTAGTTTAATTTTCGATTTATGCAAATTTTAAATTTATGCAAAATGGAAATTCAGTTACCTGTAGAAAATTGGGTTATTTTTCCAATATACAATAGTATGTTAAAAAGATATAGGAAGAAAATATCAAAAAAATTTATACATTTCCTTCCAATAAATTTTGTAGGTACCGTTAAAATATTCTCTGAAATTTTTTTCTTTTTGCATAATATATTAGTTTTTTATAATGTAAAACTAAAATTAAGATTTGCATCGATTAAATTCCATAGACTTCTTTTTTATAACTAGCTGTTTATATTTAGCGCAACTAGTGAAATGATCTAGTACTAAAAACAGGTTTTAAATATAGTCTTGACAATCAATAAATAACTATAAATAAATAAGTATAAATTAATGTGTCTTTCCGTAATAACTTTTAACTCATTCAAATACTCTAAGAATTTATACAATGCAGTTCACGTAACTAGAGAAGTATGTAAATATATAATCATTGTGATCAAAAACAAAAATAAGTCATAAATTCAAGTATGAACGAAATTTAATAGAATATTTCCATTCTCAAAAAGATCTTAAATTATTATATATTTTTTATTTATTTCATATAAAATGCAGCATTTCCGCTATTTAAAGCTGAAGATGAACATACATTAAATAAATCAAATCATCATAAAATGACATTATTCTCGTAAATGACATGCTCAATTGAAACATATCTGGCTAATATGTTTGAATAAAATATTTTCGCATAAAATATATTTTTAAAATATGAATTCTATAAGCTGATACTGCAATTTTAAGTAACAATTTTCAACTAAAGAAAAAAAATATCTTTACAAATTTTGTTGATAGAAATAAAATAGCGTATTACATGTATATATGTAGGCATTTATCTATTTTTCATATTTTAAAATTAATTTTATGAATTTATTTTTTGCCAAACAAAGAAATTTCATTAATTACTTACATAATTTATATGCATTATTAATATTTATAAATTATTAATATTATATACATACGTATGTTAGAAATCAAATGTGAATTGTTTATATTGATTACTTTTATTTCAATGTTTTCATATTTATACTCTTACATTATTTATACTCAACAGATTATTTAAATTGTAGATCTTTCAAATTTATAATATTTTTTTTATTAATATCACCCACAATTAATTTTAAGCATTTTTAACATTTTTTATAATATCAAGAATGTTGATAAGATAAAGTTAAAAAAAAATCGGATATTATCATGTGACTGTATACAAAAATATACTAATATCTTTATGATAAATTTAACTTGTATGAAATTATATTTAAAATAATGTATTATTTTTACAAAAATATTAATTTACTACAAAATATCAACTTACTCAAACGTATTTAAATTCACGTGGTAAATTATTTTAACAATTGTTCTCAAATCGAAATCATAGTTTATAAATATAAATATAAATATATATATATATATATATATATATATATATATATATATATACAGCAATAAAACCTGTTATTTATCAGCTATTTTATTTTTAAGTATGAAAAAAATATTTTAATTTAAAAATAATTTTTGGATGATTCAAATATATATATACATTACATTTCATAACTAAAATATACCGATAAATGTTTTTGTAAATTATTAAATTGTTGTAATGTATATATTATATTTCATAGAGTTTATTTATATTTATTGATATTAAATTATTCTTTTAATATATTCAAACAATTAATTCAAAACATTTCTGATTATTATGCTACTCTATTGATTTTTTATAGATAAATTAAGTAAAAAGTAAATAAATTAATCAATTATGAATAATATATTTAAAAACTAAGAGTTTTGGTAATATCATTTCTTAAAAGCGAGTACATTATATTCAGATTAAGAAAATTTTATATAATAATTGAATTTAGTCTACTAGAACTGTAAATTGTATCTATAATTATATTTGAATGTTCTGTTGTAATATTTTTTAATTTATATAAAAATTTACGTAATCTTCTTAAATTTAATTAATTTTAATCATTCAAATTCATGATGTTAATTTATGAGTAAAAAATATTACGATAGAAATAATCTGAAAATAACTTTAGTATTACAAAGCATCTACATATAATGATTTTAACAGATAAATGTCTATTTCAATTTTAAAATTTAAATATATTAAATGCAATTAGCAAGCCTAAACTTAAATTATTCAAATACCTTTCTTAGTACATTCATTCACATGTCAATCAAATAAACTTTTAACATTATACAATAGGTAATTGTGTATTTGTAAGAAATATAAATATTACAGATGATAAATAATTTTATTCTTAACATCTATTGAAAGTTAATAATAATAAATTATAAATTTTTTTGTTTTAAATACGTGAATAATGTACAAACGAGTCTTTATTTAAAAATTAAAAAACATCTCATATATCTATTTCATGTACATGTGCGGCATCTAGTGATTTCATTATAAACACTTGAGTAGGAATCTTCCTTATCTATAGTCACAAAGTAAATTTGTAATTATTCTTACTAAATGAAAAATTTAATATATGCTGTTTGGTAATATATTATCAATGTTAATAAAAGTATTAATTGTTTCAAAATAATTGTAAAGTTTATCTGTGCAAATAAATTGAATAAAATTCTTAAGAAGACTTAATTTTATACATAATTTAATACGAATTATATAAATATTTTTTTAGTACAAATTTTGACATTTTATTAAAGATTGAATTAAAAAATTGAAATGAAATCGGATATAACAACAAACAAGAATATTAACAGCATCATGATATATTTTATTAAAATGCAATTATTTAAACACGAGTATTATCGATATCAAATCGAAATCTCATTCTTTTCGCTGCAGTCGCTAATAAAGTTATAATTAATAATAATCGTAGCGTATTATCTTAATTAAATTCCGTTAATATGTACAGTCGTCAATACATGGCATGAGAAATTAGGTAAATCAATTAATATATTACAATACTTGTATCAACTGTGGACTCTAATCAGTTGAATTTAAATTGGTATGATGACATCGATGATGCGGTATAAGTATTAATAATAATTAAAATAATATTAAAAATATTGATAATAATGATGATGATGATAATGATGGTGATGATGATGATGATGATGATGATGATGATGATATAATAATAATAATAATAATAATAATAATAATAATAATAATAATAATAATAATAATAATAACCCTAGTAGAAATTTGTCATTTTAGTTAAAACTTTCTGGCCACTTGACAAATGTCGACTAGGGAATAATAATAATATTGGTATTATTTATCGCAACGATGGATTGTACTGAGAATGAAAATGAGAATGATGAAAAATGATAAAATCAATGTGATGTGAAAAAATAACATGAAAAATCAATAATAATAATAATAATAATAATAATAACGAGTGTAAACGGGTACGTAGCGGCCCCCGCTGCTTTGTTGGTCGATAAAATTTGAAAAATTCATCGTTATAGCTTAAAATATAATTAACTATATAAGTGTCTATACAAATTCAACGATAATTTTACCTTTTTAACAGGTATTTTATAAAAATATATCGCGGATAACAATATTATCTGCGAATGTGCGAAGACTCTCTTCTCTCTCACTCTTTTCCCTCTCTCTCTCTCTCTCTCTCTCTCTCTCTCTCTCTCTCTCTCTCTCTCTCTCTCTCTCTCTTGGACCATATATTTACGCTTTAAAGCTTTTTCTTGTGCGGTTCGCACGAGAATTAATATCCCTTATCTTGCTCTCCGGTCCCTAACTTTCGCATTAACATAAATATTTCGTTGTAATAATCCAGGCTCATACAAAAGACCGGATAAGCAACGTCTCTAAATACACTGATAAGGCGCGTTACGTTTGCAAGAATTACACTGATTCGATCATAGCATCACTCTTTGGATTGTCGCCGAGAGACGAATTTATGGAAAAGAGCTTTTATTGGCACGATCATGGGAATGATTTTCCATTTTCTCATTCTTCGGAATTGCTCTTTCGTTTCAATGTAACGAATGTTCTGCGAAATTTGTATTCTCCTCCACATACGAACGAGGAGTCGCTTCCGCATATTCCTGTACCCCATACCACATTTGGGTTTCTCGATCATTTTCCGATTCTCACAGTCACACGCATACATCACATTCACGCACGTAGTAAACATACACAAACACTTGTAGCGAGGCGTCAGGGTGGACACCAACGCCAGCAGCACGGGCATCTGGGCCTGGAAGACTCTGGGTAGGGCGAAAGATAAGAGGACCGACCATCGGCGGATTCGCACTCCTCACTTGACGAGGGTGTAAACGGGCTCATTGCTGTGGCGCATGGGCACGCAGTGCCCGCTGTAGACCTTGACTCCTAGACCGTCGCCGTAGTAGCTCGAGGGCAGGGAGCCCGGATCCGTGTGTCGCCGAGGACACCGGTGACCCTTGGAGCACTGGCATAAAGGCGAGGCGTTAACCTCTTCGAGCTGCGAGGATGGCCTTTTGTGCACTGTGAACAGTCGACAGGGCTCTTTCGCCTGACACCTCATCCTCTGAAAAAAAAAAAAAAAACAAAGTTTTTTTTAGTGAAAATTGAAAGAACGAATCGAAACAACTATCGATCGCGAATTAGCGTTTCAAGCATCGCGCAATTACATTGGAAATGTGTAAATGTTTTCCAAATGTGGATAGGTGATATTTCAAATCAATTGTTCTCTGTTTCGTGTGGCAACCATTGAAAATTGCCCTTTCCGTTGCAAACATCGTAGCAAGAAGAGTAAGGGCACGCGATGTCTCTAATGTTTCTGGTTACTTAATTCCTAAATGTTATTAATTTGTGTGGGCATGCAAAGAAATTACGCTGATTTAGCAATTATGCCGGCCAATTATTTAATAGTTTAAGCCATAAGCCATAGAAGAAAGGATTGCGTGTGTCTGTTTAAATATAAACGCACGTTAAATGTAGATTAAGCGAAATACAAAACTACTCACACTTTGCGGGGAACAGGCGAACGAATAGATGAAGGCCGGGTTCCCATCGGATAACACGTAATACTGCCTCTTGACGAGATATGCGACACTGCCCGGTCGGCACCTGCAGTGCATCTTCTGGACAGTCGAGTTCTTGGGCCCGGCGCCCGGTGCTATTGTCCACGTCACATCTCTGCGGAAGAAGAAGTCGTTGGTCAGGTTGCGACTCTTTCAAGCCGACAAAGGAAACGTGTGAAAAAAGAAGGAGGCTTGCCACTTACTTGAAATAACGGCAGATGGGGAGGCGCTTGACCGGCTCGCAAAGCTTGTACTGTCTCGTCTTGTCGACGATCGTGTGCCCGTCGTCGGCGTGGAGGCTGCGGGAACACGCCCGTCCAGAAGGACACCGGCACTGCCTCTCTACCCAGGGGTCACCGTAGAGGTCGACCTTGCTGCAGACCTCGCTCTTCTCCCTGCACTCGGGCAGATCGGCCTCGCTGTTCTGAAGAGCAAAAATAAAACCATAAAACCAAGGCGTTCCTTAACGTTTTTATCACAACTTCTCTTTCTTTATCAACGTGGATGTTCTAGTTTTACGAAATCTCTCCACCTTCACTTTCTCTCGAAAGCCGAGATAAGGTATTCCAAGAGAGATATATAAGCCTGTTGTTCGCGAGCAACACGTGGCCTGTGAATTTGCAACATTACCACTCGACAGAAATGTTTATAAATTAAGGCCGGCCACGCACCTAATTGTACGTGTACTTTCTTTGGCTTACATAATATTTAAATTATTGTATACTAGTCGTCAACTTTATATTAAGCATTAAAATTTTATTGCGATTACAAAATCTAAATCTTGCGTTCGTTAATTCATTCACGCCTACGAATAAATCATGCAAATAATAAATATTTAAAGACCATAATCACTTTTATGCTTTAGTACATAGTTCATTTAACGACTGCACAACTTCCTTCGTGCATTTTAGAGCTAATAATTCGAGAATTACTGGTCTGGCTGTGTAACACTTTTCTCTCTCTCTCTCTCTCTCTCTCTCTCTCGCTAGCTCTCTCGCTCCCTCCCTCCCCTTCCCCTTTCCCTCACAAGTGGTGTTTTAAGGGCAGAAGCAGCGCAATAAATATCTTAAAAGGTATCGCTTAGGCATCTCACCTAAGCGCTATTTACGTTTAAAACTAATTTATGTTCTCCGATTGCCGTTGCTTTGAATTTATATCTATCAATTTTCACGATGAAACGATCAACATCCGTCTTAAGCGATAGCGAGATTAAACGAAAGGAGAGGGCACTTGGTAATTCGTGCTTCACTCGAGGTCTGTCGGTTTTTGGGTTTACGAGGTAACGACGCAGGTAAAAATATTCCACAAATCATTCATCTCCCGCCTCGAGTGAGCCTTCGCATTCATCCATCTTCCGCTCCGACAAATTATTCATCTCCTGTCATTTTCGCGTTAACGACAATGCGCAAAAGATTTTTCAAACGCACATACATACACCACTTAAAAAATGCACGAGCGTTTCTTTGTTGCGCACAGTCATTTCGTTTCAATTTCGAAACGTCAAATATCAGCGGTGTCGTTATTTTGAGTCAGATGTCAATAATTTCGCTGACTGGCGAGAGGAAATGAAAAATAGAACAACGGCGAGCGAGCGATCGAGTTGGAAATATCATCGCGCGCGCGAGTCGGGACTCGAGGAGCCGGCAACGAGTTTCCGTCAGTTAACCCGGAGAAGAGGCACCTGGGAGGTAAATTATGAGGCAGGCAGGACGAGTGGGGGCTCGCTCTTACTCTTTTTCCAAAAGGAAAAAGAGGTGGAAGCCACGCACGAGGAGCAATAATCCGATAATGAAGACGAATGTCGCGCTCGTGCGGTCCCACAGAGCCTGGAAAACTCGGTCTCGAGGAGCAGCGGAATCGCTAATTGACATCGGCTAGTGGCTCGCGCACATGCACTTTTTGCCCGGACGGCAAGAACGAACATCCGATAGGATCTGCGGGAACATCTGGGCCTCCTCGGGCTAGATTTTCATGCCGAGGCGTCGTCGCCATCCTCGCCGTGCGCACGTTGACGTCGGCTCGCTCCCTTTCTCATAAATAGAAGGAAAAATCCTCCTCCAACAATTTCTTCCATCGGCTCGCTCGCTGATTTTATCGGGCGATCGTGCGCGATTGTAAGATCGGCAAAAAAGGTCTAATGCGCGCTTGGAATATTATATTTCGAGAAAAATCCCCTCACAATGTTACAAATGCGAAGCTAGCGACCCGAACGGAACGGAAAAATTTCAGTGAATGTAATTGATATCGATGATATTGTGCGAGGAGTAACCGTTTTTTCCGTTAAAAAACCGTCAAACTTTTTCTTTGGTAAATAAAAAAAAGAATTATTAGAAAAACATGGAGAGGAGCCTTTATTATTGGATCAGGTTGGCGGAGACCGGCCGAGAAAGGAAATACTTATTGAGGCGAAAAAAAAGAGCGGGAGAAGGAAGAGGAAAAAAGAAAGGAAGGAATAATAAATGCAAGAAAATTGTTGGAAAGGAAGGAAAAGGAGCGAGTGAGAGAGAGAGAGAGAGAGAGAGAGAGAGAGAGAGAGAGAGCGAGAGGTGTAGTGGCGAGGAGGAGAACAAGGTCGATCGTTGCGTGACGTGGGAAAACTACGGGATGAATTGTCAAAGGAATGGAGACGAGACCGAAATCAGAAACAGAAAGGAAATTTATTTCCGGTCGCAGTTATCATTGAATTGTCTTGGGCGAGTTGGTGGAAGCGAGAAGCCGGTGAAAAGGAAGCAAGAGCAGCATCAACGGCACCAGCACCAGTACCATCAGCACCACCATCACCATCACCACCACCACCAGCAGCAGTAGCAGCGGTGCAGGAAGACGGAACGAATGCTCCCGGGGGGGATTTTCCGTCAGCTGGTTCGCTTTTGCTTGCGCTTTCCCCGCTGCCGCTTTGACCTGGCGCGCCAAGAAAGAAGAAGCGAATTAGTACTCTCCGGTAGTAAAAAATAATGGCTGAATGGGCTCCTTTAAGAAATGGCGGAAGTCGCCAGCTCGGGGGTGAATAAGCCGGAAGTCCCCACTGTGCCCGCTGTCCCACAATAGGCCCAGCAAATCATAACATCCTTTTGGCCTCGCTCGTTCAACGCTGCTGATCCTTCGAAAATCCAACTTTTTATACCTGCCTTGCAGTACGGAAGTGTGCCTGGTGCATCGTCACAGGAAAAAGGGACATTTAGTCCTTCCTTCCTTTCCTTCCTCTTTTCTGCTTTGCTCTTGTCGTTGCTACATTGCTTACACAGCTAGTTCCCTTCCCCCGAAATACCGTTTCATTCACGTCCTCGCCAAACATGTCTTAATTCCCCAACAATCTCTCTCCATCGAATATCTCTCTCTCTCTCTCTCTCTCTCTCTCTATTTTGCCGCTCTACCTGCCGGTTTTTTTATATCAAATTTGATTGTTCTTATCCCGCGTCCACCGTTATTACTCGTTACGTCCAGTATTTTTCGCTCTGAAAAACTGCGAAAAAAACTGCCCGCACGAACGATCGTCTTCGTCCATCAGCCGAGAGAGAGAGAGGGGGGGGGGAGAGAGAGAAAACTTTAATTGCCTTGTTTTATCATTGAAGAAACGGTTTAAAAACGTGTCCCTCGCTCGAGACTCGAAGTGACATTTGTACAAAGTTGATGTATCCTTCATTTCCGCCGAAAACAGAGCTCAAAAACGGAGCTGATAAAAATCGCTAGCGTCCCAGACGAGGAGGTTGGGATTTAATTGGAAGATCGATCGGTCCATCCGCGCTCAGACGGCCGTGCACATGTATAAATAGAGAGATTTAGCCTCTGGCTTTAATGGAGATCCCAATCGTTTAACGACCTTAACGATACGAGCACCCAGTCAGTCCTCGTCCCCGCCCGATAACCCGATAATGATTCTTTTTGAGGTCCAGTTAAGAGTTGGCTCCCTATTGGGTCGGCGGGGTAGGGAGTGCACGCGCCCTTTAAACCGAGCCTCGGACAAACACGCACACAGTGCCACGCGATCACGTAGCAGAGGTCGTACGCAGTGCAAGGAGAAAAGTGTCTTTGCGCCTGCGGTCGTTCTCGCGGCAGCTGTCCGTCCATTCAGAGGCTCGTCTCCCCGATCAATGAGGCAATCACGTACGTCCTGTGCGACCCCCACCGCCCGGTTAACCCGATACCTCGAGAGGACGAGTTGGAGCTCCCGTCGTCGCCGGCACCGCCGCCACTGCATATCTCCGCACTCGAAACACGATCACCTCGGGACGTTCCTCCCGCGGCTCCGGGAAAAGAAGCCGCGGATGGCCGTGACACGTGCTCCTGGAGATGCCCATCTCCAGGAGCACAGATCCCTGCCTCAAGGAGGAGGAGAAGAAACGTCCGAGGAAACGCTCTTCCGCCGTTTTACCACTGAGCATTAGACTTTTTGCCAACTCCGGCGTTACTGCTCTCCTTCCTTCCCGCTCCTCGTTTCACCAAAGAGAGATCGTGATCGTTTTTTGCGAGACTAATCGCTTCCCCTCTGACGATCGCCAATTTCCCGTCTCTCCTTCTCTCTTTCTCCGTCTTCCTGTGTGTCTCGGGCCCGAGAGATCGAGCGAGAGAAGGAGATTAATCGTCAGGGGCAGCCTCATCGCGGCTCTCCATTCAACGGAACGGTTTTTTCGCCGAGGCACGGCTTTGACGGTTTTTCCCTTGCCCCAATCGAGAAAAAGAGAGGAGCGCGTGCGTGCGTGCGTGCGTGCGTGCGTGTGCCACTAGGTGCCAGAGTGTGCGTGTGACGCACCGGCTATGTGCGTCGTCACGCGCCGACCTACATTCCGTACGTGAATGACTTTTACACGCGATGCCCCTCCGACGACGACGTGTCAATGAATGAGCAACGCAACGCGTGTAAGTATGAATGAGCGAAAACGCACGGGGCGCAAAATGAACGCACCGTATTAATGCGTATCACACCGTATTAACGCGCGCGCCTGCACACACACGCACACACACGTCGCGCATTTGGCGAACGAATGAGCGATGCCCGATCGAGTGCGAGAGGACGACTTTGAGACGGCTCGAGATGAGTCCCATTGGAGATGAAGCATCAATCAGAGGACCATTACCCAATCACTTTTTATCAGAGTTTTTTTCGCGTGCGCTTGCACATTATCGCAAGTTCACAGGCTGACAGAGATGAAAAATGGGAAACTGCGCCGGCTGTGCGTTTGAGCGATTTTTTTCGCCGCTCGACACTTGCCTATGAATGGAGAGCAGCGCCTGATGATCTTGAGCTTCCAATTCGTTATATCATTCATTTGGTTTATTATTGCATTGTAAATAATTCTAACTACCATAACTACTAATTTTATAGGGATTGAACTTTTTTTAACGCAAACTAAAGACTTTAATAGGCGTTCCTTGAATGAGGCAATTTCCTGAGGGTAACAAATGTTTCTTCATCCGGTGATTTTTACTATCATTTTTACGACTTCTCGCAAAATTTTATACACACACACACGCACACGCACGCGCGCGCGCGCGCATACATACATACATGGATAAGTAAAGCATATATATCCATGTTTAAATAGAGCAATATGAAAAGTTTATAAACCGATTCGTTAAAATTTTAATAATGGCCTGACGAGAGGTCGCCAATTATAAAAATTGTCAGTGGTTGGTGAAATAATAAAAAAAATTTCAGTTTTGATCTTGGTAAGTGCATTTGTGCAGCGCCATTCATTTATTTCAATGTCTCGCAGTCGTCGGGTAAATTATACAACACTCGATATTAAAATGAAAAGTAAATTTGTATTTCATTCAATTTAAAAAACGTACAGCAAATTGAAGCATGAATATTTATTGAATAATGCTCGACTCGTTTCAAGTAATGCCGATGCAGAGCGCGTGACAAATTATTAAAATGAAAAACTATCGAGGCAATTACTCTAAATATAAATCCCATTTCATGCTTTTAAAACTGATTTGATTATTTAATAAAAAGCTTAAATTCATAGTCAGTTGGGTGTATTATGAAATAGGACTTATATAAACAAAGTGATATGTTTGAATAGCGCCCGAGGCCATATGCCCATATTCCTCGTCAATCGACGAATCCAGTAAAATGCATAAAAAAGATTGCAAAAAGTTGTAGGAGAAATGGTGATGCAATCGGATATTACAGTCGAACGGGAAATGGGTTAATCAACGAGCCTGTGCATTCGACTTTAAAACGACTTTAAAAGGCGTTGCGAGGGGTTTTAGCCAGTCGGAGGAAACGAGTAATGCCATTGCCGCGACATAAACACGAGTCCTCCAGCCTCCTTCCTTAAATTACGACAACGCTATCCTAAAAATATTATCCTTAAACGCTCGTCGCTCGCGTTGTTATCGCTGCGAGCGCGAAACCCCGGCGTCCATCTCGACGCGCGTCGCATCGGAGCCGACTTCCAGTGCTCAGTTCAGTTGCATTGTTACGGAAGGGTTATCATAGCTCGATGCAAACACTCGAAAACGAGAGTGATTCCGAGTCTGGACCCGCGGATGCTGGGTGGAGGAAGGACGACGAGGGGCTGGCGAGAGGGCGGGGGGCGGCGTAGAGAGAAGACTGCACAGTGGGAAGCCGATCAGCGGATCAGTCGATCAGCCGGGCCATCTCTCGGCGATCGCGCTCTTGGTCGCGCTCCTCGTCGCCCTCCTGGTCGCGGGTGTCCCCACTGCGTGACGCACTCGCGCAAACGAAAAGGAAAGGCTTTCCCGCGGCGGGCCTCGTGTCCCCCTCCGTGATAGGCGCAGCTCCGGGCGAAAGGAAATCTTGCGTTGCTTGCGCGCGCACCGAGAGCTGTGTGGGCGTGAACCCATATATCCCGGCGGCGGAACGTTAGACACGAGCGGCGATCCCTCCACCCCCTCCCCCTCGGCCCGGCAAACAACCCCCGTGCCTCGCCCCCGGGCTCATCTGCAGCAGCTAGTGTCTGGGACCGGCTCCCACCCGATGCGATGCACGGACCGAGTGCCAGGTGTCGGGTTCGCTGCGGTCGTGGGAGAAGCCAGAGACTCGTGAGAACTTCCGGATGGTTTCCTCCGCGAGCCTTCCGGTAGCCCTATTATTCCATTTTAGTTCACTGCCACCGTTTTCCTCCACCTCCTCCTGTTTCTTTTCTTCCCGGCGTGCAGGCGCTCCAACCTGAATTACGTGGCCCTCTCTCTCCCTCTCCGTTTTTCTCTCTCTCTCTCTCTCTCTCTCTTGCCCTCACCTGCGCACTCCTTTCTGCAGAATGCAGCCTTGAATGACCATCTCACCGCCGGTGCATGGATGGACTTTTTGGCTTTGCACCCAGCGGCCACTTAGTCAACAACGGCGATACTCTTCCTTTCCTTTGCCCTCCTCACCGCCACCTTCCCGAGCCGAGGATTTTCAGCTATTTTATGAATCACATTTCCATGCAGGCAACGACGCCAACCGGGCATTATTACACATAACCGAGAACTCCCGGTTACACCGCACTGTTATGCAACTGCACTATGGAAGTGTCCCAGGTATCGATTATCCACGAGAACAATTCCGTAGGAACAACTTCGCAAGCAGATCCTTTCATTGCCCTTTCGCGCGTTTTTCACTTTCGCGCGTCGCTGCGCGCGCGCCACGTGAGTCCCCGGCAAGGTATGCGTATCTGTTCACGTTCGCATCTCGTACCGAGCTGCTCCCCGGTCTCATTCTGCGGTCGCAGGAACAACACCGGGCCGTCAGCTACCCGCACCCACGTGGAAACCCCACGAGGAGAACGCGCCAAGTCCTCCGCACCAGGTCGTTTGTTTTCGCGCGTGCCCTCCCCCCCACCCCCGACGAGGAAACGAAACACGTGTTCGGCGCGCCATCGCAATTAGCGTTTGTTTTGGCTAGACCTCTTGGAGCCTCATCACATGAATAAGGAACATGCAAATGGCCGCGATCGTGATCATCATCGTCGTCGGCCTTATCTCCGAGAACCCGGAGTAAAAGTACCCTCGTGGAGACGGTATTGAAGGAAGAAAGGAAGGAAGGAAGGAAGGAAGGAAGGAAGGAACGAACGAACGAACGAACGAACGAAGGAAGAAAGGAAGGAAGCAAACAAGGTTACGGCTAATCGTTAATCTTCTAATCTTATGCTAATTGAGGTACTTACGCCTGTCTGGTAGACAACGAGGGGCTCTTTTCGACTGGAGAGCGAGTGCTTCTCGCCGATGAGGACGATGGTCGTGTCGGGAAGCTCCGCGAGCTTCTCGAGGTCGCTGAGGATACTGTTGTCCGAGGGGATGAGGGCCTTAAGGAGCTCCTCACCGGTCTCGTCGTCGAATTCCATGCCGAGGAGATGCTCGGCCGGGGAGTGCGCAGTCCTCGTCACCGCGAACGCGGCCGCGAGGAACCACAGCTGGGCCTCGATGTTCCTACCAAACCTCATCTCGCAGGCTCCTCTTGCGCTTTTGGCCTCCTCCTCCTCTTCCGTCCACACGCTTCCGTGCGGCGGATGCCGTGAATCTCGGGGCCTCCTGCCGCTCCCTCCCCGAGGCGAGTATGCGTCCGGAGGTTGCGGGTACGACGGCAGCGTCAACGAGGAGGACTCGGGCCAGTACGGCTACCACATCGTAACTCGCGCCGATCGTCCCGGGCGAAGTTGGACGAGGTGTGTAAGTGTGCCCCGAATTGTGGAGCAGCAGCGTGCTCGTAGAACCCGCGTTCACGGGGAAGGTGAGCCTCGGAGGAGTTATCCTTGGGAAGACACAAGTGAAGATAGGTCACGGTTGCGCCTGAGCCGGCTCTCACTTAAAGTCCATTTTCCTGTGTAAAAGTGCACGGAGGAGCTGTAAATGTCTCCGGGTCTCTACGTCTCGACGTCGCGCCGTACGTACTATAGCACGCTGACGACTGGACTCGAGCCTCGGGTTCTGGAGCTCGGATCGCCGATCGAGGCAAAGTATGAATGGGTATCCCCACCGCTTACTCCCGTCCCTTTTAGTGCTTTTGCTTTTGCTTTTGCTCTGGAGCTCGAGAGCCCCCACTACACGCGCGGACTCCCCCTCTTCCTCCTCGTTTCGACCATGCTCCTTTTCACCTATAGCTATGGCTGCGAACGCGCTTTGCTCCGAGAAAGAGAGAGAGAGAGAGAGAGAGAGGGAGAGAGACAAGGAGAGAGCGAGAGAGAAACTTGCCAACAAAACGTCGGAGCAACGGTACGGGGATCGGGGAAGACGGACAGGTACGCCAAGTGGGGATTTCGCCTTTTCTCTCTCTTTCTCTCTCTCTCTCTCTCCCTCACTTACTCCCTCTCTCTCCCTCCTTCTCTCTCCCGCTCTAGTTCCGTCTCTCGGCAGCGACGACGGCAACCTAGAAATCCACCGGCACACACCGACCGTGTGTCTCCATACACTATACACGTTGTGGGCAATGTTGTCGCTCGGTAAAGGTGAAGGAGGTGGAGTACACGGGTGCAGGTGAAGGGCATTCAGTCATTCACGGGAAATGCGGTGGAAAGCGGGAGCGGACCACGAAGGGCTGCTCGGCATCCGGAGGATGGATGGATGGTGGATGGATTGGATGTTCTCTCGCAATCATCTCTTGCCAAACTCGGCTTTCCCATTCACTCGAGTTCTAATCGAGCGTGACGGCGAACGCGCCTCGAAGACGATCACCACGACGTGTTCGAAAGCGTCTTGGGGGATAACGAGACGGGAAAGAGTGTTTCCGCCGGCGAATTCCTCCCCCTCTCTCATTTTTCATTTCTTTCTTTCTCTCTCTCTCAGTAGAGATCTCTCCTCTCCCTCCTCTCATTATCTAATGGCCCGGATCATTAGAGGTAAATTCGGGCGTGGATCAGGCGAAATCGGCAACGGGACTCGGGCGGCACGCACGTGCGCGCCTCCGAATTACGCTCGGGGACGTGGGCCGCGCGTGCGGTGCGCGTGCGTGACGCGACGTCGGCTGCAGGAGCAACAGCACGAGCACCACCGTGGCACACATAAGATCTTCCCACGCCGACGCCCGGACGCGTGGGCGACCATCATCGGATGCCCGTATTAATAGCCGTCGATGTCGTAACTGATGTCCGATACCACGCGATCGCATCTCCTCTGAGTGATAACGACGTCGACCCTCATCCTCGAGATGTCCATACGAGAGCGGTCGACCTCTGCCGTCCAGATACACGACTGTGATTCAACAATTGTTAGTCGTGATTGCAATACCCAAACCTTCCCTTCCACCGGATCTACCCCTCTATTATTACAACTTTAATTTTGTTCTTTTACTCTGGAAAACTTTCTACAAAAATATTCATTTATTTATCATTTAAATATCCTTACCTCGGACTAAGAAAATTTATATAACCACCAAGTGCTTAAGTATGCCATCAATATTTTTCCCTTGTTAATTACCTTTTTTTAATACACTTATTTACACGCATATACTTATATTTATATTCTACATGGATTAACCCAAAAATATTTTTTTCCAATACTAATTGCGGACAAACCGTCTACCCAATTATTATAGCCAACTAGTCATTCAGTTTAAATAATGGTTAGAAGGACGTATCTGTAATTGTATTGAATTATTAATTTTTTTTAATGGTTACAAGTTCAAATAATATACTTTTATTATTTAAGGTAATTTTGTTTTTACTTCTTATGTACAGAGTTATAAGAAAAAATAAAAAATTTAATTCTATGATGGATTTTAACAGCATCTTTTGTATTTTATTTAAATATTTTTTTACATGAATATCTTTAAGACTTTTTTTAAAAAATTTATTAAACAATCAAATTAATGATTTTATTGAAAATTAGCTGTGAGGAGTGCATAAAATTATTTTCCTTCATTGAAATATTCTTTGTACAAGTGCTCTTGGATATTAGCAAGGCACCATTTAAAATTTTTCTCGAGTTTTTAATTCTCACAATTTGTTCAAGTATTACATAAATATTTGCATCAATTATATTTAATGTACTTATTTCAATTCCTAGTTCCAGTTGTATTTATACTATCGGTAAAGCCTCCTTATTACGTTGTAATAACATTACGAAAATTAGCTTATATCAAAAATTGTAATGCAAGGATATTTTTAATTTTATTTAGATTTTCTAATCTTTAAAAAAAAAATGTTGCACGTCGACTGAAATTTATTATATCGTTAAAAAAAAATATCATTTATAGTTATAAACATTTATTGATTACACTAGTAATAAAAATTTTTCCCTCGGCCATATTTAAATCATCATTTATGTATACAGAATAATAAATAATGAGTATTTTACAATTTTATGCAATAAGCTTTGAATGTGTAAAGGTAGTGATTTAATGAGACAATAATATCTAAGCATTAATATTCACCATTGATTCATTAGATAAACTCTTGAATAATCATCATAGTACGAATATTGAAAATCATATTGATTAACAAAAAAGATTGTGGGATTTGAAGGAAAGATTAGCGATTATTTAAAATAACAAATATCCAATAACAAACAACATTGTTTGTACTTTTCAATGGTAATGCTAAGCAGTGGATGCGAGGTAATCTTAGCATATGAAGGTACTTTTTTGGTTGTGCGACGGTGAGAAAACTGTGCCAGTTACAAATTGAGGCATAATTTGAAAAGTACCGCAAACAAAATGCATAATACAGATGCACATTTCCAATTGTGAAAGTTTATATTTTTCATAAAGGAAAGGAAGATGCCGAAGAGCGGCGGTGAGTGATAAGTTGAGAGTCCTCGTTGACTTAAAGTCGCATTTACCAGTTACGACAATGAAAAGTTCGAGGCATGAAGTTGAGAGCCACTGTTTCATTGAAGGAGGCTGCGCGCGGGCTCCATTCACTTGCCCCTCCGCGGTCTCGCCGCGCCTCACTCGCCTCTCTCTCTCTCTCTCTCTCTCTCTCTCGGGTACGGACTCGCGCTCTCACACGCACGCACGCTCGCACGCATGAGACAGAAAGAGTGAACTAGAGAAGCTGAATCTCGCTGGTTGTTTGGATTTCGAAAAGGAGTCAAGCTTCGGGGGCTCGCTCGAGCGGACGGGAATTCGAAGGGGAAAGGGAGAAGGGGACAGGTGCGCGCAGGTGCCGCAGGGCGCGACCGGAAGTCCGATTCTACAGAGCCAAGACCAGCCCAAACAAACGGCCTTCTCTCTTCCCCAGATACGAGCTTACTTTGGGTAACTTTACTCCTCCCTCTCTCTCGCTCATTCCTCTCTGCTCTTGGCTTCTTTTCTCTTCGCTTCGCTTCTCTTCTCTTCTCTTCTCTTCTCTTTTCTTCTCTTCTCTTCTCTTCTCTTCTCTTCTCTTCTCTAATGTTTGCCTGCCCTCTCTATCTTTTGATCTCAATCTATCCCTCACGCTCTCGTTTGACTTCTACGACCAGGAAAACACGTCATTAGTAAGGGAAACTTCTAAAGGGGAACAAGAGGAAGTGAAGTATAGCCGTGATTATCACTTTAACTTGAGGAATAAGGGATCCTAGAAAATCTCCGAGGACCCATTAACGGAAAATAAAATCATCCTTTCAAGGCGATTACCCTGCGAAAAACGATTTTTCCTTCCTCTGTTCTCTCTTTCTAGATGATCTTTTCCTCTTTTTGACCCTTTGACCAGTCGCTGCTCTCGGACAACGGCATATTCGCCTTTTCTTCCTCCAATCAGTAACACGAATTATGGCTTTTAACGAATAATATTTAAGTAAATCCTCTTGTGTATTTATTATTTAAGTCAGCCAAGAATGTTCATTTCCTATGAGGACAAACTCAACTTTAACTTATCCATTATTACGGCTTAGAATATTCTTGATTCATTACGACTTTTTACGAAGAAACTGATTATTTTATTGGTCATTTCATCACGTGTACATGGATGAAGATACGAAGTGAAATTCGGAATCGATCATTAAAATAATACCTGTCGGACGCTTCACGCAATTATTTTTACTTGGCTTATTCTGATGTATGGAAAAAAATTAATTATACCTAGAGAATGAGAGAAGACATTGAAAAGGAACGCAATTGAGCCTGATGAGACATGTGTAAGAATTTGTTTATAATCACATCAAAGCTGAATAATATATGTACGATGGGTGATTCGTAAAGAATGACTTGCGGCTTGTTGACTGACATAACTGTTTAGCATTTTCCTAAAGTTAAAGCTGCTCGGTGACGATGATGGCGATGACGAGGACGACGAGGACGACGAGGATGATGGTGACGGCGGCGATGATGACGATGGGAGGATGGGAGGATGGATGCTCGTTAATTAGCCGTTGCTGGAGTATTTCGGAGAGCGCGACAGGAAGTCGCACAAATTGCCTGTAAAAATGCTTCCACGAACTAATCGATAAACATGCGAGGGAAAGAGATAAGAGGATGCAAGATGTAATAGAGCCTGTTTGTGTGTTTCAGGGAAACTGTACGCCGTGTTCGGGAGAAGACAAGGTCGAGTGATCGCCGCGGAAAGCGCCGGTTTCGGGGGCCAGTTTCGGGTGCTGGCGACGTTGCCGGTCCCCGAGAGCTTTCAATTGGCCAGCGAGCTGCGTACGCAAACTTCCGGACTGGCCAGTCCGCAGCTCGTTTTCAGCCACTGGGAGGTAAGTCGTAGAGACGCTCTTGCCCCACCTCTGCCCCACCTCTGCCCCACCTTCCCCGACCAGCCATTAATTGAATTTCCTCAAAGTAGATTGTCAGCAGGTTTCTCGCTCACTCCTCGTACACTTGCGGCCTGTCTATGGTTACCTCGTACATACCGGGAACAGCATTGGAGCAATACCAATGAAACCACTTCCGCTACATTTTTCTCTGAACCGACTTGTAATTACGTTATTCAAATTCTTTTCCGCTGCGGCGAAAGTGACATTTTTCACACTCCCACTCGCGCTCTGGTGCCGGGAACCCGACTACCCAGACCCCGGCACACGTGCATAATCGTCGTTCTCCCAATAAAGACAAGTGCCCGCACCGCCCGCGAGAATCGAATCTGGCGGTGTCCCCTTTTGGTTGCCCAAGCGGCTCTTCCCCGTGGGCTCGTGGTGCACCGACCCCTACCGATGCACGGCCTGCCCTTTTACGAAGGCTCTCGATCCAGGATACCACGATGCAGGAGATCACGAGATAAGCCGAGTCATCCGACAATTGAAGCCTTTTTCGCTCACGGACCCGGCTCTGAGCCAAGGAGTCAATGATTCAGTGATTCGATCGTGTGTCGCTGGACCACGACAATGGGTGCTCTACTCACGCCTCAGCCCAGCTTTTAAGCCCAGCCCGGATGCTCCACTGAAACAAAACCTTTTTCTTTCTCTCCAGCCGGCCTTTGTTGCTCCAATCTAGCTACTTACTCTCATTTTCACGCCACGCATCCCCCGGGCATTTAAAAATAAGATTTATGTCGAGCCATCGGTCACCCGACACTCGATGGACCTCCTCTACTTTACAATCACTTGGTGCATTCAATTCCAATTTGCCCACTTTTTTTTCTCCTTGTTGGCCAACTCGGACATTTGTCTACAGAATCACGTAGTATTAGCTTGGGGCACCTGCTCGAAATGTGAATCAGCCAAGATAGGACTGCACTTTAATCTATTCGTGGCTTTTTCACGACCCTCTGAACTCTAATGTATTCTCACTCGGAAGACATTCTACATTAATAGAAATAACTCATTCTGACAGTTTAAATATTTGCTCCACGCTACCAAGGAGCTAATAACTTTCATGAATTATATTCTTATACGCCAGACCTTTGCGATGAATCTAATCACTAAGTCTTTCTAAGTAAACGTTACGACAATTTACCCAGATCGTTTATACACCTGAGCATCGTTTGCTACCTCATTTTAAATAAAAAAAAAAAAATTTGAATACAACGCGTTTGGAAGCAAAAGCTAAATTCAAATGGGAGCTACCAGAAAGTAGATAAAAGCTAATATAATTTATTTATTCCTAAGTAATTCAGCTCTTTGTAAAACGTGCTACCTATTTCATGTAAAATTGATCAGTGATCATCAACATATTTAAATATATAACTAGAAGAAAATTACACGCGTTTAGACAAAATTATTATAATATACGAAAAAAGTATAATCAAATTAATTTTATACCTTTTTTTTTTTTTTTTTTTTTTTTTTTTTTTTTTTTAACAATTAATCATGAGCCTATAAAAAAAAAATTACATATATATATATATATAATGGACCCGTAATGTATTGAAAAAAATGACTAAAATAATGACATAACGGAAATGAAAAAAAAAATTTGACTACTGCTTATAATTGAAAAGTATAAGGTATTTATTTTGTTGAAAGTTAAAAGAAAATTTTATTATTTTTCAAACGCGAATAGACTCAAAAGAATGTCAAAAAGTGCCCAACAGTCTAAAAATTTGAAATATTTCAAATTTCGTATATTTCGTGTATTTTTTAATATTTGCAGACTTTGATTCTTCATAAATCATCCAAAGAATATTTCCGAAGGCGCATGATTCCCGACAAATATTAATAAAACATGCGTGCAAACATTTAGTACATTATTATTTCATTGAATTTTTTTTTATTATTCCGATTTATCCATCTCTTTTGTAATTTTTCAATCAAATTGCATGCGGTTATTCACGACAGTTTTTTCATTGTAATGAAAATGTTTTCATCATTCGGGACATATGCTGCGTGCGGATTACACAATGAAATTATTGAACACATGTGTGAACAACTTAGTAACTTTATTGAAAGTATACGTAACTATGCTTTGAGCATGACAAATAATTTTTTTCAAATAGTAATTCGTCATCATAAATAATAATATTGTTACGGTTACTAAATTGTTTCAATGAGATTGTTTATTTATTTCAATAATTCAGGTTTTGTTCATTGAATCGAGTCATCAGCGGAACAGTTAAATATTTGTAGTTTCAGCGAAATCATGCGTAGAATAACACTTTGCTGAAACAACAAATAAGTTTTTCTTAAGGTACTGAATGTGAAAAATAACACTATTAAATTGTTGAAAATTTGAAAAGCCCAGTATTAAATATCGAGGAGAATAAATAGTCGTCCGAGGGAAATAACATTGAAATGAAAAAATAAGAATCTCGAGTATCGAAACATTTTATTTCATTATAATTGAATATAGCCAAAGTATTATACGCATCAAAAACTCGTAGTGTCTGAATGATCAACTCGAGCGGAATCCTCATCGGAACAGATATTATTCTCTTAAAAGGATAAAGCAACTGGGAAAAATAATAGAAAAATATGGAGCTCAGCAGGTTGAGGAATTCGATGTAAAAGCTAATCTCATACATAGAAATAAATTTGTGCGGCTGCTCGGGGCACAAAATTTATTTGTATGATTTGCGAGAAAACTTTTGGTGAGTAAACGTTAAACAAATTTCTAGAAATTTCGCTTGGAATTAATTTTGGCTAATGCCCGTTTAGAGGAGAAAGCGTGAAAATATCAATTCTCAGAGGGAATTATAATTGATATTCCGGGAGACATGAGACACCGGGGGGAATCATATGCGTGGCCAGGTATACGGCGAAAAGGCAGGTAAGTTGCTCGGCCTATCAATGTAGGCTCCTCCATCAATCGCACTCAAGAGGCGAGGAGATAAGGATTAATCGCGTGACGCAACTCGCGTGATGCACTTTGAAATGCGCACTGGGGCCGAGTAGACATTTTCCACTTTCCGGTAGCAGAGGAGGAGGAGGAGGAGGAGGAGGAGGAGGGCCAGGCCGCCCGGGAGCTCTGGCTTTGTCGTCCGGGAAATGCTCGTGCCCGATTGGATTATTGGGTGGGCATGATGGAGTAGACAGCACTCTTTCCTCGGTAGCTCGTATTTATCTTTATTTGTGCACGGCTCGAGCGCGGCCCTCGGAACGTAGACAAAAATGAGAGGCAAGCGTAAGTGTCGTAATTGTTGCTATTGTGGGATCTGGTGCGGGGAACAAACGGCGCCGCTCTCCGAGGAGGAAGTATGTGCTTAACCGCAGTTTGAAAATGCGCTCGAAAAATATGTCGGTGGCAACCCTCCTCGCCCCTCGCTAAGCAGTTTGTAATATCGAACGAATGACGTCGGTGAGGACGGAGGCCCGGAGGACGGAGGCACGGCGAGGGAGGCGGCGGTGGCGGGCCCGCAATAATGGGAATGCGGCGAATGGGAATGGCGTGGAGGAAAATTTATCGCCACTAGGCTGGTTACCGGGAAAAAAGGACGGAAGGCGTCGCCGGTAAAAATAGTCGTGCGCTCTGATGACAACTCGGGTCACAACAAAAAGTGTGTTTCTCAATTACACGGAAATATCCTGTTGGCCGTTCGCGGAGGAATGTCCCTGGACCCATTGACTAAAGGATTCGGCGGGCCCCCGATGAATGAGCGGCTCCGGGAGTGCGCGAGGAACCCGGGGACACACTTTCTGGAAAGGTGGCATTAGCGGCGCTGCGGGGGTTCGTGTCTCGCGTCATCTCAGCTGGACGTCGGCTCGCTCCTTCGCGGGCGAATTTCCAGGAATGCGTGCGTACGCGTTAAATCGCCCTCAATGGAGTAGCTGCCGGAGTAGCCAGATATTCCCGAGGTGGCTTAGCATCCGAGCCCCCAATGCCCTGGAGAGCCGCAGTCGGGAGGAAAAAGTGAGGCCGGCAGACGGGGTGTAAGTTTCAAGCTCCCGGGGTGGCATTGTTCCCTTGATAATACCCCGACAATAAAGCGGTGACAGGAGCGGAGCCCCTCTCCCTCCCTCACACACTCTCTCTCTTGCTCACTCACACAGACCCTCGCCCTCGCTCTCTCACGAACACTTCGGAATTCAGATTCTAAAAAAGACCAGTAACCAGAGTGAGAGGGAGGGGGAGGAGGAAACGGCCCCGGAATCGTTCGTTTCAATGGTGTAAGTGCATTGACTGAGGAGTGGAGTCAAGTTATCGACGGCTTTCCACTCACGGAACGATCGAGGCGTGTCTGGGAAAAAAGAAAGCTCCAGGTATCTATCTGCGCTGAATGAGACTGAGAGAGAGGAGGAGAAAGAGGATAGAGAGCGGCAGGTAGAGGAGCCTTTTCTCTCTCTCTCTCTCTCTCTCTCTCTCTCTCTCTCTCTTTCAATCTCAATCCCAATCTCTCTTCGGTGTTAATTCTTGTTTTCGCCTTCAGAAATCAAGAGCCCTCCCCCCCTCTCCACTTCGCCCTTTTATTCTGGGCTCTAATTCATAAGAATCTCTTGCCGGAATCGCTCCCTGACCCATTGTTCAACGGCTCCTAGACAAACCATCTCCCGTCACAGATTCTTATCTAGTGAACGAGATCGATAAAAATGACCGAGAGATTTTTCACCCCTCACCCCTACCCTGATCGTTGCCGCAGCAATTGACGTTGTCTGCATGCTTCTTGCATTTGTCTTCTTGTAAAACACAACACGTACAACCTCGACCAAACATTGGATTGCATAATAAGTATAGCAAAGGATGAAAAAGAAAATAGTACGTGTAAAGGCTCGATTACAGAAGCCCGAGCCATCATCCGACTAATTTCCTTAATTCATCGTCAAGAACTAATCTAGTTCTAACATTGCTAGCGGCGTAAGAAAACAACTGTGATAGGAATTTAATTATAATCCATTTAGTGGCATATTTCAACTAATCATCAGCTGCGCTAATGCACGCAGTTTGGTTTTACGTGTCTCATACTAATTTACTTATAAATTTATTTCACAGCAAAACAATATAATGTCTGCGTTTGAATAATCGTTTGCTTTTCTTCGATGAAATCGTTGTGATTGATAATTGCTAAATAGCCAACTACATCAAATCTGGAAAATTTTCATTACTCGTTATTAAATTGTTTACATATTCATAATGCTTAATGATACGAGTCTCTCAAGCAGCAATTCACAACGATTAAGTAGTTAAATACTTTTCAGTTATCAGACATTTGAACATAAATTCTTAAAAATGCTGTTAATTAATAAAGAAAACCTATTACCACAAATAGTGTTGTTAGTCAAGATTCGTCATTTCCTGCAAAACAAGTTTTTGACATTCTAGTTTGTTTATTTTAAACTTTAAGGTAAAATGGTAGCAGTCTTTAGAGAAATAATATAAATACATATGATTATGGCTTAAAATAAGAAAAATATGAACTTGAAAATGCGATCGTGCAAGAAAATACTAGTTTTTAAATTAGAAAAAATTTACATTTACTTATATAGATTTTAAGTTCGTTTTTATTGAATTTCATTTTTATTAAACATAAAAAAAATTGAAGATTTAAAAAAACGCTTAATTATGCTAAATACAGTTATTCTAGAATTAATGAATTATTACATGCTTAATTACTATTAAATAAATTGCACAAGTGCATTGTAAATGGTCATAGAGGCGAGAAGGCAATGAATGAAACTTGCTAAATCCACTTTACGAAATCATGCATAATTAATGAATTAATTAACTTTTTGTGCAAGTCAGTAAGATTTTTGATGAAAAAAAACAGTAGGAGGATTTACAAAGTAGTTTGATGCTGTTTTTGATAAAGAGGGTTAAAAAGGAAAAACAAGTAAACAAAAGTCAAGAATGGAATGAACGAAAATTAGCGAGACGATCGAGTTGAGGGGCGAGGGACGGAAGCGGAGGAGCGGAAGGACGAGGATGATATAAGCACGCGTACAAATAGAAAAAAGGGCCCGTTACACACAGTTCTACTAAGGAGAAGTAGAGGAATATTTTCGTATTGAATATGTTGGACGTTAAAATAGACATACGCACGCACATGCGAGGCTTAATGGACGAAATATAATAATAATAATAATAATAATAATAATAATAATAATAATAATAATAATAATAATAATAAAAACTCGAATAAAAAGATACATGAGCATGATTGTGCTCGTATAAAAGGATTTTTCTCGGTAGCGAGGTATAATTAAATATAATCACACATGCAGCAAAATGAGAAGGTGCAGGAGGAGAAGAAGAGGTGCGTAAGAATGAAAGAAGAGGGGCGAAGGAGAGGGAAATAAGAAATATTGAGAGGAGGAGAGGCGACATCGCCAAGGAAGGAAAGCGCTGAGGAGGAACTTCCTGTAAACAAGAATGAGTTGGTGAATGAAGCCGAGAGCTCAGAGAGGAACGAGAGAGGCTCAACAAATTGTAAAAAGCTCTCCGAAAAACTGGTCCTCTTCCTCTCTCCCGCCTCCCGCCTCTCCCCTCCTCTCTCTCTCTCTCTCTCGCTCCCTCCCACTCGGTAACGCGGCACCGTGACGTGGCTTTTTCCCATAAAGCACTTCCTATACGTATTTTTCAGTTGGATATTTCCGAGGTCGTCCCATAGGAAGACGTTACTCCGATGTTACTGCACCGGAGGCTGGCCAACGGCAGGAGCAGCAGGTTGCCCACGAAAACAAATCTTTCCCCCAAAACAAAAACTCTCCCTTCTGCCATCTGCTCGCTCGCGCCCGTGCTCGTGTTCGCGCCGGTGGATCTCCACAGCATCTATTCCTCCACCATCCACCATCCACCATTCACCTCCACCTCCACCTCCACCTCCACCTTCATCTTCATCTCAACCTCCACCTCCTCCTCTCGACTCGACTCGACACTGCTCTCTCGCCTCCTGGGAATCCAGAGGCAGGTGTCCGCATCTTAGAAATTTCAATACGGGCCCCTGAGAAAACTCTCGGATAAAAAAAATATGTATACATGCATGAGTGTATACCACCATCTCTCTTACCTATCTCTCTTACCCTCGTCCTTCTCCTCGTCCTCCTCCTCCTCCTCCTCCTCCTCCTACAACTATTTCGCCTCGCCCCCGATCTTCGTCTTCTTCGCGCCACGTACTGCTGCAGTATTTCAAATTTCACTGCTATTTATTACACGACACCGAGAATATTAATGCATTCAACACTCATCCTTTTGTCTGCTTGTCGATTAATCTGGATTCCTTAATCATAAAATATAGATTTACACAACTGAACATTCTTTGACTTTTTTAATTTCGTCATCCAGATCGCTATAAACAAGCAACTTTTTCTTTTAGCAGATATAAAAGAATGTATTTATGTCACGTAGATTTTAATTTAGTATAATCGAATGATTTTCATTTACTCGATACTTTATAAAGTATGATTAATGGAATTTATAATCCTTTTAAGAAATCTGAAGTACTTTTTATTATTTATTATTATACTCCAACAGCATTCTTTAAATTCTTTATTATCCAACAAAATTAACCGTATATTGTGAATATTTAATAACAAACAAGAGTTTTTTCTGCATTTTTTACTATTTCAAATTTAAGATAGATTGATTTTCTGACATTATTCATAAATCATGGGCGTGTTCAAATTTATAATTAAAGTATATATTACTTATATATTTTTAATTATTTCATTTTTAATGTCTCAAATTTTTTCCCCGAGAAAACATTAATAAGTTAAACATAAAACATAATTTAACTGACATGTAGGTCAGGCCCCTTGTTCAACAATTCTTTTTGTATTCAGATAAACGTTGTTTTTACTGCGGCTTTAGAAATCCTTTTACAGTATCTATTTTATGAATCAAAATATAATAATTGAACTTTTATCGGTATATAAACAATCATAAAACCTTTTTTCAATTTTTCAACTATTGAAATTTCTATTATTGTTTTGAAAAGCAATTTACAACATTTCAGATACAGAATTTGTTTGACAGTCAACTTATTTTGAAAATGATATCTAATTAAAATTGGAAGTATCAGAATAGAATATTGTTTTCTGGCAAAAAAAAAAATTTTTTTTAAACCAAAATAAAATTACTTTTCAAATTAACAAAATTTTTTCAAGATTAACACCATTAATCAGTTCAAATGTGCGATTTAATAATATTTAAGTAATTACTTAAAAATTCTTAACCTGTGATAATGTACATAAAATAATCTCGAATAATTTAGTAAATAAAATTAATCACAACAAAGAATAAATTAATATCAAATAATGATAGACATATTCATCAATCGTCAAAATAATTTATTAATTCAAGAATAATAATTTGGTAATTTAATTTTACACTATTTACCTTTGACATGTTTAATATTAATTTAAATAATATTATCTCATAGTTATTTATAAAAATTAATCAATTTGTAATAAAGTAATATAAATAAATGTTATTGTTACACTGTATCTACAATTAGATAAAATATTATTGTTGTCCTCTTTATAATATAATAAAATAATTACAATTATATTTAAAATATTTTATTGAATTATAAAGCACAAGGATTTTAATATTTAAATTATTTTAACGAGAAAACTTTTTTATTTAAATAATTAATAATTACTTTGTACAATATAATAAGATTAATTTGGAGTTTTTTACGTGCTAAAAACATACGTTAATGTTTTGTATTTGCATTATAAAAAATTTTTTGTGTACTATTCACGCATAATAAATAAAAATACTTAAAATTATTGACTGATTATTCATGTTCTCATTCTCAAGTAAATTAAATTTTAATTAATTATTTGTAGAATAAAATTTGAAATTATTTTAAGAAATACTTTATATTTTTAAATTTTTCTTCAAAAATCACTTTTATTAATTAAAATCATTAAATTTAATAATAATAATTCTCAGGATAATACAAATATATTGGTCTAAATGAAGGTTATGTTTTTTTTTTTTTTTTTATTGAATTTGATCCCTTGTTGTACGTGATTTATACGCGCATATTTAACGACTAAGTGTACATGTAATTATAATTTAAAATGGTAATCTAATAAATAATTTCGTTATTTTCGTAAAAAAAAATTCTGGCAATTATTTTGCAATTTATGTAATAGATGGAAGTGCTCATAAAAATATTTTTTGCGTATATACACATATTAAAACAAATAAATGTTTTTATGTTTATAATTATTGAGTGAAAAATTAAAATATATAAAAATTTGTTCCAATAAATTTTCCAGGAATAATATCAAATGTGATGGTTATTAAAATTAATAAGAATGTGAAATGTGAAAAGTTATAAGGAAAAATACAAATGGTATATGGTTTCAGAATAATTACCCGGTTATTTTCTGATTAAACAAATTACGCACATGTATAAATTTTCTTTTGACCAAATATTGTTGCATAATTATATTCAACGTTTTTTATGAAAAAGGCTATTAAATATAAATTATTTTAATTCTTAAAGCAATGAATTTTGGCTATTTATTTTACATACTAATTATATTCTTAAAATTTTATTTTTGATTAAAATGTGTAAAGTTGAAAAATCTTTGTGTTTGATTTTCATATTATTTTTTGTTTTACGTGCAGAATGGAACTTGAGTCAATATCTCAGTGTTGGTTTTGGGTTTAACTCGAAAGTTACAGCAGTAATATTCGCTGGAGTCCCGTATTAAACTTTCGAATTTCGGTGCAATAAAATAACGTAGCGTATGTTAAATGTTTAAACGTGTACTGCAATGAATAAATATTTTACGATGCACGCGGAGTAAGAAAAGGAGAAGGAGGCGAACAAAAAGAGGGAAAGAAGAAGAAGAAGAAGAAGAAGAAGAAGAAAAAAATGAAGAAGAAGGAAAAGAGGAATAAAAAGGAAAGAGGAAAAAAGCGGTAAATGGAGTGTTCGCTACATGAAATGTAATACAATAATTTTAAATGAAATGTCGAGCGCATGTAATACCGGGGCATCGGTATGGACGTGCGTATAAAATTGGAAAGAGAACGAAAAGCTGGATAACGAAGGTGTTAAAGAGGGAGATGGAAGGGGCAGAAGAAAGAAAACAGTGAAAAAAGGAATGTTAAAAAGGAGGAGACTCGGGTAGGCAGTGGCGGGGCCCCGGGCAGGACCAGGGGAGCCAAGGGGTCCCCTCCCCCCCGAAGAGTCTTGAAAGGAGATTGGAGAAGAAGAAAGGGCCTAATTCGGAGTGCTACCGGCTTACGCAAGGCCCCGGGACAGATAAAGTCTTGTCCCGGGGGCCCGTTTCGGCACAAGCGGCTTTTTAGGCTGTTTGTATTCGTGGCAGGCTGCTCGTGCGCCTCTCCTCGGCCTTTCATTCACGAAATTCCGGTAGCTCACTCTGGCTCCTACGAATTATCTACCATCTTACAGATATATACGGACTCCCTTGCCGTTTGCGCTTGCGAGTGCCTCGCGCGCCACCCGCCACCTCTCGTCCCGCTCCCGAACCCCGAATCCATTTCCATTTTTACACGAGTACAGGCAGATATATTCTCGTTGCTTATGCACTCGCTAATTAGGAGAGCGCGACACCGCACTATTCACCTTTTTACGTTCACCCAAAGATATTCTCCCATTCAATTCCGCCCCGTAACTTACGGGCCACTTGGCATTTTTATCGGTCCGATGAGCGTACTAACTTTATTCTAACATTCTTACAATGTACCATATCTTATGCTCTAATAATAAATCCAGGACATAATTATGTCAGCTTAAATCTTTGAATATCTCTACAAACTTTTTCAATTATTCCTCAGAGTTAATGCCTAATTTATTGCACTCGCATTGGTATAAATAATACTTACCAAGCTCGACGTTTTTTCAGTTCAAAGATAAACCATAAATTTAAAATGAAACTTTTTTTCAACCGAATTATCAATTGTAAAATCGACTTTTTCAGCTTTTTATTAGATTATATTTTATTTATTCTAGATAAGATGGCTTTTTTCAACCGCTGTTTATTTATTACTATTATTAGAATTACACAACTTGTAATCTAGTTAACCGATAAAAAGGAAAATAACATTTTATCATTCTTAATAAGCCACTGCAAAGCCTAAACATTTCAAGCCATAAATCTATAAAATTAAACGGCTGACGTGAAAAATAAAATTTTTTATTATTCGTAATAATGCTTAATGCAGGGTCACATTATTTATTGGCTGGAGACCTGATAACGTTTAAATTAATTTTCAAACTTTTAACACGGATATATTATTTTAGTTTTAGAAAGTAATTGGAAATGTTATTGCTCGATTAAATTAAAAAAAGTCTCGGTCAAGTTTTAGTCTAAAAAAATGCAACAGTTTTTTACATTCTCAACATGTTCGATTAAATATATATTAACAACTTTTACTGGGTGATCTATCTTACCGACAATACATTGATAAACAACTCTCAATCAAAATTAAAATACTTACACAAAGCACAGACTATTACCATTATTTTTAAATACATTTCTTTAAAATAAATTCTTACATGATAAATATTTTACAAATTTGAAAAAAATACTTTTTCTTAACGTAGATTAAATTAAACAAGATGTTGTTGTATTAACAAAAAAATATATTTGTGAATTTTGTATCAATATTAATTACATTTATATTAATTTATTGATGGATATTCATAAATTTATAATTAACAAAATGAAGTAGTAAAGGCTGGTTACAAAACATTCAATTAATAGTTCAAAAGAAATATTTAAAGATTTGCTTAAATATTGGCAGAATAAATAACTATATATAGATGTGCAATTATTTACAAAATTATTACATAATAGTGCTTTGAAGTTATATTCAACTTAAGAAAGGTTGAAATATTATGTTTATATGAGGTAACATGATAAATTAAATAAAAACATCTTCGTAATGTTAATTATTACAGACGAAAAATAAATTGAAAATTAATAAATAAAATTCTAATATAAAATAATCCATACAATTATTAAATATGTAATTTAAATACATAGTTTAAACAAAGTTTTGTTTGATATTTTTATTTTTATTTTGGATTTATTCAAACTATTACTTGAATTTACATTTACATTCAACTTTATTGTTATAAATATTAATTTGTTTATAAAATTAGCAACAATATTACTTATTGTTTAAAAGTGTTATCTATTCTGACAAAATTATTTGTATTTTTTCATCAAAAAAATAATTATCGGTATTTATTTTATTAATTCAAAGTTGAAAAAAAAAATTTTTTTAAATAGGAGTTTGAACATTTACAATAATATTTAAGTTATTTTCAAAACACTAAATAAAACTATAAATCAATAAATTTAAATAAGATCTCGTAAATAATTTTTTATATTTTTAAATTGATTTAAGCAATCGAATCGACGGATAAATACAAGCTAATAAATTTTGCGTTTATCTTTTAAATATTCAACAAGGAAACTTGCAGAATAATAATCAATATAAACTTTTTCAATCTAATAACTGTATATAAGTGAATAAAATATAAAATTTACAAAATACTACTGATATAAACAAACAAACAAACAAACAAACAAACAAAAAATCAAAAAAATATAAACTAACTTTATCGATAAGCTTACAATTATTAATAAATTTTATTTATCTAATTTTTAAGCTTGAATAGATAAATTAAATAGAATTGGAATATCTTTAACATTTTACTTATATTCGAATGATAAAAAATTGAACTTTGATTTGAATTGTATTTAAATTCTTACCTAAAAATTTCGTCTTTAAATAAAACGAAAAAGTTTCTTTTAACATTGTTTGCGATGCTCTATTTATTCATGAATAGACGAGAAGGAAAAGGTGTGCGTGTACACCGTAATTTAAAGAAACGAGGACTAGTCGTAAAATTAAAGATTCTCACGATCAAATAACATTTTAGGTCATCGAGCAGAATCCCTTCTGGGTACCGTCAACGGAAGAAGAGTACCTGCATTTCGGCGAGAAGGCAGATAGCGGAAATCGCGCCAAAAAATACATTGATGCTGTGCGCCGGAGGAAGGGACTTCCGGTCGACTCCCAGCTCGTAACTCACGCTGAGAAACAGCGAACTCTATCAAAAAAAAAATAGTACATTTCCACTGACTTTTTACCTAGCTTATCTATATGAAAAGTTTAAAATTCATCTGTTTGTGCACAACACACATGGAGTCTTTACCAACATCTCTGCCTTTCTTTATGATTTATAATTCTTGATAGTTTAAAAATTAATCCATAAGATATTAATAAATTTATTTCAGAATTAATACCTTCTTCTTGATTACGTTTTACAAAAAATAATTATGCTATTAAGATTTTTAATTAACCAAAGTTTGATCTAATGCTTGTGAACAGAAGACAATTCAGTATCACTTCTAATACACTTATTCAAAATATTTATAATAAAGATCAGACTATTGTTTGTAAAATTTTTATAAATAAAATAAATTGATTTATAAATATAACAGTTTTACTTCATATTAACATGATTTTTTAATTCTTTATAAATTCCGTGCATTGTTATCTTTACATTTTTCTACTCTTTGAACAATAATCAATGTTGCATAAATTTAAAAAATAACTTTGTATTTTATTTATAAATATGAAACATATGTACAAATTATATTACAAAATTTAAAGTTAATAAATAGTTTTTTACAAATTATCATCAAAAACAATTTTTTTCCCTTGAAATCCTTGTTTTAAAATTTGTTGCTGTTTCTTTTTAGCTTCCCAAGATGGATGTAAAGCTTGATTACTTGTATCTTCATAATTAGAGTTTAATTTTCTTTTTAAAGAATTAGAATGATCCTTGAATTTATCATTAGCTTTTTTAAAATCTATTCTATTTCCTTTATTTGCTTCAAAAGAATTTGTTTTCTCTTTATCATATTTTGAGTTTGAATTAAATTTATTTATTGAATTGAATTTATTTTTTGAATTGAATTTATCTGTTGAATCATATTTATTTGTTGAATTGAATTTACCTGAATTATTATTTCGAAACCTAGTATTGCTTGAATCATTGCTTCGAAACCTAGTATTGTTTGAATCATTACATCGAAACCGAGTGTTGTATGAATCATTATTTTGTTGCCTTAAAAATCTTTGGTTATTAAAATGATTTGTATTATCATTATAATCATCTTCCATATCTGTTAATTTACTTTTTGCTGGTACAACACTTAAATAGTTTGTCTCTCCATCATCCATTACAAAAAATGAGTCCAGTTGTTTTTCTACCTTTATTGGTGATTCAACAAAATTACTAATTTCTTTACTATTATCCAAGTCACAGTCATTATTATCTTGTAAAATATCATTGAATTTTTTTACAACAGCTTGTTTACTAATTATTTTTGAGATATTGATTGTTTTCTTTGAAACAGTAATTTTTGAATTATCTGTTTGTTTATTATTGTGATTGCTATCTTTTTTATTATTAGATATAGATTTTTTTGACTTTGTTTTGGCAGTATTCTTTGCTAATTCAGTTGCCATATTACAATTTTCGTTTTCATTGTTAGTTTCATTTCCATTCTCAATCTTATCCTCATTCTCATTCTCATTTTCATTTTCATTCTCATTCTCATTTTCATTCTCATTCTCATTCTCATCATTTTCATTCTCAATTTCACTTACATTTTCAGTTTCACTTGCATTTCCATCTTCATTTTCAATTTCACTTTCATATTCACCTTCATTTTTATCTTGATTTTCTAATTTTTTATTACCACTTTTATTCAAATTGTGATTTGAATTTTTGTTACTCTTAACATCTGATGTATGATCAGACATGCTTGGTTCCAAATTTTTGCTATCAGTATCAAGTTCATTTGTAACAATTTTCAAGTTTGCGTTTATTTTTTGGTCAAGTACTGATTTCTTCTTTCTTTCTATGTCCAAAAATTTCTTATAATCTGGATACCTAGTTTTGAGTTTGGAAATTTTTGTTTTAAAATTTTTGTGATTGGCAATTCTGGCAATTATTCTAGTTAAAGGTTTGGAACTTGGATGCTGAAGAACTTGTTGCAAATTGATCGTGTTTCTCAAAATAAATTTCGTTATTTCATCCTTTTTAATTTTTTTAATAGAAATGATTTCAGCTCCTAACCTCCCTGCTTTTCTCGAGTTCTTGGCCTTTTGCGCATCGGTGCCCTTTTTTTGTCGCAATTTTAGGGCTTCCCTCGTGAGCTTTTTGATCGTGTGTATTCTTGCTTGATGCACACATTTTCGCAAGAGTATTATCTGAAATAATAATTATTATAGGAATCGGCCGCTCAATATATGCAAATGTAATTTTCGTGTGATCAGCTGCATTGCAACAGTTTATATTTAACCTAAAATTTTTATTTTTACAAAGACAATTTATAATTGGAGTAACGGATAAAATTTCACGAGCGTATTTATTAAAGTTACTTAACAAATGTCAGATACGCATTTATCAGCGGTTAATATAACCTTGAACGACTGCAACGAGTCGATAAGAATTAAAGAGCAGGAAGTGTAGCAAACAGATAAGTGTTTATAAAATCGAATTTGACATTAAACGTACCTCGTTGTTTATTTTAATTTTATCCATGATGCAAGTACGTGTTAATTTGGCCGCTAGATAAGCAACGGGGCGTACGTGCGTGCAAGTGGTGGCGAGCCCAGGGTGAATTCGTATAAATAAATAAATACGCAGCACGTACGTGCGTGGGAAGCGTTAACAATGAGCCGGGTTCCTCTTTTCAAGTGGAGCTCCGCCGAGGCATGGAATCCTCGAGTGCATCGTATCGTGGGTAGCGGGAGGGGCAACGACGGGGGCAACGACGGGAGCAACGACGGGAGCAACGACGGGAACAACGACGGGAACAAGAGGATTTGTGCTTGTGGCGACAAAAGAAACACGTGCCTCGGGACGGACGCTGCACCTCGAGTAGACGAGTCGACTCGCCCCCCACCAGCCGGCCGATCCGATTGCCACGGTCTCAGCTCGCGATTCGACTTTCAACCGTGACACGTCGTGCGCGTCGCACCCTAGCAGAATAGCCAAAAGCAAAGCCAAGCTCGAAATTCAAAATGGAGCACGAGACTGAAAAGTCCCGCTGAGCCATTTTGTTCCTCGAATTTTCCCGGTTTTTTCTTTCTTTTTTGGTTTCGCGGTGGCCGGGGTCTCGGTCGGGGCTCGGGGCTCGGGGCACCCGGTAGCTCGGGGCACCCGGCAGCTCGGGACCCCGGGGCAGCCGGTAGCTCGGGCCCGGGACCGAGAGGGAGGAGAAAAGGCGGGATTCCGCGATGGCAGTACTGGGGAAAAATGTGTATCGTCACGTTGCGTAGGTGGCGCGGCGGTTGAGCAGCAGTAGGTCGGGCAAGCGGAGGACCGATATCCTCCAAAATAATAGATATACGTATTTACTATTATTATTTGTAGATATTTTTATATAAACACCCACTTCTTAGCGTATGTTTACACACTATGTAAAGTATTCGTTTGTGGTAGAGCGGGCTAACGACGAGATCAGTAGGAATCGGTGCAGAGAACTGAACAGCTGAACCACGGCTTTAAAACATCAACAAGGTTCTTTTCATGGCAATAATTATATTATTTAATGGCTCGACGATCTAACAACTTCTCCTAACAAAGCACCCTAATACACGATTTAATTATAATAATTGCCCGATGGGCCCTCCAGTGCTCTCCGACTCGGGTAAATCAATTTTTTTATCTAATTCGGCACAGCTGCAATAAAAGCGAACGAGCCGTGTGATTCATATTCCGTACTCCAATTGTCGCGAATCAAATGTTATTTGCGCAGACAAAATCTTACAATATTATTTTTTACATCTAACCGTTTTTATCGCCCGACCGCAAATTTTATCATCGCCACCTCTTTCACGAATATCCGATCCCACTGATTGTACGTTTTATTCATTTTTACTTTTTTCTTTGAGTCTGTGGCTCTCGTTATTGTGTTCAAGGTCCTTTTTGAAATGTCAGCTATTCTAACAATTTTTTTTGAAAGAAATTTCGAATTGACGATAATTCTCAGCATTGTAGAGAACATGAAAGCTGCTTATAAATCTGTGCTCATCGATTAATTATTAATTCAGCCTTGAATCCCGCGTCATTTCATGAGTCAAGTATCTTTAACTTCACTGCAGGTTAGTGAATTCGCCATTGTGATGCATTTTTAATAAACATAAGTATATATAACTATACTGTTTTTGCGTCGCGACATTTGGCCATTTAAAAATACTTCGTCGCAAACATAACTATTTTCTTTTAAATTTTATTACTATTGTTGTTGCACGCGTGCTTTTAATACCAAAAAACTAAATGATTTTTTTTTTTTTTTTTTTTTTTTTTTTTTTTTTTTTTTTTTTTTTTTTTTTTTTTTTATTTTTTTTATTTTTATCATCAATGTTTCACGTCGTTAAATATGTTCATTGTGTTCTGATAAAAGTAAAAATTGAATTTTCCGATAACACAGCTTGCAATTACGACATTACTTAATGATACAAGATGTTATTTAACCTTGTAATGCAATTCTTATTGTACCTTGTTACAGACCTTGACTTCAGCTCAATCTGAACATTTTAATTTGACTGGCATTTTAATTTTGTAAATAGATAATAAAATGAGCTCTGTGCGTTGCTGTTTAATTAGTGCTAGTCGTCTAGCGTCCTCTAATCATGTATCTAATAATGGTAAGGGCTCATAAATTGTATATATATATATATATACATATATATATATATATAAAAATAAATATTGTGTGTATTTATATATATATTTAACCATTAAAATATTAATATAAATGGGCTTTTAAATTCTAAATCACTTTAATTAATTTTATTTATATTAAATTATGTTTATTTATTTTTTTTTTTTTTTTATTTTTTTTTTATCTATATTTTTCTTATTTATTTTTTTTATTTTTCTTATTTTTTTTTTTTATTTACTATTCCTATCAATTTTTAATATTTCATTTTTTTCTTAAGTTTTAATAGTAATATGTTGTAGTACACAAATTAGTTAGAGTGGTTGCATCCCGAAAATTATCAACTACTGGAGTATTAGCAAAAGCACCAACAGAACCAACACCACCTAGCAATGAATCAAGCAGTGCAGGTAGTGTCAGTGGAAGTAATACAACAGGAGGTGGCGGAGATAAGAAAAACAATCTCATTTGTCCAAAATGTGGAGATCCTTGTACGCATGTTGAAACATTCGTCTGTAAGTTGACACTTACATTGATTAAACAACAAATTTTAAATATTACTATAATAATACAACAAATTTTTTATTCTTTAGCTTCAACTAGGTTTGTAAAATGTGAAAAATGTCACCACTTCTTTGTTGTTCTATCTGAAATTGACTCTAAGAGGAGTCTCAAAGAGGCTTTGAGACCTGAGGAAACTAAACAAGGATTATACAGGAAGCCACCACCACCACCAAAAAAAGTAAAAGTTTAATGGTATTTATATTATTATTTATACGTTTTTTGATGTTTAAAATATTTATAAATTTTTTAGATCTTTGAATATTTGAATAAGCATGTTGTCGGTCAAGAATATGCAAAAAAAGTTTTAAGTGTTGCTGTTTATAAT
Source organism: Eupristina koningsbergeri (assembly GCA_018907245.1). Lineage (NCBI taxonomy): Eukaryota > Metazoa > Arthropoda > Insecta > Hymenoptera > Agaonidae > Eupristina > Eupristina koningsbergeri. The sequence continues at coordinate 1,443,353 of JACCHV010000035.1, forward strand.
CACTACAAAAGAATTCATAATAATTTACCAACACAAAATGTTGTTCAAAATACCACTGCCCCTATTGGAAATCAAGAACTTAATCATGCATTTACTCACAGAGGTCTTAAACCACGTAAATGAACATTACACTATATTAAATTATTTTTTTATAACATAATTTATACATTTACAGCAAAATTTATTTTATACTATTCAATATCATTTTACATTTAGTTTCTCTTTTTCAGATCTTCTTCATATATCTAGCATTGGAAATTCATTGGGTGTTGGTTTTCAACAACATGTTCCTCCTGGAAATGATCAACAGAAATCAATTTCTGCTACACAATCTGTTCTTGGTTCTGATATATTAGACAGTAAACATCATCAATTAAAATTAGAAAAAAGTAATATACTTCTTTTGGGACCTACTGGGTCTGGAAAAACCCTACTTGCCCAAACTATAGCTCAATGTCTTGATGTTCCATTTGCTATTTGTGATTGTACTACACTTACCCAAGCTGGATATGTTGGTGATGATATTGAAAGCGTAATAGCAAAATTGCTTCAAGATGCCAATTATGTAGTTGACAGAGCACAAATGGGAATTGTGTTCTTAGATGAAGTAGATAAAATAGGGGCTGTACCAGGAATACATCAGCTAAGAGATGTAGGTGGAGAAGGTGTACAACAAGGAATGTTGAAAATGTTGGAGGGTACAATTGTCAATGTACCAGAAAAAAATAGTTCCAGAAAACTAAGGGGAGAAACATTACAAATAGATACAACAAATATTCTCTTTGTAGCTTCTGGGGCCTACAATGGTTTAGACAGACTAGTATCTCGAAGAAAAACTGAAAAATATCTTGGTTTTGGTGCTACTCCAGTTTCTGAAAGCCCAGGTAGAAGAGCTGCAAGTCTTGCTGATGTAGCAAATATGTCTCCATCAACAGAAGATGATAATAAAGAAAAAGATGTTCTATTACGCCATGTGGAAGCAAGAGATCTTATTGACTTTGGAATGATTCCAGAATTTGTTGGTAGGTTTCCAGTACTTGTACCCTTCCACACATTAAATAGAGAAATGCTAGTGAGGATTTTAACAGAACCCAAGAATGCTATGATACCACAATATCAAATGTTGTTTTCTATGGACAAAGTAAGTATAATTAATGAATACAATTATTAATTGATACATCTATGACAAGTCTAATCACAAGTTTAATGACAAGTTTAATTTAAAAAATCTTAATAAATATTAATACAAATAAGAAAAAAAAATAAAAATTAATTCTTTAATACTTTTCTTTAAGTACAATAAATTTAAGATGTATCGAATATTTAACAAACTATCAATATTTAAATATTCTATTATTTTTTTACATTAATCTTATTTTTATACAATCTAATAAATAAATATAATTTTTTAATTATCCGTTTATTTCCTCATAATTGTTTATTTATATTTTTTATCAACATGACTTCCTTATTGAAAACCATCTGTGTACTACAACCTTGATATCTGAATGACATGAAATGTCAATATACAAGAAGTGTCATTAATCTGTCTGGCTTATTTGATCCCTATTTTTATTTTTGTTTATCTTTAATTTTTATAAAATGTCAATAAACATAACTAAGTCGTGTATTATTTGTAAATTATTTTTTTAAATTAGTTATAAACGATGTCTTGCCTAATTAAAATATACATAAAATTTTCAAGGTTAATCAATTTTCGTATACATTCTGTTATTTTGCAGACATACCGTATCAGTTTGTTAAAGAATATTACAATATTAAAGTCTAAATTGAAATTTTAATTATAAGGAATTAAATTAAGATTTAGTAATGGAATAAGTACCTTGGTCTTTTTATCTTATTTATTTTTGAACAATCAAGTTAAAATAATTATTAAACGTTTAAAATATTTTACAAATTATTGAGATATTTTTTGTTAACTTGATTCATTGATAAATTAAAGAGATTATTAATATTATTTTAAGTAATTTTCTACCTGAAAAGTTGCTGCAGGTTTAATTTGTGTTTAGTAATTTACCGCAGTAGTTTCGTTTGCTTTGTATATCAGTATGCCATAAATGATTTATCCGCGAAGTCTAATATTTTTAAATCTTTATAATTTTTGAAAGCTCAATAATATTATTGAGAACTTTAATGATTACCTTAATATTTCTTTATTATTTATGTGTATCAGTGTTCATCCAATAATTATTTACTACTATTTCGTAAAAATCTCTATTTATAAACTCAAGCAAAATTATATCAATTCTTTAAAAATGTTATACTAGTTTTAATATTGACATAGTATTAAACATTAGTTGTTATATAAATATATAAATTCTAAGTAATATTGATGTCAGAAAATGTATAATATATCTAATTATTATTTGTTAATTTCAGGTCGAATTGACATTCACTCCAGAAGCTTTAGATGCAATTGCATGCTTAGCAATGGAAAAAAAAACTGGAGCAAGAGGCCTGAGAGCCATAATGGAATCACTATTATTAGAACCTATGTTTGACGTTCCAGGGAGTGATGTAATGACTGTACACGTAACTGAAGGCTGTGTTAGAGGTCAAGAAAAACCTCAATATGTACGAAGAGGAGGTGAGGCTACAGCTGAGGATGAGCTTCAACAAGCGCAGCATGTACACAATTAACAAAAAAAGTAAAACTTGAGACGATTCTGCGGATGTATGCTGATTCTTCTTTGCACGAAATTTATCAGTGAACTCTAACGAATTCAATATAATTTTCAATAGAGAAATTAAAAAAAATTTTGATTATTGTATGAGAAATCAATAGCTATTATTTATTTAGAAATATTCAATTTAATACAAAACTAGCAATATTATTAAGTAGCAATAATTCCGTAAATGTATATGAATGTGTAGATTATAAAATTTTTCAATATAAATGCTTAAAATCATTGTAAGAGTACTGCAATAATATTTTAACTGTACTGATATTCTGAAAATACCCTTTCATTATATTTTAAAAATGTAAAAATAAACAGTTAATTTAATAATAATATTGCTAGTTTCTTTCATTACTGCATATACAAAAAAATAAGAGATCAAAATTGAAACTATTGGTTCAATGCAACTTTGGTATTGTTATTAAAATAATTAATTATAAATTATTTTTATGCGATCCTAAGTAGATAGTTAAAGATTATTTGTAATATATTGTACATAGCATTAGATAAGTTATAAGAAAATGTTTAAAAAACGATACACAGAAAATTAAAAATTAAAAATTCTTCAAAATTAAAAATTTAATATGCAGATAATAAAAAATTTATTGAAGAATAAAATGTAAAAATAAAATTTCTTATAAGAATTAAAAACTATCTTTAATTTCTAATGAGAATTAGAGTATATTAAAGAACGTTTCTTTATTAAATATACATAAGTTAAAAAAAAATTTTGGCTTGTGTGTACTGTTATTTTTAAATCTAAAGGATCTTCTACAAATATAATAATTTATGTTGTATGAATACTTACATTTATTATAAGTTAAGAATCAAATAAAAAAACAACATAACATTTTTTTTCATTAACATTTTTTATAATTGCTCCATTCAATATTTTCATTATTATACAATGTATCAATTATTTAATATTTGTATACATCATAAATATAAATATATATCTATATAATATAACATATATATAATATATATATATATATATATCAGTTATGAATAGCTAAGCATAATTAAATAAAATAGATTTTTATTTACATGTAAATTAATTTCAGTTGCAGTTTTACATGATTTATAAAAGTTGCAAACTTTCAATTCATAATATAAATCATAAAAAAAAATTTATTTAAAATAAAAAAAAATCATATTTAAATTTCGTTATAATCATTGATTGAAGTTGGTTTATTTGATTTCTGTTTTGATCGCAACACTGTACCTATCTCTGTGAGAACCCATTTGGTAGCCTTTATAACTAAAGCATGAATTGCAAATTGTATTATCAAAGCTCCAAATCCTTTATATAATCCCATTGGACCTTCTGTAGAAAGAATAGTGTGATAGCAATTTATAGCTCCACTATAATCGGTCAACATAGCTGTTACACTACGTCCAGTATCCAAATCGTCTATTATAGTACGGGTACCTTGTAAATGCAATCTTTGGATAACTGTTTCAAAAGGATAAAATACTATATCTGCTGAGCACATTGAAATTAATATAGATTGCATTTCTATATCTTGTGCTGCTGCTTTAGATAAATCTCTACTATATGCCCCCTAAAATTTAAAGTAAAATAAAGTTTTAATCAATACCTATAAAAGTAAATATTTATTTTAATAAAATACTTACTTGAGCTTCCTGAGTATATTTATGCCTAGTTTTCATTATATGACTCGAAATTGTTTTAACAGAAATTGTAAAAAGATATTTAAGAACTCCACATGTAATGGTTGGTGGTAGTAATGCATAAATTGGAATAAGGCGTCCTTTATTCCTTACTTCAAGCAACCTTTTTATTCCATCACGAAACACATCTAATACTCCTGGTCTTTCAGATGCAACTTCCGACTGAACAGTTTCCACTAACGATGCTGAATAAAAAGGTGTTACAATTCCAATAGCAACACATTTTAAAATAATGTGTTGCCCAATATTTTTAAACGATACATAATTAATTTCCCTGTAAAAATAAATAAATAAATTATTACAAAAAAATAAATGCATAAAACACATTAAAATTATAAAAAAAAAGACAATTAAATTAGCATTAAACAAATGTATAATTATAAAGTTTTTTTTTATAATCATTTCATTAAATACATTAAAAAGAATTGTTGTTATTAATTATTAGAACAAATAATGAAAATAAAAATTTAATTTTAAATCTGAGAATTTACACAAATTATACTATATTTTCAAGCACATTACTTGTAATTTATATATTATTAAAATAAAAATTTAATTTTTCATTTCTGTAAATATTTTACAGAAAAATAATTCTTACTTGGGCCAAGGTGTAACTTTTGATATCAAATCCTCAACAGCCAAATTTAATCCTCTAACAAGTAATATTGAACCAATACCTTTCCATAAAGTATTTAAGCCTTGAGTTTGATGTAGTTGTAAAATTATTGGAATGAGGGTTGCTGGCAATACATGATATTTTTTAGATAATGGATTAACTTGACATTGCCTTCTTAGAACAATAAATGGATGTATTAATAAATTTTCTGTTATTAAACTAACAAGACCGCAACCTCGGCCAATATATTGTTTAACTACTTGATCTATAAATACAAATTATTAAGAAAGGTAAGATATCTGGATAATAAAATAAAATTAAAAAAAAGATAAATTATATAATTATTACCATCATCAATTGGTGGAATATCATCAACTAATGAGTAACTATTATTAATATCAGGAGGCAGTATAACATCAGGACGACGAGCAATTGGAATTTGTTTTGAACGATGATGAACACTCGTTGATGGTTGTGGAATGCCCCAATTTAGGAAATCATTATCCATCTCATGTAAGTCACCCATTTTCTGTTGCCAGTCCATAATAAACAAAAACTCTTTTTCAATTAATAAAGTTTTAAAAAATATAATAATATGACATCATCAATTAAAATAAAATGGTTTAAAGTAGTTTATAATTCTTTCATATAATAATGTTTCTTCTCATAATATTAACATTTAACTTTTGTAAATGATATTTTTTTTTAGTTTCAATGCACGAGATAACCTCATTCAAGAAATATTTTGCTTTTAATATGTATTACTTCATAGATACGCTAATGTAAAGATCACCAATCCATTTTTATGAACATTTTATAAGTAAAAACAATTTCATAATTACAATAAACATTGCAATAAAAATCTGTAAAATTTACATTTTTTTATTAGGATCAAAGTTCTACTACATTGACTAATATTAGATTCATCTCTGCTAGTATTAAACTATCGCAACTCGAGATTAAGAATAAAATATGATGTAAAAGTTACCAGTGCACCGGGTTTACCAATGGGGAGAGTAGCTTAGCTTCGAGATGGTTGGTTACGGCAGACGCGGGGATTTTGAAAGACCTGGGGAATGAAGTCAGGGTGGAATAGAATGGAAGGAGCACGATATGGCTAATCTGCAAATCAACATCTTCCAAATAAAAATATTCGACATATTTTACTCTCTCCCCAGCCGACAAAGCCTTATTTCAAAATCTGATATTGCAATGGTTTGGTATTGATTGTGAACTGAATTTTACTGGATTCTCCCACTTTAATCAAAATCCAAAATGAGAAAATCAGGCTTGACGATCTGGTGTTGATGTTTCTGCGCATAATCTATAATCTAGCAGACGACGCTACCCCTCCGCACACTAGGCCATTTCATTTATTTATATTTACGCACACGTACCTTCCACTTCTGCTTCCCATGGGCTTGAAATCTAGAGACAACTTATTATTATCTACAATAATCCACATTCTCGATATCAAATAATTAATGCATTGTGTATTATTGTGCAATCGATGCTTGTCTTATCGACCAAAATAGCCATTATCAAACCAATAATTATACATTTGATTTGTTCAATGTCGTAATAAATAATTCTTAATTGTGATAAGTTGTCAATACTCGCTTCAAGCAAATTAAATTATTGTAAAATTTATAGTCGATTAGGATTTTAAATTTAATCGAAACATGATCGAAAAAAATAATTGAAAAAAATTTAATCTGCGTATATTAAAAAAAAAAAAAAAAAAAATGTTTATTTGCTGCAGTTTCATATTTATAACCTACGATTTGTTTTTTTTTTTTTTTAACCAAAGCTTAAAATACAATTTTGTAATATAGTGTGATCCCTAAATCTTCTGTGGTGTGATCTGTATTTATATACAAGTATTAAAAACAGATTTCTATTATTTTTTTGAAGATATAAAATTGTTTTTATGGTGTTATTAAATATGTCCAACTACAATTCTCTTGTTTTTTTTTTTTTTATTTCATTTATTCTACTATTCACTTACTGATGTTTAAGATTTCTAATTTCAGTTAAACACAAGATTGTTAACGTATTTAATATAAAGTGCAGTACATTTAGAATGACTATCTGCTTGGAACAATCGAAGCCTTTAACTTTTATTGTACTTATCCAAACAACAGATGACATTTTAAATGACAATTAGGTAGATTCATTATCATCCTACATACTATTCATATTTCATATATTACTTTACTTATAAATTTAAAAAACCTTATTTCTTTAAAATTAAAAACTGTTTTATTCTTATGATAAAGAATCAGTCTAACTCATCTCAATTATAATTACTTATCAGAAATTTGAATTCATTAAGTATTTAAAGAATTAATACCTAAGATGATTTTAGATATCAAGAATATTAAATAAATAAGAATCTTTTTAATTATGCCCAATTCAACCCATATAAAATAAAACACCTGGTATATACCTAGAAAATATATCCAGTGATAAAATAGATTTATTTCATCAAAACATTAAATTTTTAACTCATTCATTTAACAATTATTCAAATTACTTACCGATACATTATGATTCTCTTTTTCTTTTTCTTATATTATTTAAAATTTTGTTTAATTCTTACATGACATTTCATATTAAATATAATAATCAAATTAATAAACTAATTTAATAAAGTCAATGAAAATTTTATTATTTATAAACAAAAAAATATAAAATAAAAAAAAAAAATTATTCTTATAATACCCATTGTACACTTCATTAATGTCCATATAATTAGAAAAAAATTTAATTTTTTATTTCATAAAAAGCGTTTTAAAAAACTTTGATTAATAGTAATATTTAATTACTAAAAATAGTATAGAAAGTTTTGTTAAAGAAAAGAACCTAATTTAAAATTTTAAAATAAATTTATCTGTAAAATTTATACCGCTTTACTCAAACCAATATTCACGTATGAAATTAAAAATAATTATGAATTTTTTCTTCTTTATTTATACAATACTATTTACACAATATTATTTTTATTAATTAATTAAAAAATTCAAATGAAAATTAAATTAAAAAATAATTCAAAATAGAAATTAATTATAAAAAAAAACAATTTTTTATTGAAAATTATATTTTAAAAATCAATACTTTATTTATTATTATCATTTCATTAAAAACTAATAAATTACTTTTTGGAATAGCTAATAATACTCTGAAGTTAATATTATTTCCTTAAACTCACTTTATGTTATTACTTTTCTTAAATTCGTAGTGATATATACATGTCAGTGTACAGTATACATTGTTATTTTTTTTTTAATAAATATTACGTCAATATATCAATAATTTTGTCTGAAAGCATAAAAATTAATTTGACTATCTATTATTTATGGTAAAATATTGTTGGAAAATCAGATCCTTTTTTTCAAACATATATGTATTTATACTTATTAATCAATGAGGTGTGAGACATTGTCTGGTTTTATCCATCCCTCTTTTATGTAGCTTGTATTATTATTTTATTTTTATATATCATGTAGATATGTCTACATTATTCAGTTCTTTAACAAGTTACTTAAAAGAGTTGGCTGTGGATGACTATCGCAGTCAATTCTTGAAACTAGGCAGCACACATATTATATATAGTATTTTTTTTAAATATATTTTCAACAATATTGTATATAACATTTTTCTTATATTAACTCACACGTGATATACGAAACAAGGCATTTGTAACTACATATATTACAAGTTATACATTTTATGTGTGTCCAGTTGAGAGTCGATTTTACACTAAATTGTAGCAATAAGCGATTTGTCATAATTAAGGCAATAGAGCACTTTTACTCAAACCTCAGCATACACACATTTATATATAATATACATGCACGCATATGTAAATGTATACATGTGCATACATAATAAACAAATAAATTTGTAATTTTTTTAAAACATTTCTTTGCTAAAAATCAAATTAACATAATTTTTGCTTTGTACATGAGTTATATAAATACATTGCCACAAATAACAATTGTGTTTAAATATGTCACGCGTAAATAAATACTTTCCACTCCTTTCCTATCAACAGCTAAAACAACATTAATCATTGTTAAAATATTTAACTGAGCATTGTTTAGCTCTAAATAAATAAATTATACTGTGAAATGTTAGAGATTACTTTATGCAACAACAAATTCCACTTTTAATGGAATAATGTATCAATTCATAAGATAATATCAAAAATGTTTAACTTTAGTTATTTATTAATAACTGTTGTACGTGATAATGAGTGTGTATTCGTTAACCAAATACTTTATTCAAAAAGATTTTTATATACTTTTCAGGCCAATGTGCTTTTTATGCACTTTCTTTATAAATATTCCTTTCTTTTTCTATGGCACTGTTATGTTATAATATATAAATTTCTCATTACATATTTAATGTAATTAAAAGAATTATATGCAATAGTTTTTTCAATATTTATCCAAATTGTATATTGATTTGAAAATACGTACAAAATCAATATCATTGGTAAAATACTAACTGTTTTAGCTATTGAAGTTTGTCAAGTACAGTTGCCAAACAAATTTATAATTATTATTAGGTTGTATAATGTGTATATCGCCTTTTTAGTACTCTTACAGATTAACAAAACTGATTGAGATGGAACATTGATTAACTTTATAAATCAATTTTATCGATATTATAGATTTTTTTTAGTTTAAAAAGACATCAACATTCAAGAGAGAAGAGACCATTATCGAAAGACATTTGAAAGAAAAATTCGCTGTTAGAGTTGACAATAAGTTTATGATAGTGAATATTAGGTTAAAAACTTTTATCTTGAATTGCTCCATTTATCTTACATGGGACTTAAAAGTTATTTATTAATTGCCTCAAAGTAAAGGCAGTCTGTATGATATAGTACATGAATAGCATATCTGAATTGATTATCTAAAAAAATATATATTATGTGAAAAAAAGAAATGTCAATACAAAATTTGTTTAATGTTTTAATGAAAATATTTAAATATTTATGTATATATCGATACATATTATATATAATTATACCTTAATAAAATGTGTGTACAACGCAATCTCGTTCTGGCAATTGACGAACTTTCATTGAACCATCTGCACCGCATGAAAATAAACGTCCTGCCGAATCTACGTGCAATTGTGTAACTCCCTGTTGAATTAACCATAAGAAAAATGTACTTTCAATTCTTAAACAATAATTTAAACTTAGTAAAATTGAAATTTACCTGCCCAATATTTTTAAAGAAACTAGATCTAGGATGTTCTCCAGGAAAAGAATAGAGTAGTGAATGGACGGTCAAACCCCAAACCTAATAATATTTTTTTTTTTTTTTTTTTAAGACATTAAGAAATGTGTGAATTGCGAAATTAATCCGATATCAATATAAAATAAAATATTACTTTTATATCGCCATCTCCAGCTCCACTAACAAAAAATTCCTCGTGCGGATCTAAAGCTAAACATTTTATTGCGGATTCATGTGCTTGAAAGCGATGGCGTTGCTGCCTCTGTCGCACATCAAATATATTAATATCACCCTTTTTACCCCCACTGATTAGCAACTGATGTTGAGGTGCCAAAATGACGGAACTCGCTCCTTGATCATGACAAGTGAATCCTGTAAACGCGATTTTCAAATGAATTAAGAATAAATAAATAATTGGCAAAATTAATTATTAAAATTTTATAAATGAAACGTAAGAATCAAAAGTAAAAATGAGCTAAAAGAAAAACATTAATGGTACCTTGAACGAGAGACTTGTTTTGAGGCAATAAAGTATCCCAAAGTGCAACATTGCGACCCTCAGAGCCATGTCCAGCTGTGGCCACTAAACTGCAAGCTCCCAAGAAAACAAAATCAGCTGTCACTTTACTGTGGCATTGATAGTTCTGTAAAAGTATATATACATATACATATATATATATGTATGTATGTATTTATATATATATATACCTATATATATATATATATATATTAAGTAGATATATGTGTGTTGACCCAATGTTGTCGTAGCCAAAAGTAGAAGAGTAAACTCACAAAAAACGGACGAGTAGTTCCTTCTCTACATGCCACTTGGAATAAACTAAGATGACCATCGGAATCTGCCACACCGAATTTATTTCCATGTTGAGAGAATCGAACGCGAGTTACTTTAGCAAACGTTCCTGATGGCCTTGGAGTTGCGACTGCAGTTTGATGCCCCCATTCCCACAATGACACTGATCCATCCTGTGATCCAGTTAAGTCTAAAAAAGTCGAATAAAAAACTTTAATACTTGTAGTGCTTCTTGGTCTATGTTCGCAAAACAATTTGATTTCTTTATAATTCGTCCGCTTTTTTTGTTTGTAAATTAATAAAGATTATCTCAAGTAAATAATTGTTTTTATTTAAAAAATTATTCATGAAAATAATAAAATATTTATTTTAAATAATCAAGTAAAAACTAAAAAAGTAAAATATAATAATATAATAAAAGATTAACTTACACAGTGGTAAAAGAGGATGTGAAGAAATTCTTCTAATACCATCGATTTTATGCTTGAGAATCTGATACAATAAAATTGGAATATGAAAATTTTAATATTTAAACTACCAAGTACACGCTAACATCTATTAATAATAACTTTATATAAAAGGAAAAAAGTGTAAGACTGACCATCACGCATGGATCTTCAATTTAATTTATGAATAATTTTGGAAGTTGGAATCGTTTAAAAAGAACGACACAATGCGGATCAACATGCGTCAACAGTCATCTAAATAATTTTACAAACTGAGCTGTAGCAAAATAGTAAACTAATTCGCTGCTCGCTTTACTTATTTTTTTTTTTTTTTCAAAACACATATTTTCTATTTGATTAACTTTAACGACAGATAACATAAAACTTTTATAGGTATAGTTTGCCTAAAAGCATCCAAGTATTTTCATTTGCAAACAAAAACTAATAAAATTTTAACGTTTACACAGATAAATAAAAAATTTTGTGCATAGAATTATGCTTTAAATTAAATATTTCATTAAAGTCAAAACATTGTATTCTTAAAGTGTAATAAAACATAAATTATGGTGCATTCATTTTATAATATTTTAATAAAATTATTTTTGTGTATTAAAATAACTATTAATTAAAAAAAAAAGTCAAGGAGCAAAGAAAGGCTTGATTAATTAGCATTTGCTGCGTTATCAATAATATTTAAAGCAGCAATTATAAAAGCAAAACATATAAAATACTATTATTAAAAATGAATGCGTATTTGGAACATAAAATATTATCTAATTTATCTAAAAAACATCATGCCTGAAGTTTTAAACGTAAATCTGCAAAAAAAATATTAGACTTAGAATATCCTTAAACTCGTGGAGTATTTATATAACAACAACAACAGTAATAATAACAATAATTATTATTATTGTTGTTGATACTGTTGTTGTTATTGTTACCATAATATTATAAAAACGAATTGAGTCGTTTGATAGAGTATATTTTAAGAGTAAAATATTTTTAATTGTTATCTTTACATCATTGTATTGCATAAAATATATATTTAAAGAAGAGATATTTAATTGCATTTAACAAAATCATTAGTTATTATTATATAAATATATAAATATAACTGTAATCTTCGGGAATATTAGAATGTATTTATCATTATTATTATTATTGTTGTTGTTGTTGTTGTTGTTGTTGTTGTTGTTGTTATTGTTGTTATTGTTATTATTATTATTATTATTATTGTTATTGTTATTATTATTATTATTATTATGTATTTAACATTAGATAATAATTAAAATAAATTATCAATCAAAAAAAAATTTTGATAAAATAGATAAAAAAATAATTTAATATTTTTACATAGAAATAAATATCAACAAATGCTATTTCCTTAAATTTCATTAATAAAAAAATTAATTAAAAACTATACAATAAATTAATAAAAGAAACAATGAGTTTAAATGATTAAATTTAAATTTTTTGTATTGTAAAAGTAAAGATAATGATTTCAAGACATAAGAAATGACAAGAGAAACTTAAAATTTAATTTTAGCAAAAGTTATGATTAGTCAATGTTATAAACAAGAGGATATTCTGAGCCTCGCGAACAAAGACAGTAAAAGAAGGTAATTTGAACAAACAACAAGATGAACATGGCATATTGGCACTAGGAACAGCTAGGGTTCATGTTAGATGTTAGTCTCACCGGCTTCAATAAGTGTTTACTCCTATCAGCGACAAACTGACAGAAGTGCAGGTCGTGGGAGCCAGGAAAAGCGGGCATCCCCTTCATCTGAGATCGAGCAAGTGAGCCGCCAGGTCAGTGACGCAGACCGAGTTAGATGTTTCGTTTGGCAAGCATTAAACAAGCAACATTGTCTCCGTCACAATTTGTGCTACCCTAACCCAATGCGCCACACTCATGGCTATCGAACTATGACTTGTTTACCATCTCATCCCGTATTCGTTAAAACATTCATTGTATTGCATGCACCCACTGAGTCATAAAGCATTACAATGTGAATCAGCAAAATACAGCCTCGATAATATCCCTTTAAAAACTATCTCTATATTTCAAAGTGGCTTTAAATAACTTTACGCCATTGCTGCTTCAAATAATAATATTCAATTTGAAAATCATTCAAGCGGATTGATCTTTTAACTCTCTTTACCCTTTGTTTTTTTAATATTCTTTAATTAAACTTTATAGCTCATCGATTCACTTACAATTCCCGAACGATTCAAAACAAAAAAACATGTAAAATGCCATTTAAAATTTAGGTGAACCGAAGCATATGCTTTGTATATGCTTTGTCACACAACTCAATCCTTGAACTTTTTTTAAACAGAACCAACTTTGTATATTTTAATAATAACAATTTCAAAATATAAATAAACATAATTTTTATGCACAGTTATCGATAAAATGATAAAATGATAAAATAACGGTAAACATACCTATGTACAAGAAACAAATAGAAACATCAATTGCAGATTTTATAATAGTTTAAGCGAATAACAATTTTCACCATACCACTTTTAGCAAAAGTCAAATTTCTTCGATGCCAATATGGCTTATAATTATTGTTTCAATTAACGATAAAAAAAAAAAAAAAAAACGCAAATTTTGAATCACTCGTCAGCAGTTAGACAATAATGATTAATAATTAATAACAAGTCATTTCGATAAACCACACCTCTGAACCAGAGGCACAATGCAGACATTTCAGCACTCGTTCGTCATGCAACATCCAAACGGTCTTTTGACGCTTTGCTCTTTTACCAGTGTCTCGAGAAAGCGGAATCACTTTCACGGTGCTATTGTTATTTAATCGAAAAGGATTTGAATAAATTGAAAAGATCTTTAATGAATGTGTTTGCATGGATATTAACCGAGTGTAAAAGTGCTGGAATAATGATATATTAACAAATAATTTCACTCTCAAGTGCAATGTTATTTATGCCTTGTGTTAAAATAATAAGTACAAGTACGGTAATGGGCCTCGTTATTACAATCATTTTTATTAATTTTCTTTAATGATCGATTAATTTATATTTAGATTAGTTAAAAAATTAGTAGTATTAAAAATTAACGAACAAGACAAAACTCTGAATTTATTATGGAGAAATAAAGGCTTGTCATTAATGAGTTGAAACACATCCATTCTATTGAATGTTTACGTTATTTACATTACTTTTTAAATGATTATGTACGGTCGATTTATAAACGAAAAATGTGGTAAATTCGTTTTTTCTAATTATTAAATAATTTATGCAATAGATAAGAAATATCAGAAATAAGTAAAATCACATACTTTGTTGTGGAAAAAGAAAAAAGGTCTATTATTCATGAGATGAAATGTGTTAATTTAATATAATGTTAAAGTTTTATATACAGAAGTTTTTTAAACATTGTGTTCAATTTTTTAACTAAACAAAGAATGAACTGAATGAATTAATTGTCTTGAGAGATAATTGTACAAAGATGGAAAGTAAGTGTTTCAAGGACCAATTGTACACTGCAAATATCTTCTAAGTGAGATTTTGAATGGCTTTACACATTGAGTTATACTATTACTTAATCTTACGATTATAATATAATTTAAATAGTAAAATGAAGTAGCTTACCACACTAGCACCCCGCCCACTTTGACTGGCTATGCCGGATTGAGGTTGAGGACTATTTTGTTGTGGACTTTGAGCAAGTAATGGCCTATCTGCAGCTGTCTGTAAGTATTTAAAATTATTACAAATTAAATCAAGTAATTATAATTTATGGATTAGTTGCTATTTTTCAATGAACCTGTATGACTAGAAAACTAGTAGGTTGAACAGGTTCGGGATCCGGTTGCTTATTTAAATTAATAATGTCGAATTCGCATTCGTCTTCTAGCCAAGAAGGTAATTCTAATAATAATGAAATATCCATCTCCTGTACTTCTCGGGGTGTTGCCAAAGCCATCAATCCTGTATTTACCTATATTCGTAAATATAAATCATTGATATTTGAATATTAAATATTTTTTCTATCTTATCTCTTATCAATATATCATCTCTTACAAATATTTTTATGCGATTTCATCATTATCAAAACAAATCTTGTTTTTAAATTTTTATTGAATTTTTATAAAATACTTGTAATTATCTATATGAACCTGATTAAGACAGAAGGCACTAATACTATCTTGTTCCTTATGTATAATTCTGACTGGTTCAGGAAGGCTTGTACCACTGTCACTTCCTTTGTCCTCCCCAGATGTTGCACCTCTAGTATTATTATCATTCCCATTATTTGTATCTAATATTGAAGAAAGTGACCTTCGCTTTCCAAACACTGCTCGTATAAAAATATCTTGAATAGATTCTTGTCTCACTAAATAACTCCATAATCGATTTGAAGGTGCTGCAGAAGCCATTCTAGTACTGAAAATTTTTAAAATAATACTTAATACACTTATAAATATATACTAATTTATCTCGTTTATTCCAATGTTCGAAAATACAAGTCGAGATTAGGTGGCAATGTCAATATTGGCCGAGCCTTCTTCGGTTAAAATAGAGAAAAATATTCACTCTACAGATAAATATTTATAATCTTATGTATTTTATTTAAATAAATTATTATTATAACTGAAAAAATTTCTTACTTAAATGGAGTATTGCCTTTTTCAAGCAGTGAACGATATTTATGAATTGCTGGTTTTCCAGGATTTGGAACTGGATCTGGAGCGCATCCAGGAATATAATTAGGTGGTGGTGGACCTTTTGACTCTAATTCTTCACGTAAACTCTCTTGCCATTGTACTACAATTCCTAATATTCCGTGTATCAAAGGACTACTAACTGGTAATTCTAATTTTTTAAAAATTAAATTAATAGTCTGTAAATAAAATAAATATATTTATTTAATAAATTATCTAAAACCTTGTATTTCAATTCCAGCTACATTTAAGAAATCTTGCAACTGCTGCTGTAGAATTTTTACTATTGCTAATCTCATTATGCACCAGCTGTAAGAATTTGGATTCGTATGTTCCGTATTATCCTTTGGTTTACTCTTTGGTTTAGTATTTGTATCGAACACATCGTCTTCGTCTTCAGAAGAATCAAGATCCGACACTGCTGAATCAGAAGAATCGTAATCGATTTCATCTGCTATATCACCTTCAATTATAGGCTAAAAGTTGAAAAAAATATTATTTTGTGTAAAAATGTTTA
Source organism: Eupristina koningsbergeri (assembly GCA_018907245.1). Taxonomy (NCBI): domain Eukaryota; kingdom Metazoa; phylum Arthropoda; class Insecta; order Hymenoptera; family Agaonidae; genus Eupristina; species Eupristina koningsbergeri. The sequence goes on from JACCHV010000035.1 coordinate 1,460,086, forward strand.
TTAAGAAAACAAAACTTTATTATAATGTACAATATTTACCTTCATTAAAAAATAGGAAATCATACTCATTTGTGGAGAAACAAATTGTTCTCTATACGTCGGTTTGTCTTCTTTCATATTTGGTTGTTGCCCTGTAAATTGACCTAATAATTTCATATTTAATTTAACTCGTTGCTTCGTCAATGAAGTCATGGTATTCCAAACACCACCAGTGGTAGATGTTTGGACATCGCTTGTTATGCTATCGACCCGTTCCATACTCATTGATCCGCTCTGTTAATTATAATAAATTTATTAAAAAATTGAACCAAAATATTTTTAAAAAGTCCATTTCCGTAATATTTAATTATTTCCAAAAAATTATATAATAAATCAACCTTTGTTACACATTTTTAAAGAAATTATTTTTGATATTTTAAAAAACGACTATTTGTAAAATTCATTAATCGTAAAATTTTGATAAAAATTTAAAAGTATTCAATTTAAAAATTTTGTATTTATCCATGCTTGTGTAGGTTACTCAAAAATTATTAAAAAATTTAAATAAATAAATTACAAAGTTATTTAATTAATATATAGATTGTTCTTTTATTTTTTACAGAATTTAAAATTTTTTCATGGATTTTTGTGATAATTAATTTTTAATTCGAATAGAGAAAATAATATTTATATAATGTAATATCAGATTTATTATAAAAATTATTTTCTAATTAAAATTATTTTATATTATCGGATTAGACTTTTGTAGCTCACAAGCAATATAAATTTCTTGAGATTTTATATACCTGACCACTAGTACTAGCAACTCTTAAAAGCTTCTTCACACCTCCTCCAAAAAGACTTGACCAAGTATTATTATCAAAACGGTGCCCTACAAGTCTATAAAGAATATGACTATCACAACTTGATAAAGCATACACAAATATGCTCATATACGTTGCAACGAAAGCTTCACAAAGAAGAATATTTAATTTAGGTGTATCTTCATCCTTTTCTCTAGCTAACAATGCTCTTAAACTAGTTACACCTGGCCATTTACTTGGTGAAGTTGTTATACAAACACTGTCATCTGTGGAATAACGGCGGTGACATCTACTTGAAGCAACTAAATGACCCCCTGAGAATGTTTCAACTTCAGAAGCAACTGGAAAACTAAATATTAAAAATTCATTTATATTAAAATTAAATATCTATAAACTAAAATAATTGTATTTTAATTACAGTAAAATCTTTATATTTTATTACTGAGATTATTAAAGGTATAAATTAATATAAATCTTAGATCATTCAAACTATTGTAAAGCTAATTTTTACAATGGTTTTCTATTATTTAAATGACTTTTAAAAAAAATAATAGGATAACATAAGCAAAAAAATTATAATCAAAACATACCTGTCTGATTGTTGATGTTTATTGACAAATGTATCTGAATCACAAAGTGATTGATAGATACAAGCACTGAGAGCAACAGCTAAATCGCGTAAAATGAATACTTCACAGTAATGAGTATTTTTATGAGGCATTGGTGGATTTCGTAACTCCACAATAGTTTGCAACATATCATGCTCCAGAGATTGTAAATGACGAACTGGATCAGCAACAACAGTTTTATTGCACGCAACACTTGCACTCAATAAAGGCAATGTTGTTGGGAAAGGAAGAGGACTGAGTAACTGTTGTTGCGTTTTTTCCTGCTGTAATTCTTGTAAAAGTAAAACCAGTTCCATTCTAACCGAAGCTAGGCCACCTCCTGATGCTCCATGAAGAGAACAATAAGACAATAAAGTTCTCAATAAGGTTTCATTAGCTAATAAAAATAAAAAATATAACAATTGATTTAATATGAATTGTAAATGATAAAATTTACAAAATTTGATAAATTACCCTTTAGCCACTTTTTCCTTTTAGCTGCTCTTTGAACTTTAGCTTCAAAATCTAATTTCTCTGCTACTAAAATTTCATGAAGAGTTGGTTGCTCCCCTGGTCTATAAGATGGAGGTAATTCATCAACCATACTTCCATCATCTAAAATAATTTATTAAATTGTACAATTAAATTATCAGAGTAAAATGGAATAAAATTTTATTGGTATAATATCTATTACATTCTGAAACATTCACAACATCTCCATCCGTATTGATGCTATAACTACATAATTGTCGTAGAGCATCCACTTCTCTTTCTAGCCAAACATATAATTGGTATCTTAACTGACCCCCATCAACTTCAAACCCAGTAGCCAAAGTGGATAATTCCTCCATTAAAATTTTTAGACATGCAACAAATTTAAGTTGTTGAGCCATTATATCTAACTGGCCAGTTGTCTTTGTTGTTTCATCTAAAATTTTTATAAGAATTAAATTTTATAAGCATTATATTTTATTATAGTTTTAAAGGTAAATAATTGTTTACCTTCTTTTTCTATTTCTGCAGTTTGTTTTTTGATATCTAATTTCATACTCATAGGAGGGCTTTCATCCTCATTTTCTGCATCAGCTTGATCATCATCCCAATTTAATATTAATTCGTCTGTTTCTTTGACTATAGGTTGCGACCAATCTAATACACTGGCAGAGTCTATGTATTTAAGAAAAATATTATAATTATCAATTAATAAAACTTGATTTATACGTACAAATGTTATTACGAACCTTCAGCAGAAGGTTTAGTATTTTCTTCCCAACTTATTATACCTGTATCTATTTCCAAATTTTGTGCTCTACTTTTACTTGGACTATTTAAAAGACCTGTAACATAACCGATGTAAGTTAAAGTAGTATTAAAAATTAAATGTGGTAATAAATTTATTTTACATACTAGGAGAATCTTCAGCATTCGTATCCATTACTTTACTTGGTAATTTCGATAATACTTCTAAAGCTAATGCTGGGCAACCAGCTTTAAAATGTGCATGTGCTGTTGTAAAATAAAGTTGCCTCTCTAATGGGGTGATAGTATCTTCCAATGTAAGTTGTTTATCTTGTTGAGTTTTAGTTTCTGTACCATAACTAAATCCAGAAATAACAACAGAATGACCTTTCTTTTTATCTTGAGCAGTGGATGCGATATATTGTCTGATAAGAAGAGGATGTGTACGAAGGTAAACGTAAAAGTTGAAGACGTTTGGATTTGCTAAAATAAAAATAATTTTAGGTAAGACAATTAAATTAATAGATAAAAATTTTAAGATATAGTTTACCTGTTGAACCTTCAGGTTTATCCGACTCGTCGTCATATTGTGGATGAGCAATGCCAACGTTAGTTAACAGTAATGTATTTAGTGAGGCCGAATAATCTTTAAGAATCCACAAAGCCATACTACGTAAAAATGGATCAGGATGAGCTTTATTGATGTCTTGATTATTGCCGTCCTTATCGAATCCAAGAATTTCCTCAAACATGAGTCTCTTTAAATTGAGTGAAGTCATGTCGTCTTCGTAAAGTCTTGCGATTGTCATAGCCAGTTGAATATCGTTGAGCTTATTAAGACAGACATCGATAGCATCTCGAAGTGCACCCGCAAGTAAAAAAAAAGCAGCTGCATGCTCGAAGCGCTGCTTACCAAGCAGAGCAAAAGCATTTTTTAGAGCAGCTTTACGCCACCTATCCTCGGTAAAATTATTGGCAAAAAAAGCTGTCATACGTTCATCTCTCTTGTTACGGAAAAGACCCCACAGTAAATTCTTTTTCTTCATCGCGAGATAATAAATTGCAGCATCAAGTGGATCTTGTTGTTGCTGAAAAGCTGCCTTGGCAATGCGCTCAACGCACCGCTTGAGAACAGACATACTGGTGATCCACCAACCGACGCCTAATTCCTTGAGTACCGACCAACGTGGTTGACCCTTTGCATACGAGGGTATCAGAGCCAGTAGTTCATCTTCCGATTCTGAATGAAAAGCCCAGACTAGGTTATTAGTAGATACACCCTGTTTTTGGAACTGAGCTCGCTGTGCTAACGGTAGACATCGGATGAGGTAGTTATAGTGCTTCATTGCGAGTAGGAACCGTAACCCGCAATCGTCGAGTGAGTCCGTAGAAGCGCATTCACCATCTGGAATGCCAGTAAGGTTCTCTTTGGCGATAGCATTTTTTTGCGCGTCGATGGCAAAGCGTTCTGCAAAATCGACGTTGCAGGTGGATACAGTATCGGCCAGGGCCAGGAGGTGCATTTGGTCAAGGCTCGAGAGTCCAGGTAAATGAGTATGAGTCAGGAGACGCGAGAGCACACGACCTTGTCGTGGCCCGAAATGAGAAATTCCTTGGCGTTCAGCACCGGAAGACCGTCTGTCTTTCTGACGTGCACATTGATAATCTTCATCAAGCATATCGTCGAGGGATTCACCTTCTTCCAACTGTCCATCGAATAGTTTATTATAATCTTGTTTGTCCTCAGCCTGTTGTCCGGCATTAGTTTCACGATCGGCAATAAGAAGCGTCCAGAGAGGCAACGGTGAAATCGAAGTTATTTCTGCGTAATCAAGCGCGAGATCTTCAGGAATTTGTGTGCCAGAGCCACGGGGCTCAAGAGGTGAACTCGCGCCCACATAACTTACAGACATAGTACGCGAACGTGACCAGCCACCGCCCCGCGGTTTCACTAGGCTTTCGTCATCGGCACGTATAGGACACGAATTTCCTATGCAGCGCACTAGATGCGCTAGAATAGCCTTAACCCAACGGATTTTTCCTGAGTTAAGTAGTTCCATTAGTTGTTTAGGATGGTACTGAGGTAGTACGGGGCAGGCAATACGCGAAGCTTCGAAGAGACCATAATCAGGCATGTAATCGTAATTGCTGTTTCCGTTCTCGCATTGCATACCACGTTTACGTTTTGCATCAAGCATCGTTAAGTTGATACTACTAACCCGTGATAAGTGAGGCATAGATGAAACGTTAGCAAGTCTTCGCTGGGATGTTTCATGAGCGAGAGTACGTAAATCTTCGTCACGAAGATTACGGCTAGCTTGAAATTCATCCAATTCCTGCTGCGCACCGTTGGGTTGAAAGCTTGAAAGGAAATCTTTTTTCGGATTAGGTTTCCATTGTGAATAAACGTGCATTTCCGAGTCCATACCCACAACTAAGATACCATCTCTGACCTGCAATCGCAAAAAGTAATTTTAGTTATTATGTCATCGGACAATCGCTTACAATTATATTAGAATAAATACCCAAGAGATCTGCATTGGCAACGGTGGTAGCCCATCAGCTGTTGTTAATTCTATCTTTCGTAGTTTCATCCAACGAATTTCATCAACGAACTGAGGCTGAGCTAATGATGATGTCTTTCTGAGGATGGGTCTATTACTGCTTTGAGATTCCTTCATAGCCTTAACATTAGCCTGAGCAAGATCAGAACAAACAGGCGTGAAGAGCATAACTTTGGAGCCGACACCAACAGTGAGAATGTGAGAACCATCTTCCTTGGAGACCCAATCAAGCTGTACGAGATGTTTTTGAGTAAGTGGACAAGTGTTACCATTCTCGATGATTGATTTCCTCAAAGATTGTAGTGTACTAAAAGAAGGAACTGCAAGAAGACCTGCTTTAGTGGTCTCACCATTCTCTCCATTTCGCGGCGACCTAACGTCCTCGTGGCTAAGTGTTTGCAATACTTGGGTTAATCTTTGCTTGCGCTGTAAGAACCTACTGTCATAGAGGTAGCTCAAATCCAATTGCTGCTCTACTTGGATTCTTGGTAGATGGATATTCTTTAAGTGAATTGTGTCTTCCAGAATCCATTCACTACCTCCGGTACTTTCGCATTCATAAATGGCTACGCATAAATTGACATAGCGCGAGTCAGGATCGGTTTTAGTTGGCCTCGTAAACGATTTTCCATACTTATAAGCACAAGCAATTCGACCACTATATGCTGCACTGATGTTAAGTGGCTGACCTGTGATATCTATTGTTGACTCTTTATCTTTGCGAATCATTTCCCACTCGCACCATTCATATTGTAGAGGTCCAACTGCCTGTTCTTCTCCCTTAGTGACCTAAATATTGATTTAAAAAATATTCGGTTAACTATAAAATTGATTTTTTACTTTTTTAATTAATGTTTTCCTATAATAAAAGTTACTGTAGGGTTTCTTTAAGGTTACATAGTTAAATCTTATTATATTATAATTTTAACTATATTAAATATAATAATAATAATAATAATAATAATAATAATAATAATAATAATATAATAAGTTACAATTAATGTATATAGTAACTTATGTCATCAACTAATATATAACATTTACAAAGGTAATATGATTACCTTGCATTTCCAAAAACGAACAGTACTGTCGCTACAAGCAGTGACGATGATGTAAGGTGCGAAACAAGCTGGATAAATGGATGAGCTACTGAGATGACCTGCAGCAGGAGCCGCATGAACAACTTCAACACCATCCGGTATTGGTAGCTCTTGCATACACACTTTAGTCGTGCTAATGAGGACATGACTATTATAATGACGACGGTGTGTGAAACTCGCATCCTGATATTCCACCTGGCTGTTGCGTCGACTGCGATTGCCTGTTTGACTAGTTCTTCGGGATCGACGACCACCCTCTGTATGACTGTAACGACCTGGAGTACCCTCCTCATCCTCATCTTGAACAAGTTGTGAATCCGGTACATACATCATTGAACCGCTTAATCCTTGAGATTCCGGCTGAGATGCAATAACCAACCGCCACATGTGTACAGTTGTTCCCTTCTGCGTTCTTTCAAGAACAACAATGTAAAATGGCTCTTCAAAGATTGACGATTGTTGTAAATCTACCATTGCATCAAGTGTCGATTCCATTAGACCTATAATTTAATTGAATATTCAAAATTTTTTTTGCGCTTTTTTATTTAGCAATAATAGGAATAAAAGTAATTCGTTTGCTACTAAAAATGAACATTTTTTTTAAATACTTTTTTGAAAATATAACAAACCAAGATCGTTAAGCGAGGTATCGACTCCCGTTTGCTTCTCATCGTTTCTTTCACCAGTTATGAGCTGTTCTTGAAAGACATGCAGAAATTGAGTATTTTGCCAATCGTGGGTAGCATCAGCAATAGCATCAAGCTGAATAACACAACCGGGACGTGCAGTGGATTGCTGCGATACGATTTTAATCCTATCGTGCACGGTATGTTTTCCCCCATCGTCAGAAGAAATGTCGCTGGATAAGCTAGCCATTGAATCCATCATGCGACTACGACGCTCACTGATCGAAACTTCTGCTAAAAGAGTCCTGGCATCGATAACAGCTTGATAAACTCTAAGACATTCGCCATCACTTGCAACGAAGCAAGCACTTGGAGAATTCGAAAGGTCGCCTAGAGTCGTACTTGGCAGAAGTGTCGGAATCCAAGCAACATTACTGAAAGCTGATATCTCAGGAGAATTGATACGCGCCAACTCGGATACACCGCCGCTTTTTGACAAGGGACCAACTGCATCTACTCGCCAAAGAATGAGCTCGCTGCAAAAACCAGTTGGTGACATCACTTCTTTATCCACTCTATGTCCATTATGTTCGTTTTGCTCATTGTTTTCACTCTTTAAGTCTTTCTCCATTGACTGTCTTGGGGAGAAATCTGGGATATTGTGATGAGAGGTCGTTAAAAGGAGCGGTAAAACTGGATGACATGTTATATCATTTACTCGAAAACGATGACCGGATGCTCTACATGCATGTCCTATACTCAGTACCTGTAATATAATATAATATTTTTTTCTGATTTTATAAGATGGTATAATATTAATTTACCTGGGAGAATTTCGTTTTGTCAGCGAAAGTTAATTGCCACAAGTTCAAAGTACCATTAGCATGTTTGGAAACCATTGAAACCATTGGGCTAGGATGTGATAACATATCATTAACACTTTCATTGTTTGATTTTTCATTTGTCTGTCCATTTTGCATGAGTGAAATATTTTGTTGTTCCTCATGTCCATTTTGAACTAGTTTCATCAGTTCTTGCCCCGTCCTGGAAGTTAACGTCGATTGCTCCTCGTCTTGTTCAATTAAACTTGGAAGAGGGGTTGTAGCTTCCGCGCTGTCTGAGGGCTTATTAACTGTGGAAGACTTAGCAACTTCCCGAATATTGAGTAGGGGACCGCCTGTATTATGAGAATACATGGATACATTGTGACTCATAGTAGAGGCGTCGCCTAAGGGAAAAGCATTTGGAATTCGTGTGGAAAAAGAGATTTGAGCTTGGCGAAAAGAACCAGGATGATACTCATCTAACCATTCGATGTGCCATATTAAAAAGCTCCCATCAATTGGGTGAATTGAAAATAAAAGATCTGGATTATGATGCCAGTCTCGAAGAAGTGTTTCTATTTTTGTGTCTAATGAGTCTGGTGCTTGATTTGTAGTAGCTGCATCCGTTGCAATTGAATTTATCGAAGTTGTATTACTGTAACAAATACATATTTTTTTTTCTTTTACAGATGTTTTTAATATTTTGTGAAAAAATTAATTACTTAAAATAATAATTAATTCAAAATCTAATGATTATTATCACTTCATTCTATCAATAATGTCACAATTATATTTAATATTATTCATTTACACGAATAATTTTAAATTCTTAAAATATTATGAAAGTATTTTTATAAATATTATTATAAAATTTTTTAATATAATATAAAAATTTAATGAAATTATTGTTTAATAGAAATATTACCTATACATATACATTCGCACAATATTTTTATACAATATTATTATAAAAATTTAAAAAGTTAAAAATTTAATACAACAAAATTACAAAGTTATTTATTTACAAAAGTTTTTGTAACTAATTAATCATTTTTCCTAGAATTCATTGAAAAAATGAATCTACATCAGAGAATATTTTCTTAAAATTTTTCCCATACAAATGCACCTTCAAAATAAAATAATCTAAAGAAAAAAAACTCAAGCTTGTGGATACATATTTACCTAAGAGTTTGATGAGAATGAACACTGTGGGGAAGACTATGGTGAGATGATGTATGTGTTGTGTGATGCTCATCACTACTATGATCTTCTTGACTCGTTGTCCGGCCACCAATATTTGATTTTTGACTGGATGGGTGACGAAATCCTTTTTCTGTTGGTCGTACCATACCATAACAGGATAAGATGCTTCCTGATAAGTAATATATTCAACCCGACATGCAACATGCAACATTCAGTGTGCAAAGAAAATATCTTCAAATATTTTTTATGCAATCAATTTCAAATAAAAATAATGGATATTTTTTAAAACAATTATAATTTTTTAATACTTTCAAAAAAATTATTATATTAAAAAATATTTTCATCTAATATATTTCACACAAATAAATATAAATAAAAATAGAAGATATTTTCAAAAAGAAATATGGACAGTTTCAGAAATCTTATAAGAGAAAAATTATTAAACGTACTTGGGGTATGTTCATCTTCTGAATCATGATCAATGTGATCTGATTCTTGATGATGGTGCATGCCTTCTTCTTTTTCTACTACTTTTCTTGTAAGTTCCTAGATAATTAATAATAATACTCTTAATTGTAATATAAATATTAATTATTTGTAAAGAAAATATATGTGTAACTACCTGCAAAATATTTTCTGCTTGCATTGTAAATTGCATTTCTTTATTATTTAACCAATGTAAAATAAAATTTGGTTCTCTTTCAGGATCACCTGTGATGAGACTTGGTACTAATGGAATATCTAATATAAAAATATGTATTTTTAATTCAAAATATTTAAAAAAAGAATTATTATATAATTATATTTATTTTTGATAAATCATTACCAGTTTCTGCGTTAATACTTGCTGCTAAATGAAAATGCATTCCAGGATAATGCCCGGAACTTTGATAATTATTATGAAAATCATGAACTGAGTAAGTTGATGGTAATGTAGGTAAAGTAGGTGCAGTATGACCTGCTTGATGTTGTTGTTGTTTTGCATGTCGTCGTATATGGAAACAAGTTCTGTAGTAAATTAGTATAGATTTATTCATTATGTAAAGGAAATTAATTTTTTTCGTACAACATTTAAAAAAATTACTTCATGTGTTTCAAACGCTGCATAAATCGATGCTTGTGCATGCTATGATGACGATGTTTACCATGACCATGTCTATCTGATCCTTCAAATTGACTCATATTTGCCAAACCTTCGATTTCTGGGGGAATGGTTTCTGTCCATACGCGACAAATATTATCTCGACACGAAGTTACTAACATATTTGATACTGAACCTCTAATGATAAAAATACAATATGTTTACATAAGTAAATAAATAAATATGCATTCATTTGATTTATTTGTTTGTAATTTAATTTTTTTTTATTATTTTATAAAAGTTTGCTTATTCTTACTTTGGCATATATTTACTCGTTTTTCGCCATGATATGTGAGTAACAGCTCTTGGATGTGCCACATACACAAAACTGAAGCTATCACTAGGTACTGGTTGACTAAAATTTGAATGATCTATACTTTTCGTTGGGAACACTATTAATATAAAAAAATTAGTAAATGTTTATTTATGAGATTATTCACATTCTGTGCTATGTAATTGATGTAATTTTAAGCAATAATTGTATTTTATAAAAAAAAAAAATAGGTAATGGAGCTTAAAATTACTTATTGATGTAAAAGTTATTTTAAAAATATAACAAAGCACTGAATCTGAAAAAGGATTTTCTCTAAATGACTAAAAATTCTTACATTGCTTGTTTTCAAACCAAATTTTAACTAGTCTGTCGTTCATTCCAGTTGTTGCAAAAAGAGTACCATCAGGACTAAAGCTCATTAAATGTACTGGTGTGGCAGTGCGACATTTCCAAACGCAATTCCATGCTACAGGTTCATTTGTTAAATTTGTATCTAATGGTTGTGGACTTTCAGCTTCTCCTCCAATAGAAAATGTAACTGCTTCGGCTGTGAAATGTTATATTTTTTTTTAAATTTTTAATAAAATAATTTTTTCATTTTTAAAGTAAAACAGCAAGGCAAAAAGCCTCTGTAATATATATATACACACACATATGTATATTTATATATCACAAAATATCATGGATCCTCTGCAAAGCTAATTCAATTATTTATAGAATCAAATAAAAAATTGTAATGAAATAGAAGCATTTAAACAGCCTTATAAGCTCAGTAAAATTAAAATTACAATTTTTCTTTAGAACATGCTCAGACATTGAAGCAAAAATGATTATAAAGTTTACTGGTACTGTTGATGATGATATAAACACCAATTTATGTTATGAATTTTAATAAGAGGCAGCTGCTAAAAAATAGATACATTGTGACATGCATTATGCCAGTTTAAAAATGTTCATTCTTTAAAACGAATGAACTCACAATCTTCTGGAGTATTCCCTGATATGTATTGTTCAACTGCAGCATTTGTGGGCTCTTCTAATTGTATTGCTTTTGGTTTTGTTGCTACATATAATATTATAAAATACAATACTACTGACTTGTAAAATATTATATAATTATAAATAGAATATTAATTAAATCAATACTATTAAATTAAACTATTGATTAATCTAATATTACACATTATGAATTTAATTTAAATTATTTGATTTAAATTTAATTATACTTACTTTGTTCTTCTTGAAAAGGTAAGATATTTTGATGCCAAAGCTGTAAAAGTTCTCCTCCTGTCAACAGGCGAGTTCCCTCTAAATTCCATGATAGTGAACTTATGTTTGAATCTGTTTGCAAACTACCAGTTTGAACCCATCGATACTCCAATTGCTAAAATATATCAATTATGAATACATTTATTATTATATTTAAATTTGCAAAAAATTAAATTTTAAAGTAAAATTAATAGTTTTAACCTTAAATAATTTGTATTAATGTTTTTGTTGTCATAAATTATCCATCATTTTTTTATTGAATCCTTATAATCGTAAAAAATATTAAATTATACTTCTTAGTTTAATTAATATAAATATGAATTTTACAATCTATGCATAAAAAGTAAATACAAATTAATAACTACTTTAAGCAAATGTTTGACTTTTTACCGATCATTGATATAAATGAAATCATATAATATACGATCATTGAATTCAAATTAATATTGTTAATGTAGATAATTTTAAAATAAAGCAAGTATGAATTATATGAGTTTTAAATATTTATAGTCTAATTCTTACATGGGAACACGTATTGTGAATAAGTGGGGTTGGCTCAAAAATGCAGACTTGATTCTCATATGCAGCAGCTATTTTGCCAGTATCAGTACTGCAATCCAAGCAACTAATTCGTATATAATTGTGCACTGCTCCAGGAATTATTTGTACCCGTTCAAAGTTACTGGCGAGTATTACTATGTTACATCCAGCTGCATAAGCCTTGAAAAAGAAAAACTTGTAAAACATAAGCTAGATATTTAACTTGTGATATAATAAAAAGACTAGTTTCTGCTAGAAACAAGCAGTCTTTAATATATTCTCAGGTTGAAAGATAAGATTTAAAAAGTCAATTACAAGCTTAAAAATAAAGTTTTAGTTCTTAAAGGATCATTCATTTTTTTCAATTGCCTTGAATTTTTGTTTAATTGAAATTTACGTGTATTGTTATTACAATAATATAAGAAGGAGGAGGAGGAGGAGGAGGAGGAGGAGGAGGAAGAGGAGGAGGAGGAGGTGGAGAGAGAGAGAGAGAGAGAGAGAGAGAGAGAGAGAGAGAGAGAGATTTGGTGAAAATGTCTTTTAAAACCCATGTCATGGAGCATTAAATGGATTAGTCTCCGAGAATTGACAGCGTGTAATGAAATGAGAAAAAAAACATTTTTAATCAGCTGACTCCAATGAAGAGCTAGACGAGTGTGCTCCCTCCATCCTCGTCCAACGAGCCACTTCCACTTTACTCCGTCTCACTCCTTCTCTTGCGCGCATTCTACACCTCGTCGCACAATATCGACTATTTTTTCCCTGAAAGAAAGCTCTCCCTCTCCGAGCTCCGAGGACTCGTACTTGCGAGAGATCCCTCGTGCTGCATTGGCTCCATCGATTATTCCCGCAGCACGGGGCCTCGAAACCCTGAGAGTAAAAGTCATGACAAGGCCCAGGAGGCCCTCAACTCACGGTAAAGGATATACCCTCGACGGAGCCGACAGCGTAGCAGCGATCGCCTGCATTGCAAGCTCCGCTGAGTATCTGATGGCAGTTCATGGTAATCCTCGAGTCGAAAATTAAAGCATCTTAGGCTCCGGGGGTGCTGGCCTCTCCAACTCGCGAACTCGGTGGTTCCTGGCCGAACGCTCGGGCTCGCCTCGCGATCTCCGCCCGAACGACAAGTATCCACCTCAAGATCGCCAAGAGGTTGACGTGACACAGTAATCTAGCAGTAGAGCAGCGGCCATCTTGAATTATGGAACGGCCACAAGGAGTTTGCGCCTGCGTCAAAGATGCGCCGCCTCGCGCCGCCCGCACTCGCGGACCCGCCACTTTTACAAATTCCTACTTTTAGACCAATCTAATTGGATTCTCGCTTATCAGCCTCTGTTGTTTGCCTTCGCTCCAACTACTCCGGGGATTATGTGTCGTGTTAAAATAACAGACACATTTCCGTACATTTTTTTCTCTTTTGAAGCACGTGTGCCTTTTGAATGTGTTGCGAGAGATTTAGCGATAAGCATTTAGCGGAAGGCCAACCAACATATAAGACGATGCTCTTCTGCACATCGAGTAGACGTGCAAAAGACAACTATTTTTGCCTTATCGGCAATTGTCACTTTCGTTGTTACATTTTCACCGAGCAACTTCTTATTCTTAGCAAAACAGTGCAAAAAGATTTTCCTTACGAACGTTAAACGCGTCATTTGTCGCGGCCACTGCAGCATTATTATTATCGACATTTATTATTATTATTATTATTATTATTACTATTATTATTATTTTTGGCCGTCAAATTTTTGGGGTCACAAATCTTATCTCGCGTCAATTGTATTTAATCCAATGATTAAATATTATTTTTGACCCCTCATATTCACATCAATTATCAATTTTATATCAATTGAATTATCCAAAATGAACCAAAAATCAGGTTGTCATTATTTTTTTAATCTTTTTTGACCCATATCATTATTATTTCAACTACAATTCTATATTTTTTTTTCGCATCAGACAATTGAATTACCACATCTTGAGGCTTGGCCACTATTTTATCACGAATAAAAATTGATTTCATAACAATGCTGATAAATAATTCCGACAATTTTCGGTAAAGTTTACTCTCATAAATTTTTATCACAAACATTTACAATTACTAGTACGAACGGATTTCTGGTTTCAGAATGAAAGCAAGATTTACACAGCTCGTAGATAACGAAATGAATTTACTTAAAAAAACTCTTCAGTAGTAAAGTATAATTGCTACTTACTCAGATTGCATCATAGATGTTTTATAAACTTCCAACAATCTCCATTTCACACTGTACGTGTAAATTCAAGGTTTTGCTTAAATTGTTAAAAAGTAATCTTCCTAATTTAATTTTTAGCTGCGTCCTCTCAATGAAAATAATGACGCATAAATTAATATTTATCTTGATAAAAATAGATAAATTATAAGATTTATTATATTATATGCTATGATAAATGTAATTATTATGTTTAAGCCAGCAATGAAGGAATGGTACAGGAATGGCAAATTAAAATTAAAATGAACGCATCGGTCCAATGAAAATAACGACGTTTGCTTATATACTGCCTATGCTATTTATTGAAACTATATTTTATAATTTCATGACAAGTAATAAAATTTAAAGAATCAATAGAAATTTAACATTACAGGTGCAATATAAAACCATTGTTATATCGAATCATTCGGTAAGATACATTGTAGTTTCATTTTTTTTGTAAAAAAAAAAAAAAAGGAAGATTTTGTTTCTTTTTTCAAAAAAAAAGCTATTTATAATCTTGGCAATGTGCACCGATAATGTCATTACTCAGATAATTGGCAAAGCATTGCCACACCACGAACTATCCAATGTTCCGCAGGCTTTTGAGTTGGTAATTTCACAGCTATTACAAAATTTGTCGAGTGTCCTGTAGTCGATAGAGTACCACGCCTTTCGCTAGTTTTATAGAGCGGACACACATAACACAATCTTGGCAAAATTTCATCTTTCCTTTTGGGCGTTAACCAAATCTAAAATAAACATTGCACTTCAATAACGTCAAAAAATTAAAAAATTAAAAAATTAAAAAATTATGATCTATTGGTAAAGTACTATTGTTTCTTAACTAAATTGTTTGTTTAACAAGAGGAAGCGGATATTTTCCATCTTCAACTAAATTCATACCAACAAACTCTTTCTTAATAATAAAAAATATAATCAATATTTTTTATTAAAAAAAATTAAAAAATGAATATTTAATCCAATGAAATAGTGATTCTACTGATCTAATAATTAAATTTATTTTCAACGATTTAATATAACATTAAAGTGTTAAAAAAATAATATTTATACGCTATATTTTAAGAATAAAAAAGAAAAATAAATTGCAAAAGTCATGAATTAAAATTTTATTTTCTATGTATTTCAGAACTTGGCCAATAAATCAATTTTGCGTTACTAATTAATCACATTTACAATAATATATGTGTATACCGCATTACATAATTTATATTACATAACCCTTGAGAATAGGATTTTAAACAAATAAGATAACCATTAATTAGTATTGATGCATCTTAGATAATGACATTTACTTATAATTGGAGTTATTGATTATACATCTTCAATTGTATTTAATTTTTTTTAATTTAACTTGATTTTTGTTTACGAAATAAAATAAAAAATTTAAATTCTATAAAAATAACGATTTCATTTGTAAATTAAAAAAAAAAAAAACATATTGTATAAACGGAATACTTACGCAAGGCATGTCATCGAATAAAACTTTTGGAAAACTCTCGGCTATTACCATTTCAGTTTTATCAAATCTAGCTCCGTCTAAAAAAAGTCCATTGACGTAAACGCCGTCTTCGGGTGGCTCCTCATAGAAAGATTCTTTCATAACTTGAAAGTCATAAACCAAAAGATCAATAGGTATTTGATATTTTCTTGCATAATTTTGTTGAATTCCAGTTAAGAAAGCTTGGGTAAAGAAAAATCCCGATAGCCAATAAGTAGTTGGAGGGCCATCATCATACCACGTCTAAATATTATGATTTATATTTTTAATTTTTTTTAAGCGTTTCCTTTTTTTTTTTATTTAAACATATTTTCAAAAGTTTTACCTGTAAAAACTGTAAACGTTCTAAGAAATCTTTTACATAGCTACCAAGCGGTTTCAGTGATGGAAAAGAACTTTTTTTCCAAAGATCTGGAATTTTCCCTATCAATAATGAAGAGAAAACTTGTTCGAGTTCAAAGGACATCACAATTACTCCTAGAAACCAATATATACATATATTATTTTAATTTTCAATTTTTATAGCCATATCTTTAAAATAATTGTTGAAAAAAATTTAATTCATTTTAAAATATACTTTAATGGTCTGTCTAAAACAATATCAAATGTATTATAAATAAATATTTACGCTTATCATTATATAAATTTTTTCATAAAATATAAAAAATACCTCTTACAGCCCTTTTAACATTTATAAGGCTACTTCGTATGCAGCTAAGAAGTTTATTGTATCTACCCATTTCTTGAACTAATACTGTATTCATGCTTTGATTGTATGAAGTTGGATACTTTTCGGTTGCTTCTTGCAAATCGAAATTTTTTGGCAATTTATTTAAAATATCACTAGCTATTTTGTAGACAGTCTGATCTTCAGTAACTCCGCCCCCGTCGCTTCGAGACTTTTCCTAGAACAATATAATTGACATTGTATATTGTAACTTTTTACCCGTCAAACTTATATTTTACTATCCATAAAGTATACGTACACTGGTGAGCATATACCTCAAATAAATTTTTTATTACTAAATGAGTACATATGAAATAAACAATAAGAGTATATAAATAATAAAGTACATGCACCAATACATTTATTATGAGTATAAATAACAGCCATTACAAAACAAAATACTCAAAGCCATAAAAATAAGTTGTAAATGTCGTTCACCTCGAGTATCCACAAGTCCTAATGAATGCAGTAAAAATATAAATAAAATAATTGTTATGATTTTTTTTTGGTTATTGTTGGAATAAAAAAAGAAAGAAAAAAATCCATTGAAAAACATCCAAACCCTTACCATTCGATCCTATCAGTTGTGTTAGCAATAAAAATAAAAAAATTATTAAAAAAAAAAGAAAAGGAAAATAATTATATGTATTGATTTAACAACAAAAATACTTAAATATCTTACTTGAGTAAGTAAAAGTGATGAAAATAGTAGATTAGTTTCTTGATTATCTTTAACTATATCTGCGTTTTCATGCAGTCCAAAAACGCTTGGCTCTGTAATTATTGGGAATTTTTTCGTGTAATTTATGAATGCATCGTATTCTTTAAAATCAGGACAATAATATATTTCGCTTGTCGGATCAAAATAATATTTTTCGTCAAATACGAGTTTTCTGCAAGAGAAGAATTATTATTTATTAATTTTAATTTGTCGTAAAAGAGTGCATTATTTATTGTTAAACGATAAAAATGTAAGACCGTTCTTATGTTAAAGCATTTTAAGAACGAAAAGCCATTTTTTTATTTTTTTATTTTTTTCTTGTTTTCTTCTAGTTGAAGAATATAGAATATTGAAAGATATTGCCAAGTAAAAGTGAAAAAAATAATAAATAATATTTGGTGTACATTTTTAAAATATTGAAAAGACAAGGACAACTCATTAAATAAAAATCGCATGAAATTATGCATTTAAATCGTTCACGCACTCGCAATAATATTTTCCGAGAATGGCGTTAAGTGTACGACGATCCCAGTCGTCGGTAACTCGGCCGCCATAATTACACTCCCCTGTCAGGTACTTGAGAGCCTCGAATTGAATGTCTTTATACTGATTTAAGAAGGTCTGAAGTTGCAGTACACTTATTCTCAAGTCAGTCTCGTTAAATTCATAGGGCGTATTCCAACCGATCGGACCAAATTTACGTCTCTCTTGAATGTTGGCGTGGAAAAAACAGAGAGCATACAAAAGCTTTTTAAAGACTTCAGCCTGGCCACACGACTCAAAGAATTCCAAATCACTTATTGGATCCATCATATAAGATTTGACAATATTGGCTCGCAGACCCTTTGGTGGCTCGTTAGTGATCTTTATTGCGTTTTGCAGTACTGCTACGGGGAAATGATCAACTGGATAGCTGGTGAGCCACAGCCGGAAATCTGGATGAATTGTGTCGGGAAGTAAGCCTTCGCAGATTTTTTCTAAATTACCCATCCAACTCTTTGCTAAATGACAGTTTTGAAGCACAATCCAATGGCCTTCTTTAACACCATCGTTTATCATTTGGACAGCAATTGGTCCTTGACCTAAATTGACACAAGTCAGACAAGTACCGTGTCATGCACTCGCAAGGAAATTTATCTTCAAAATACTTGCATATCGTGTACGTATTTTATTATTTTAGGGACATGTTAAAAGTAAAGCTTTCAATGCACTAGAATTACCTTGACCAAGAGATAGAGAATATAGTTTGTTTGATCCAAAACCTTGATCGTCTGCAAACTTTAATAAAAGTTGCATTGGATCAGCGCCCGGCGTCAATATAAATATAAGGGGTATACAGCAATTGGAATCTTGATAAGATGATAATAAGTCAAAAGGAGGAGGCTCGACATATTCGGCTCCCAGTTCAGCTTTAAATAATATAATAAATTATTTTTAAATCAATTTCAATTTTAAATTTATACTTAAATAATTGTTTGTGTACATTCAACAAAAATTTGAACTGCTGGAAAAATTCGGTCTGGCCTGAGACATCTTAAAATTAACAATCTTTCAAAAGGATTTAAATTTGAGAAAGGCTCTGGGAACTCCGCTAGTTGTGGTTCTTTAGAATCGTATATTTCTTTCCATTCATTACCATGATTCAATAATGAATCTCTTGTACCCTGAAAAATATAACTCTCAAAACTAATGTATTTTTGTTAATATAATTTCAATTCAATAAAAGTAATTACATTAAAAGGTAATGTTTATTTTAAAAAGATTTAAAATCTAAATGTAATAATAAAAACCTCAAAGTCTATAATATCGTTAAGCCGGCAAAGTTCATTCCAAGCTTGTTGAGGCAACCATGTATAAGGATTTTCATGAGGATTATCAAGACCAACACCTCCAGTCAAAATAAATATCCATTGCGAACTAGACAAATTCCCTTCGCTATTTAATAGATTAACCGTTAACAATAAGGAAAAAAGAAGCTTATCCTTTTCAAAAAGAGATCTACAAATATTTTCGTAAAGTGATCGAGTAAAATATTTTTTCAGATCATTTATACGATTCTCTACTTCGTCTTGTTTTTCAGTATTCTCAATGGCCAGGTTAAAAAGGTTAACAAACCAACTCAAGGAATACTGATACATAGGGTCTATATTTGCCAGATCAGCTGTTTTTTTTTAAATAAACGTATATTTATTTACACAGTAGATAACAAATAATGTACAAATTTTCTATTAGTTTGATTATTTGAAAAAAATAAATATGCGAATTCTTACTTGTAGTAAAGAAAAGAATAGCACTATAGACAGAAATTGGTGCATATTCTAGCCGAGTCATATCAATAGTTCTTTCAGTTTTCTCGGCAACTTCTTGCTTTATTTCAATTTCATTACTTAATGTTTTTGAAGAACTTAAGACTCCAATAGCTGCCTCATCTTCCAATAAATCTCCCTCAGCTGCTGATAAGAGTGCTAAAATCTTGTCTTCTGTTTCCTTTAACAATCTGAGAACGAATGTTTATGTTTAACAGAAATACATAATTATATTATTTACTATTTATTATTATTATTATTATTATTATTATTATTATTATTAGTATTACTATTACTATTATTATTGCCATTATTATTATTATTACTACCATTATTATTATTATTATTATTGCCATTATTATTATTATTATTATTACTATTGTTATTAAAATTTCGTGATAAAGTTAAAAGTGAAATTTTAATTACTTTTTATTTGCAGCTCCTTGAATAATCAACGAATTTTTTTCTGCTTCCAAATCAGGTCTTTCCTTTGCAACGACAATACCTAACAATTGATCTTCTAATCCACTTGTTGTTATCATGAAGTTTATCAGAGTTACTTTTACAACAACTTCTGGTAAGTAATGCGGATTTCTTAATTTTGTTGTTATATACAATCTAAAATAATAATTTTTCCAAATTTTATTAATAAAAAAAAAAAAGAACGATTATAACAAAAAATACGCGCATGTAAAGCTTAAAATTACGAAGAATATTAAAGATGTAATACCGGAAATCACTGTTGTACTCAATTATGGTATCGCCAAGTTTTATACACAAAGAACCACCTTGTTTGAATGTTTGTTTCATAAGTATGGGTTCCAACATAGCATCAAGTTCTTCCTCGATATTTTCAAGCAAAACTGGTTGCCCGAATTGTATTGCATTTTCCAAAATACGTGGATAATCATTCTGACTTAATTTAATAATACCTAAATTGTTTTCTTTTTCCATATTTTTAATCCATTTGTTTGCCTGAGTTTGCGGATCGATCATAAGTGGCCAACGCCTTGTATTGCTGTATTTATTTAAAATAATAGATGTACAGAAGTAACTGATTATGTAAATAAATATTAAAAGATTAAGATATACTCTACTCCACAATAATGCCATTATCTACTGAAAAGGAATCAGTCGGCAGTCCAAAGATATTCCAGTTTCTTATTAAAACCGGGTCACCCAAAATTTCTCGAAGTTGAAAATCTTCTGTACAAACAATATTTAATTTAATACAAAGCTGTATCCAACTATCTATTTGCTTCGCCCGAAAAGCAGTAGTAAATGAACCTAAATAAGCTATCACTCCAGACGATATCATTATATCTCCAGTTAAACGATTATATCTAAAAAAAAAAAATTTATAATTAGTTATTTTAATATCGTGGCAAATATGATTTTTTAGTATTTATATTTTTGTATGATATTTCGGTATTACGTGCAACACGACTGTAAAATTGTATGGCTAATTATTTTTAATTAATTCATCCATAACTTTTCAAAAATGTAAACACTTACCTGTCTCCTAAGTCTTTGGCATTTTGTGACCAACGTACATATTCACCACCTAAGCCACCAATTAATTCCTCGGCGCGTTTTAATTTCATCTCGCAATCTGCTACATTATCCATCATTCTCTGATAATCGTCTTTTCTAGATTTCAAATTCTCTTCTAAAACCGTTAGTTTCATCTAGCATCAACATTAAATAATCACAATCAAATAATTGTCACGCAAGTGCAGCCATTCAACGATTAATTAATTATTCTTATATCAAAGACTAGATAACTTACTTGAACTTGCTTCAGTTGTTCGCGTTTAACGTTTAATTTAACTACAGCTTTGTCGTATACAGTTTGAGCCTCGGCAAGTGCTTTTTTTTTTGGCGCCACAACTTTTGCCACCACGTCGTATTCCGAGATGGCATAAACCCATTTACAAAGACCTTCGCAAGCAGTGGAGGCGCTTTTTACTTTGTCAGGATCAAAATTAGCGTTTGTTAGGTAATGATTGCGAATTTTGTCGATGATGCGTTCTGGTATATTGTCCTTGTCAAAATGAATCAGGGAATCCAAGAATTTCACGTCGCTTAATACTTTCAGTGATGCCTTCCAGTAATCGTCCCCCATCCTACCATCGGCTTGCTGAACCCTTTCTGCCCTTACGTCCTAGGCAACAAATTTTGTTTTAAACATTGTAAATTGTGTTTGGACAATTGCCAATGCGATACAATTGGATTGAATGGACATTTTTTTTTTTTTTTTTTCGAACGCTTCATAACCGAATGTAAATTCTACAAAGTTACTTTTAAAATGCAAATCGCCTCCATCACGAGTTTGACGCCAGCTGGAGGATTTTTCATTGCTTTCACCACAGCTATATCCGACAGTGTAAGTGTATTTAAAGCGGCTTGAGCTTCCAATAATATCGGCATGGCTTCTGCGAGATTAGCGTCGCATTCTGCTTTTATTGTCGACGCTTTAGCAGCCACTGCCTGAAATAATTTTGCGTTTCAATAAACATTAGCAGAAAAATTCTTTCTCTCTAAAAAATACGCTGTAGTTAAAATTTATTTTTCTGTATTTAAAACGCAAATTTTATTTATTTTTTAAATATAAAACTACGATTAATAGACTTGCCATAGCAGCTTCCTCGTCATTTTTAACGACTTTTTCAACTTCAGCGACATCAGCACTTTCTTTTTCAACGTTGGCCACAATTTTTTGTACATCCTGAGCGGCCGTCACCAGGAGAGGTTGCAATCGCTTTAGGGTGTCTTGCATGTGCGATACCTCTTGTTGAGTTTCATCCAATCGACCGAGTCCTCCTTGATATCGAGATTTACTCAACAATATTTCGCTTGTAATTAGAAAAAAAAAAAAAAAAAAAAAAAAAAAAAAAAAAAGAAAAAAAAGACGAACAAAAAGTATTAAAAATTAATGTTAATAAGCGAAAGGGTTAATACCGTAATTGAGATGTTGCAACAAAAATTATCTTTCTGGCAAATATAAAGGATAAAATTTAATAAATTTACAAGTAAGCATTGTGTAATGTAAGTATTATTATTATTATCTTGTTGAATTATCCAATCAATCAAGAAATTAAACCGTTAAAATAATTTAAAGCCGATTTTTTTTTATTATTATTACATGCGAGTACCGACACTTTAAATATTACACTCACCTTCTTTTTTTCGCCAAAAGATCCTTAAATGTATTGATCAATTCTAAATAAGAAGTCGGCGTTACATAAGTATGTCTGCCAAGTCGTGCCAAAAACTCATGGCAAAGATTTTGAGTTGAAACGTGGAATGATTGACACATTTCTATACAAGCTGTACGCTCAAGTTCGGTAAGCTCAATTTCACCAAGAAACTTCATGGCTACTGCTGAAAGAGCATCACTTGGCCAGGGCTAAATATTTAAAGGTAAATATTTTATACAAAGTTAAATTGAAAAATATTATTTGCACTATTGTAATGTTAAAATAATGTCGGTGAACCTGCATCCAATCAATTGTACAACAATTAACAAGCGCTGGGAATTTTCTAATTCGGTTTCTAAAAGCATCACCAATGGGCGACAAAGAAACTACAACATGCAATTGATCACGAGTTATTTGAACGTATAAATTAAATAGTGCAACAGGACTTCCATCAGTTTGCAGTGATTTATCCTTTTGACGATCTATCTGTCTCATTTTTTCACAAATTTCTGCCTTTTCTTCATTTGAAAAAAGATTTGGTATCTATAAAAAAAAAATAAGAAACGCTTACAAGTAATTTTTCATTGCATTACTCGTCATTTACCTTAATTTATATATATATAAAAAAAAAAAAAAAAAAAAAAAAGATAAAATCACTTATAAAATAGCTTATATACACCTCCCCTGTATTCAGCATGTTATTTATATCCTCAAGGAAGCTTTCTTCTTTTATTTGAGTGTCCGTGAATAAAAATGTCGAGTGAAGGTCGCTTGAAGTAGCTTTTGCTTGAATTTTCTTAATGTCTTCGTGCCATTCATATTGTCCGTATGTTTTACTGATTTCTATCTGATGGACTTCGTAATCGCAAATGTGCGAAGCTAATCGGGTAAGCGATTGACGTCCAGAACCACCGACACCAATAAGAAGTGCATGGCTTCTTGGTTGCTTTATGATACGCGCGATCTTCGAAAGATGTTCAATAGCAAAACGAAATAGCACGAGATTCATTGGCTTTTTCGTCATTGAGTTGAACTCGATTAAGAAGCCTTCAACTATGGCCCGTAAAGATTCTACGTTCTGGACCTCCTGATACAGTCGTGTGTCAGCTTTTGGATCGTTGAAATCACAATAAATGAGCTTTCTTAATTCCGCTTCACTAATCTGTAATGTATTTTATTTTTTATTGTAATTAATAATTCTTGATCACTTTAAATTGATTGCGGTGTCAACATTTCTTTCGAATGCTTTATCAAAACATACTTATGTATAAATAAAAAAAACATTTTTAAAGATTTTTCATAAAAAGTTTTATAAAATACCTTACAATTAAATAAATAAAAAAAAAAAGTAAAAGCAAAAAAATAGATTGTAGAACGGAAAAATTCAGGCAAAGACACATTTCGTTCTATCATTCAAACTGAATATCCTACACTTAAATATATTTAAATATTTTTAATTTTTGTACATTAGATTATTATTATTTTAATATATAAATATATAAAACAGCGTACTGGTGTTTCTGAATTAGTTTTCAACCTAGTAAATAATGTATCCATGTCGATTTCCATTTTATCACGAAGGGTAGATCGTAATTGATCAACAAGCCAATTTATGTCTTTTAGCTCCACTAGTCTATCACCAAAAACTCTGAGTATTTCGTGAACCCAAAGTCTTTTCATGCTATCGAGCGTAGGCATTGATTCTGGAACTGATAAAAGAACTCCCTATAAAACTTAAAGTAATGTCATTGTTCCATCAAAAGCTTTCCACATAGTTGTAGCTTAAATTTATAAACATTAACCTGAATTACTCTAGAAAAGTCACGGAGATTGAACAAATAATGCGATTTAGTTGGTGTCGGTAATAAATATGTTAGACTATTCTTGTACACTTCTAAAGTAGCTAACACTATTTGATCAATGCACGGATCAAATTCTTTACTAAATCCCCTAAATTATAAATTATAAATAAAAAAATTGAAATTCATGTGAATCATTAAATTTATAAATAATAGTAAGTGTCAATTTTTTCATTTTTACCGTGTATCGAGATGCCAAAGAACTATTTTACTGAAAATTGCAATCATAACATCATCTTCAAATTCCGAAATTGTGGTAACGAAAAAATGCCGCTTAAATCGCGGGGTAATATCTTTTCCGCCACCTATAGGTGGCCCCATTGCACACATCAATTGAAGATCGATTAATTTAATAGGAACACCATCCTTTCTATCATACCTGTGCACAAATGTCAAATTCTAAAATTAAAGGGTTAAGGTCTAACATTTTAAGTAAGATTTATCTTTGAAAAAAATATACTACCATTGACAATGGTCAAACCACTGTCTCAAAAGTTCAATAGATGGTTGGGCTCCATATTCTTCCTTCATAGGCATCGATACATCATCCACAAAGATGACCCACCGTTTACCAACGGGTGGTCCATAAACACCCTTTCTCCTTTTGTCTAATTTACTCATAATTAGGTCTTGAATTTGATTTGCCGATGTTTGTGCGGAGAAATTTATAAAAAGTGGCTTATAAATTGATAGATCATTTTTTTTTAACAGAAAATCTATTGCGTAAACTGATTTTCCAGTGCCGGTTGGTCCAACAAAAAGCACAGGTTTGTGATGTTGAATTAAAAGCTTGAAGAGCGTTGTACATCTTATAGTTTCTACTGTCGGGACAATTATTTGATTAACAGGAATATCCCTAGGTATTGAGGGAGCATTCATCAATTCATCAGACCAAAGCTTCCACTTTCCTTTTCCCTATTATTAAAAGAAAAAGTTACATAATTTTCCTATTTTTTATTTTTCGATGTTAAAAATAAAGAATGTACTTCTTTAATGAAGTGATAGTCGAAAACTGAACCATGTTTTGGCATCACAAATATGTATGGTTTTATAGGTGGTAAAATAGGATTTGGCAAGTGGTATCTTGTCATTAGTGCTAATGGAAATTCTTTTTCTAAAAGACCTCGGAATAGCGTACTAAATATTTCTTTATCTTTTGGTATTAATGTACCTCCCATTGCCCAGATGCATGAAAAAAAGAATGATCCCTATGATCGAGATACACAGTTTATTATTTCATATCATATTATTCATAAAGTGAAAGAAGAAAATATTGATTTACTTCCACTTGTGCTCTTAAATCCAATTCGCTTGGGGGAACCAAGCCTTCAACTCTGTAGTCATCAAGAAAACAGTCCATTAAATAAGTAATTGATCGTATTAAATTAATGTCAGGCATTGGGCACATTTCCTAAAGGGAAATCACAAACTTTGAAGGGCAACGACAAAATAATCACAGGGTTAACATTCTAAAACTTAAATTAACAAATTCATACCGAAAGTCCATATCGTCTCAAAAGGTAAAAAATTGGCCTGCAAAATCTAAGAAATAGAGATTCATAAACAAAATTTTTTAACCATTCATTTAATAGTGGAGGTGTAGTTACAATCCATGATTTCAATAAGGGTTCCCATCCCAGTGTAGATGGCTCCATGTAAATCATACCTATTAAAATTAAAATAAATATTAAAAGTGATAGTATTTTGTATTAAATTAGGTGCAGGAATTTTAGAAGAGAATAATTGTATTATATGAATATGTTTAAATTTACCACAACGTGAAACAGTTGCAGGAGATGCCACTTCCAAATCCATTGGTTCAAAAATTAAATTAGTTGTTGGTGCAAGTTGAATAATTTCTCCACTCATCAAGCACAATTTTTTATTGTCATCTAATACAGTATTCATGTTTTCAATCCAAATTGCATCGATAGGCCCGTCAAATATAAGCCACTTTCGATTGTTATTTACAGATGTAGCAAAAGCGCGATAACTAATAGCTAAAATGCCGTCCTGCCACTCGTGTGAAACTGGATCAAATTGCCCGTATAACTGACCTATTGTTATCGATTTAGGATTGATAACAATTATTTCTACTTTACGCTCATTAATTAAATTCTGTAAACGTAATAAATAACTGGCTTTACATTTTTTTTTTATTATTTTACATTAAGCATCAGTTTCATCAGATTAATATATATATATATGTATATAAAATATCAAACTATTATGGAATCTTTACATACACGCTGTTCACACAATTCAAGAGCTCCTGCTAACATTCTATATGCTGTTGTCTTCCCTCCAAATGGTAAACCAACAATCATGAATCCATGCCGAACAATCATCATTTCATAAATCTGTTGTATTTTCATTAAGAACCAAGGCGTACACTGAATATTTGATTGTTCGCATACTTCTAAAATACAAGCATTTAAGGCTGTGTAATCTGGTTCGGGTAGAACGACTCCAGGGAATAGATCTGACATTATTCCCTACAAATATTTATATACTAATTGCTTATTCATTATTTTACATGTATTTTCAATTATTATTCTATATTTTTATTATTATAAGGACATTGAATTAAAATAACTTTGATAAATTACGTTAAAAAGGGGAACATCGGGATTTAAGAATTTCGGTAGATTAACATCTCTAATACTTCGTAATAATAAAATATCTTCATTTTCGTCTGGATATTTGAGTTTCAAATTTCCAGCTGCTGTAAGGACAGATTTTACAGCTCTCATACCGTAGTCGTAATGGCTTTGAGTTGATAATTGTTCAGAACATAAACGATATGCTGTTACAATTTTTATAGACAAGGGTTGAGCATTTTGGAAGCCGAAAGAATATAAAGTGTTCTCGGCAATCAAACCATAATCTGGTACCTATTTTTTCATCCAAAAAAATTTTATTTGCCAAAAAATGTTTTATACAAGTATAAAATTAATTGTCTTTTGAGAGAGATACCATCATTGCGACCGAGCGGAATAATGCCTTCAAATTATCTGGCAGTTCTGACCTTCCAGCATATCCTGGATTCATTGTAATGAATATGGCACAAGATGGTTCCAAATGTAATTCTGTTCCTTCAAATATCAACGTCTTTTGTCCAGCTGCTATTGCTCTTTGTATTGTTAAAATTTGTTGTGCTACAACGGAAAGTACTTCTAAATCAATACGATTAAATTCATCAAAACAAGCCCAAGCTCCAGCTGCTGCGAGGCCCTATTAAACATTTGAATATAAACATTAAATAAAATTAATATAAAATATAATTCAAGGATTATGTATTGTTGGTAAAGATTTTGGGTCAAATGCAGTTGAATTTAGAGAAAAAGCTACAACAATTGCCTTCTTTTAATACTAATAGAAATATGTAAAAATAATTAACTCTAGAAAAATAATAGCGTATAATATTTTCTTTTAATACTAAAACGCACCAAAGCAAAGGGAAATATAAAAAAAAAAATCTAATTGTAGAATTGTTTGAGGTTTACCTTGAAAAACTTTCCAAGTGCAATGTAATCAAGACCATCAGAACAGTTGAATACAACGCATTGCTTGGCAACTGCTTTCGCCAAATCTTTAGTGGTCTCGGTTTTTCCTGTTCCAGCAGGTCCTTCGGGTGCACCCCCGAGATTCAAACTAAGTGCTCCGAAAAGTGTTCGATAACATCGGTCGGTTAATGGGGTTATAACGAGTCGGCCAGTGTTACCCAAGTACTCGTACCCATAATTAAGCGAGGCATTTATCATCATTGTGACCAGCTCGTTATCCTGAAGTGGCACATTTTACAGATTCACATTTTAGATGAAATTAATGCTTTCGTTTAATAATATTGATTGATTATGTGATGCACATTGATTTATATTGATTGTCATTGCTCTTACCATCCAGTAGTATCTTAATTGACTAATCCATTTGAAATCAGCAATATTACAGACTTTGTCATTGTAAAGTCCATTTAAAACGTCCCTTGCGTGTACATCTAACGTTACCAAGGCCTCTATAAATCGATTAGATGAATCAGATTAAATTTATTATTGATAAAATAATTGATTCGCTAATGATAAACAAATTGATTAAAATTAAGCCGCGAATATTGCTAATTAATAATTAATTTTTATTTAAAATTTATAACAGTATCGTGAAAGAAAAATTGTAAAAACATAAATTTGATTCGCAAAGTTAAAAAATTATAATTTTTTTTTTTTTGAACTCCTTGCCAGTTTATGTGTAACAGTTCATCATTGAATAAAGTATTTTTAATGTTTATCATACGCATATCATATTTTTAAAATATAATTATTTAAATTGTTAATTTATTAAGTGGAATGTACCAAGGGTAGTGCGATTTTGCGAAGATAACTTTCCACGCACAAGTTTAACAATTTCTCCCAATTCATTTTTACAATATTCAAGGTATGTCTTAAGGCTATCTGGTGCTTGAGGCATAGCTGTAATAATGTCAGCTGTCCAATAAAGTTGTGATATGCATAAAATAGTTTGGCCTGGCCAGTCCAAAACCCATTGGCTTCTCAATTTCGTCATATAACCATCTTTAGCGCGAATAACCTGAAAAATGTATTTGAAACTAACTTTTTACTATTTTTTCTTGCAGTTTGAATATTGAATGCATTTAGACACATATGAATATATGTAGATATATTTTATAATAAAGTACCTACAATACTATTTTTATAATTTATTATGCAAATTATAAACTTTATATTAGTTAATCTGAAATCTTTTACAGCTGCATTGTAAAATTAAACTAAAATTATAATTAATTATAATTTAATGATAAATTCATTAAAGTATTTTAATCATTTAAAATACTTTAAATATACGAGTAAATATTTCACGTTTATAATTTAAAGAAAAGGCTTATGAAATATTGATATAATATCGATATAAATATTTGCAAAAATAAAATTACCATAGCTCGGACACTTATTTTCATGTCTGTTTCTAATTCTGCAAGCCATTTTTCAACTTGGCCCTTAGCACCTACAGTATCAATAATTTCTTCTAATGCAACTTCCTCTCCCTCGGAAGATATCATTGCAATAACTTCCATTTCTTCTGTAAAAGTTAATTTTGCTATTCCTTCGAAACATTTCTTCAAGTGTGGCTGTACACTGTATATATATTCAAAATAAACTTATATAATAACTTTAAAGAATACATAAAATTATGTATAAAAGTATACGAATAATATACAATAAGTACTAAATGTAAAAGATTGTATGTATAAAAACTATATAAATAAAATAAAGAAAATTGAAAAAAATTTTAATTATATTTTTAGAACGACTAGATTAATATTAAATGCAAATTTTACCGAGTTGGATCTTTAGTTTCAGAAAGAATTTCTAAAAGCTCATCGTTAGAAAGAAAGAAAAATCGTGGAAAGTAAAGTCGTTTTTTTTCTAAATATTCATTAAGACCTTTTTGAATTAATTCCAACAAATTTGTGGACTTTCTTAGACGATCAACCATTTTTTCAATTTCCACGACTGACATAACGGCCGGATCCTCTTGTACAATTGACATTATCTCTCTCCATATCTAGGTTATCATTTATTAATATAATATAAAGTTTTAAAGCGTTGAATTAATTAAACAGAAACTAAATTATAAAGATTCGCATGTGCTTCGCAAAATACTCAAACTTTTATAAATACGTTTAAAATTAGAGGAAGTTTAAAAGCATTTAATTTAAATAAAATTGGGTCAATGCATAATTTAACGACTGTTACCAACTTTATCAACTGCACTGAATCGTCGGCCTTCTTCAGGCATTTGCTGCTGAATATCAGGAGAAGAAAATATGGGTTCCAGATACATCCAAGTTGCCTGGACTTTTAACCAATAATCTATGATGTCTTGGAGCAAATGAAGCGTAGCCTCCCATTCTCTGTAATTAGCATTTAATTAAAAAAAGTTTTGAATAAATCTTTTGCTAAATTTATTTATAGTCATTCCATGTAACTTACAACGTCTCTCTTTGGAATGGTTTAATATAGGGGGAGTTTTTCATCGTTTGAGTCTTAGTAACTTGGTCGTCTAGTTGTAATTGAATATCATCAATACCTGCGACGATAAATGTCCCGGTGTCTCGATAAGCTTGCACAGCAAATTCTATTCCGATCCAATCTTCATGCATCTTTGCCAGAGCTTTTTCTAAATTGTTTTCTTTTGTGGCAGCTTCTGATATGTTTTCGAATTTAGGAACATAATCGTCCAGTCCTAAATCAATAATCTGCAATTAAATATTTTAAATCATTTTATTAAAAAAAAAAAAATAAAATATGAAATTTTTTAAGTATTTCAAACGACGGGATACAAATAAGGTTTTTTAAAAATTGTACAATTAAAATACAAAGTTTATCAAGGTTCAAAGTTGGCTATTCAATAATAACGTTTTTTAATTATTAAACAGCAGAAAAATTACAATTAATATATTCATATAAAAGTTTTTTAGATCTACACAATTAGATTGTAAATAGCTGCTAAGGTTTGCAAATAAATATCCGCATAATACATGCATGTATACATGTATACTTAATATTATTATGAGTGACACTGAAATATTATATACTCATATTATATTATCAGTTTAAATAAGTGAGACGAAGTATTATTGTATTTCTGAGGAATAGAGAGATGGATGATATGGGCCAGGAAGGTGTTTCCTAAAGATTATGGGTGTATGTTATTGCTTTAGTGGTGGACTCGAAGGGATACATTTTTCTTTTAGAGATTACAATAAAAATATAAATAGATACGTCGCGAGGGCTTGAAAAGGGGAGAAATGAAAAGGGGAAAAAGCATTCAAATTCAAGTTTTTCAAACTTAAGAGGCATTCGTTTTAATTCTGTACTTTTCACTTTCATCAAATCATTATTAGTCTTTTCTTTTTTTATTGATTATTTTATAGTAATTTACTTTATTGAAGTAATTGTTGGTCAATTGTAGTTCTCCTTTTTTTATACATATTATTGCTGTGATTCAAAAAGTAGATGTAGTAGGTCATAAAAAAAGTTCTAAACTATGGGCAACACTCGAATTATATTTTCTTATACATTTATTATAATAATTAATTTTTTTTTTTTTAATATATTATGGATAATCCTAAATAAATAAAATCTAATATTAATTAAATACGTATTATTGTTAGTAAATCAGCTATTCCTATCTTTCAAAAATTTTCAATAATCTTCGTCCTTCTGTACTAAGGTACAAAAAATTAGTAAGAATAAAAAAAAATTTATTTTTATTGAAACTATAATTCCAATAAAATATCAAAAACTTTTTTAATTAAAAATCTATGTCAAAAGAATAATAACAATTCTGTAACAAGTACCTTTGCAAGTGTAGTGTTAGTATCAACTTTAATTGGAAAACCGACGATTTCAGAAATTTGTTCCCAATGACGAGCTTTCATTCCTGGATTACCTAATGTAATAACAATTGTCATGTGCTCTTTGAATTCTTCAATAGTCATCCGTACGACCTCAGCTAATTTTCGAGTTGCAGGCTCAGTGAAGGTTTTTTCTAATTTATATATTGTACGATATGCTGTAGAAGTATCATTTTCTATAATATCTGGATCGTAACTACCGACCATTGAGTTCAACCATTTTGAATAATTTGATAAAAATTCACAGGCTGCATCGTAAAGTTTTTTATATGCTACCAACTTATCTGCAATCTTACAGAAGATAGTTTTAGGAATAAATTTTAACATAAATAAGAAATAAGAAAATCTGTGGATAAAAAGATATACCTATAAATATACATATAAATAAATATTTATGCTAATATTTTTGCTTAAACATATATTTGAATCAGGGGTATTATGAAGTTACGCAATTTAAATTAAATCTTTCTGAACAATTTTATTACACATTTACAGCATTATTACAATTATATTCAGAAATATAAGTTTAGTAAATAAGATTTAATTTTCTTTTGGTCATTAATAAAATATTAATTAAACATTATTTGTACCTTTTTTCGTAAAGGATACTGTGATTGTTCCCAATCAAATAGCTGTTCTTCCATATTGAAATCGTCTATAGTTTTCATGGCAACTTGCAATCGAGAATCTAATTTATCTGCTTTTTTTTTATAGCGAAAAATTTCATCGATATTACCCCAATATTGCATTTCGTCAACATGTTTTGTGTACATCTCTAAATCCTCATTAAATTTTTCAATGCGGGTTACAAGAGAATGTTGATATTCTCCAGTTTTACTCGCCACTAATTGTCGGTGTTCTTGAAAAATTGAAGGCATTCTATGATACCTAAGTTTTTATAATTTCGTATTATAATTTCAATGGAATAATTGTCATAAATTTTTAGTCTTTACTTTTTTAATATTTTATGGAAAAAAAGCTTTTAGATTGAGTAAAAAAATATAACTATAAAGTAAAATTAACATAAAATTGTTGAAATATTATTAAAATAATAATTTTACCATTGAAATATGGAATTATTTGCTTTTATTTCGATGGATGTCATGGGCATATAATCAGAAATAAATAAAATATATTTTAAAATTTCTCGTAATCTTTGTTCTAGATTTTTTAACATTTCAGTTTCTGCTTTATGAACAAATTCCGTAAGCTCTATTAATTCACTTGTATTTGGAGGAATAGAAAGTGCCTTTTCGGAGATTTTTTGATATTCTTCTCCGATCCTGAAGAAACCTCGAAAATTTAATTTAAACATCTTATTTATAACTATAATTCGATAAAAAAATTCATTAATTCTTTTTACCTATCAATTTATTAAACTTTATAAATATTTTAATGAAAATATTGATATTTTTTTTTATGTAACAAATAGTTATATTACTCATTAAAATTTATATTAAATTAATTATTCAAAAATAAATTTTGTTTTCGTTTGATATTTTATTGTTTATTATTAAAATGAATAAATAATTAAGGCTCACAATTTTCCTTTTATTTGATAATCACTAATCATTTTAGAGACTAATTGCTCTTTGCAATATTTAGCACTTTGTGCCATGAAATCCATTAAATCTTTTTTACATATTTCAAGAGGATAGAGGTTAGTAGTTTGCTCAAATTCCAAAGGAATTTTCCAAGAAAGCCGATGATATTTTTCTATTAATGCTGCATATTCTTGAAAAGTATGAGAAGGTTTCGTCTTTATGAAATTTTGTACAAATTTTATTTCTTCCATATTAATAAGATTTAAATACTTAACAAAATCTTCGATTAGTAATTCTGGATTTTTTTTATTTTCTTCAATAAATTCAATAATTTTCTCAGAATGATATTCGATGATATCATTTGAAATATTCGGCTGCAGTAAAGTTAAGATTATTTTTATTAATTAATTGTACATTATTTATTACATTTTAAATTATTTACCCTGAAATTTTCATGCAAAGCAATTTTTATATTTGGCAATAATTCAACATCAATACGTTTATGCTGTTTTACTGATTCCAAAAGCGAATTTAAAAGATTTACAAATGTATCAGCTAATGTAGCAAAAGATGGATCGAATCCTATAGTTTCAATTCGTGGTGCCATATTTATACTGAAGGTACATTTATTTAACTATTGAATGGTAATAAATTATTATACGTAATTTAAATCAATTATTTAAATATATATTAGCGTTATTTATTATTTTATAAATTTATTTAATGTTCAATTACTCACATCACCTAGTAAACAATCCATATAATTTTCAATTGAATTAAAGCATAGATTCCTCAATTGATCTTCCATTATAATTTTAAGACATTCAAATAGTTTCTTAACGTAGGCTTCATTTTTTTCGATTTGAATCGTACCTTTTTTTATACCCTAATATTAATTTTGAATACACATACATAATTTTTAGTATTAATAAAAATAAGTAAAGGCACACAACACCATACCTATATGCTTACATTTTTAAAAATATTAGTAACTTTTGTTAGCCATTGTTCATCAAGTAGTTTTTTTGTTTTCTTTACCATTTCCTCAAATTGAGCATTAAATATATTCAAAGTATACGCTTTGCCACACGATAAAAAAGTTTGTTTGTCAATGTGCTTTATTAAACTGTAAATGCCAAGTTAAAAACTAGTGAATTACAGAAAAATTTACTTTAGCCATTTAAGTAATTGTGAAAATGTTATATTACTGGAATTCGCGAAACCACAAATCCAAAGATTTTCGAATACAAGGATGGTATATCTTTAGCGAATGTTTAAGTTTTTCTTGTACTTTACGAAATTTTTTGATT
This sequence comes from Eupristina koningsbergeri, assembly GCA_018907245.1. Taxonomy (NCBI): domain Eukaryota; kingdom Metazoa; phylum Arthropoda; class Insecta; order Hymenoptera; family Agaonidae; genus Eupristina; species Eupristina koningsbergeri. The sequence goes on from JACCHV010000035.1 coordinate 1,495,129, forward strand.
CTCTCACACCTTGGCGTAATTAATTCTTCGTTGATTTCCTGCAAAACATGTGATATATAAACAAAAGTTTATATTCGGTTTACCTGCATATATAAAAACCATCTTAAAATGTATTTATAATAAGAATAAAGTTAAAATTGAAGAACCTGCATAGAAAATTTCTTATCATTTGCATTGTTTTGAAAAATGAAATCAATTATTGCTTTTTTATTGCTATTAGTATAATTTTCTTTGATTTGTTCAGTAACAAATAAAGTTACATTGGGAAATCGTTTTCTCCAACTCTCCGGTACTAATGTTAGAATATTTTTTAAAATATCAGATTTTAAAGGTACAATATAACTGTCCCCTATAGCCGGTCCCATAAATTGATATCTCAAATATTTTTCTTGTTCTTCATTTAAATTTTGAATAAAGAGTTTGTTCATATACTCGTCTTGCTTTTTCTTAATCGCATTAAGTAATTTATCACTAAATTGTTCCCTTTTTTGTTTTAAAGATGTAAAGCAGTTCATTTTAAATATCTTTTCTTTTTCTCTTTTTCTTTTTGCGGAAGAATTTTTATTCATTCTAAAATATTTTTAAAATAAATAAAACACATAATTATAAAAAAGTTATTATAATATTTCATAAATATTTTTTTAAAAACGTTTTTTAGTCAATCAACCAATGCTGAATTCAAATAAAATTATATATTTATTTGATATTCCAAATAAAATATTTGGATAAAAATGTAAGGTTATAATATGAAAAAGAATACATAAGATTACAACCAGTTTGTTTACATTTAAACTATATATTGAGCTATAACATTAGAATTTAAATATTATATATTATATATCAAAATAGTAACTAATAATTAAAACCTTGGTATTTTTTCTTTATGTAAATGAGAGTGTTCTTCTGGTGGATCAAACGTTGTAAGTTCGGTGAGAAGCATATTCATTTCTTCATTGTGTTTTCTTTTGAGATTCACTAATTTTTTAAAATTTTTAACATTTATTTCATGAATTTCACTAATTGCAGTTTTATTTCGACTCATGATTGATTATATCAATAATACTAAAATAGTAAACATCCATAAATTTTAGTACTTTGAACTGTTGTATAAATTCATTCTTTAAGATAAGCGTTAGTTTCCATAGTAATATTATCGAAAAAACTTGGTAGTTCCCATTTAAAAGTTTTTAATAATTCTTAGTTTATTTCTGATTTAAATTTATATGATACTGTTTTTACTTTTAATAAAGAAAAGAACTAAATGTTAATTTACTCTATATTTGAAATACTCTATATTTGAATCTACCTTTGAAATAGTAAAGGAAAAATAAATCTGTTAAATTGACTCGAATTTGCTAACTTGTGATTTTAAATAAAATTTATTCATTATATTTCATGCATTGTAATAATTAAAGTAAAAGCTCCTTAAATATCTAATATTTAATTAAATATTTACAATAAATATAACATTAGTGAGTAGATAAATTTTTTAAAAAATTAATATGAATGTTAGTTTATGCAATAATAATAAAATAAAATGATTTAATACATTATTTATATAATAACATTAATAGGAAATATACTACTTCAGAGATATATTAAAATATTCAAAGGTATCTATTTTTTTTTAATTTATATAAATAAAAATAGTTATATATATATATATATATATATATATATATATTATTGTTTATTACTGTGAATGAAAAAACATGTTTTTTTTATAATTTAAAAAATAAAAATATAACTACATTGATAAATGAAAATGACAATATAAACATTTTATATACTACGTAATATGTAGTTAAATATTATTAAGGTAATTTTTAAAAATTTCAATATTATAATTAAAAGGGAAATAAATTAACCACGAGTATGCACAATGAATATTTTTTAATTTATATTTTGTATTAATAAAGAGTAAATAAAAATAAATTGTACATTATGTATATTAAGTATTACGCAATATATATAAAAGCTAGAATAATTATTATTAAAATCTTTTAAATTTATTATTACATAAGCATTTATGTAATGCAGTTTATAAAATTTTTATAAAGAATACCATGTTTTGATACTTATATATGATAATTAATTTCAGAATAAAATTATTTTAATTAAAAATATATAAATAATTAAAAATTAAGAATAATTTTTGACATAAAAATTATGAAAATATAATAAAAAAACTAATATATATAATACGGTACTTGTTATTATACTTCTTTGTAAAAAAAATATTACTGGGAAATAAAGTTGTGGGAAAATTATAAATAAATTAGATCGATTTTTAATGCTTGAAGGATTCTTAAATATATTTAGGTTCTCACTATACAATTATTTATATTATTATTATAATATAATAAACTTATAATTTCATTGCTATAAAATAATTATTGTATACACAAAATGATTTAATTTGTTAATTTTATTAATATTAAGTAATAAAATATTCATAGTTAATCAATATTTTATATTAAATATATACGTGATTGTCATTTAAATTATATTTTATTCTTAATCTTTTGATCCCTATTAACTTGGAATCATTTATATATATATATTATTATCTAATAAACACTAAAATAACAGTCAAAGAATAGAATATTCTTAATATTATTTATAATTGTTTTGATTAATTATTTGATAATTGAATACTAACAAAATTAAATTATCTTTTTAAATCGATAAGAAATAAAAACATATATATTTGCTTAAATAATATTTAGAGCCATTATTTTACAAATATTTTGTCAACTGTCATTATGTAATTATAAAAATTAGTCATATAAACGTAGATTAAATAATTTAATTTTACAATATATTAGAAGCAAATATAATAGGCTAAGATAACAATTGATTTTTCGTTGCGAATGGATATAAATTTAAAACTATCTTATATATTATTAGCACACAACATACAATGTTTTGTCAGCAAAAAAAAATCACAATATTAATCATTCATTGGAAAACTGGTAAATGCTGCATTCATTAAAACTTATCATCGGATTAAATCGTGAATAAGCATATATTGATAACTGTTAGCACAGCTTTTTATACGTACATGTATTTACATCTATTTATATACTTACATCTACATAGAAATAATACAATTTCCGCAAGGATAATGTGACTAATATACAAGTACTATTGAAATAATTATTTACATTGATAGACACATTGAATTTTATGATATAAAGCCATGGTTATTAATATCGTCTAGGATAAAGGAAAATTTACGGTGTACACACGTGTGTGTAATTATTATGATTTTTTATCAAAGTATGCACTCGCGTGTACCTACACTCGCAATACTATTACTTTGCATAGGGTAAAAAGGTGTATGGCCTCTATAATACTTTCTCGTAAATAATCGATATTTGGACGCTCTTAAGTATTCTAACAGCTGAACCGAATACACCGTGAGAACGTACTCAAAATAATACTAATACTTTGTTATTATTTAATTTTAATTTCTTTTATTCCTCTTTCGCAGCGACTCATTATTACATGTTTATTTTGAATATTCACTTGTTAAATAATTTAAAGCGTTTTCACTGAAAGGTTGGTGGTTTTAGAATTGGGTCATTTAATGTAGCCTGCGATACTCTATTAAAAAATAGTTGTAGTTTTTTTAATTGAAACTAAAGTAATGAAGCACAAAAATTTACTTATCATACATGTGCGCCATGGCTTTTTATTTTGAGGATGAAATTATTTCTCTATTTCTATGTAGTGCACGAAAAACTATCTATAATAATAAAAAAAAACTTTAAATGATTTAAATTTAAATTCTTGACTATAATAGCGCTACAACAAAACTTCTCAAGTATGATTTATTAGAAATTAAATTTTAGTATATTTTGTACAAGGCAATACTGTATCCGTGGACTGAATTAGAAATATTTCTCTTTATAATCATTGTAATATTTATAAGGCTTTAGAAATAGTAATGAAGGTGAAATTATCTTCTAATACGCGAAAGAAAATAAATGTCAGCCATAATGAATAATAGAGTGAAAGTGGAAGTACAGAACAAGACGAATGGTGAAATATTCTCTTTGTTGTTAGGCAAGGCATTTTAAAGAAATAAGTCAATGATGGAAACTGTACGAAATATAAAAATTCACGTAATTTATCAAAGAGTATTTACGCATTTCTTGAGAGAAGTTAACTTTGACAGAAGAGTTTCAGCTTCGCCGTAAGTTAAGGTCTGGAGAAGCGATACCGGAATGGTTGTGTCCAGGCGAGTAATTCTAAGGGAAGAAACATATTTTTTTTTTTTTTTTTTTTTGTAAATCTATCGATTTTCTCATCAAGCGGTACCCATACTCAAATGTTCGTTAATGTTATAATAACACTCAGACCATTAATGATTCCTCAATTTTCCTCTGGTTTTCGTCAAGACAATTCTTGGTTTATTATATCAAATAACATGTTTCTACGTTTTTTTAAAACCTGTACAAATTAATTCAATTAAATAAAAAAGATTTTTTTATTATATATTTTTATGACACATTTAAATTTTGATATTGGCTATTGTTATATGGGTTGATATAATGGCATGTTAGAATTTGAGTAAAGGTACCCTCAACCATTCATTGATTCTGTATGTAATCGTGAACTACTGTACAAACTATGAAAACTAATATATTCTATTAAGCAAATCTGGCTTCAAGCACAAAATTAAATTAATAGTGTAGATTAGAATCTATAGAATTATTTATTATTTTATTTTTAATTTTTTCTGTATTAACTTATTTACTAATTTAATTTTGAATCATCATTTCTCCCATTCAAAACTCAAATAATTGATGGAACATGCATTTAGAAAGATGAAATAATTCACACTGAACTGGATACATTTATTAAATAAACGATGCATTTATTGTTTATATATATATTGCTTAATTTATGTTATACACATAATTATTATTATTTATTTAAAAAATTGTTTATATTAACTCGATGAAAAGTATAAATATAATTTCATACATATCGTAAATGAAAGACACATATTATTTGTGCAAATTTTTTTTTTTTTATTTTTTTTTTTAAATAAAATTTTTAGAAAAATATAAATGATGTATTACAAGTTCATTTATTGAAAGTTGGATGGAAGTAATATTTATTACAGTCACGTTTTATACTTTATAAATTACATTATTACTAAATTTTTATGATCATAAAATGTCTATGTTTGTGCAGTGCAACAATATACTAAAGAATAGTATTAAGCATTTCAAAAATTGAATAATAAATAAGTAATCGTAAAAGATTATTTTTATTGTATATTCGAGGATGCATTGTAAAGCTTTAAAGCGCTACTATATCTAAAAATTGATAACACAACAATAAAACAACTAGGATGTGTAAAGCATTGTCTCGATATTGGTTAACAGAGCATGAGTTTGCCATTGTAGCTGTGTTAATTTTTTCTAAGTCTATAATGAGGCTGTGATGATGATATCGATGATATCGATGATATCGATGATATTGATGATGGTGATGGATGTATGGATGAATTGTTCCATTTAAGCTTACACATCTTGATTGGCATTCAATCTAAGATTTACCATTGCTATTGAAGCAGGGAAAAACTGCGTTCCAGACGCGATTACAGAAACCACGGGCTCGATTGTTCCAATCGGCAATAGTCTCGGCTCCTTTGAATTTGTTACCTGTATACCGTATAATTTAACCAACTTTTATTTTTTTTTCTATAAATGTAATGAAAACATAATCTCAAATTATGTGTACTCGATAAATAATGTCAAATTATGTAATAGTTCCATGCGTTGAGCTAAGCTAATACTGATTAAATAGATCGATACACATGTGAATAATTGTTTTCATTTTTAACAACTTTTTATTTTGGATAATTTTTTATTTTTAGAAATTGTACAGCATGATTGAATGTATTATTTTTTTTTTTTTCGATAATGCTTATTTTATAATATTTATATTAAAATTATATTTATAATATAATTATTTATATTGTATTAATCTTTTATAAATTTTAAATACATCGTGAAAATTGTAAAACATATTTAATGGTATATTTATCAAATATCTTATATTTTTGACTAAGAAAATAAAAAGAATAAAAATAAAGAAAGAAAAAAAATATTACTAAAAGGGTAAGAAATTGTTTGTCCGAGTTAAAAATTATTAACTTACCGTCTCCACTGGCATTAGCATTCTGAAATGAAATAAAACAGTGGTTTTATGAAACGTGCTTGAAGAATATAAAAGATAATATAATAAAAATGCGATTAAGTAGAGTGAAGGAAAAATGATAAGAGACAAATATTTTTTACAACTCGCCTGTTCGGCTCTTTTAGTAGCTTCGAGCGTAGCCGTTTCTATGACTTCGGAGACGAATTTCGTCGTTTCCTTCATCAGTTCCTCGTCCTGTTTGAATGCAGCCACGCGTTCCTCCAAAGATTCTCCGCTGTTCAAAAAGGTTTTGTCCTGATCAGAAGGAGTTGGGGAAGAGAACGTCAATTTCATTCGGACACTCATGATTTTTGATTTTTCGCTGAGCTGAATTCAGATTGTTGGAACACCAATTTCTACTCTTATGGTATAACCTTCAAAAATCCTCCATTCACATGCAGCTGAAGATAAAACAACAGTATTAGAAAATTACGTGGAAAAACTAGGCTTCCTCCGTGTTAGTAGACTGTGAATATGAAAATTGTGCGCATAGATCATCCGTCAATGCTATAAAAAATGAAGATTGCTATTATTGTGCTCGATCGAAAATCGCGTGTTCTACCCTTTTAATGCAATCCACGACCTTGCCGACACATCGAAAAAACTGGGGCTCGGGATGATTCCGCTATTTGTAGGCCAATTGGCTGGCTCGAGCATGTGCTGGAACGGAATTTGACGGGTGTGCGACGAAGAGGATCCCGTGGTTGCGCGACTCCCGCACCCACAAAGGAGGACGTAGTGGCAAGTTCCTCGATCACAGTCTCACCGACATCATCATCGCCACCTGTGGCTGCACGTACTTACTCGCCCGAGCGACCGTCGATCTTAAGACCTGGCGTCTTCTGCGTCATGTGCCATAACATCTCCCCGCGTCGGCTCATCCCTCCGGAGTCCGGTGCGCGTGCTCGAGGTAGAGGACAGGGATGTGACAGAGAGGGAAAACCTCGGATAGCTCGGAGATGACGAGGATGGAAGGGAGTGTATAAATGTACTCGGTTAATGATCGCGTCTGACTTGGCTCACCCTGACTACTGGCTTGGACGGCGTTCTCACGGGGCTGCATTCGCTTTTCCTCCCCCGGGGAAGGCACGCATGCGCACTCCGAGGGCACGCGCGCGCACGCACTCAACCGGCGATCCCCGTGATTTTTCGCTAAATCGCGGGGTAATCATCGACGCAATACCTTGTTTAGCCTTTGCCAAAACCCGGCCGATTCACCTTTCCTCCTCTTCTCCTCCCCCCGCCCTATCCCGGGCTAATGTCAACTCGGGAAGCTGTGCGCTCGGTGATGCTTTCATTGCACCCCGGACCCTTTGCCCTTTGGCACACGTCCTTCTCCCAATTTAATTTACTCTTTCGTGCACAACACCCAATACCCAAGTAAATCCAGGGCATCACTTTTTTGGGTATTGATGGCGAATTCTCGTCGACCGATTCTTTTCTCAGCAATCGAATGCATCGTTAATCATGTTGATTTAAAGAAAATTTTACGCACCCATTCGACACTTCTCTATACGGAATAAAGTGAAATTTACAATTATCGATGTTGTGTAGCTAGAAAAGTATCTTCAACTGACATCCGAGTCGGAGACTCCTGGTTACTTGAGTTATCTAACAAGTTACGTATTGCAATAACAAGCACTCCATCATCGATTAGTCATAATGTTGCATTCGTAATTATCGGGATAACTGTTAAGGTATGACAATGCGCGGAAATATAGAAAAACGTCAATTTCATACACGGAAACCTAGCTCGTAAAAAGGAATCCGATATTTATCACATAATACTAAATGCACACATTTCTTAAAGTTGCTATTAAATTCTTTTAAATTAAAACAATACTTTAGCATTGGGCTATTATGTTAATTACACTCTTCTACATTTCATTTGAATACACGCTTAATTAAACTTTATGAATAGAATACAAGTATTTTTGCATCGTGTACATTTATTTAATTTTTTTTTTTTTTTTTTTTTTTTAAATCTGTGATTTTAAACGCGAAATACTGAATAAGTAGCAGTTTATTTGCTTAATTAATATAATTTAGTATATTTACGAATATAAATTGTTTAGTTTATGAGAACAACAGTTAATATACAATAGTTTACAACTTTAGGATTCCTAATGATTATCATTTTTCAACAAAGAAATTATTGTTATTTTATAATATTATAGAATTGATATTAAAGGAAAAATGTACGTCAATAAATATTTTATAAATAAAAATAAATGAGTGATTTAAATTATATAATTATGTAATAAAATTTTTTAAAATTTAATATAATTTTAAAACAATATAATTTTTTACCAGTACAAAAATATAATTTATTTTACGACACAACGCAATTTAAGAATATTTCAAAAGGCAAATCATTTTTAATATCATGGACATCATTTTAAATGTAATTGAGGAATTGAATATAATTTATTTTGAAATTTAAATTTTTTACGTTAATCTTTTGAACAAAATATCCCTTGCATTTTTTTGTAAAAAAAATCTATGCTTACCTTTTTAGATAAATTATAATAATAATAAAAGTTTATTAAAAATGTTAATCGTTTTGAAAAGTTTTATTTTTACTATTTATATTACTTAAATTTTTTTTAAATACATAGAAAATTACTTATTTTTATAAAAAATAGTAATTTTTTTTATTTTTTAGTAATAAATATTTTAAAATTAGCGTACATAAAAATAGTTAATTAAAAATAATGAAATATATATAAATAGAAAATAAAGCAAGATGTCATATACCAACATTTTAAAAATATTTAAAACTTTTCTTGTAAAATGTATTTTCAACTTTTCTAAAACATGAACTTTATATGTGGGAAAATTTGAAACGGTAATTATAAAAAGAGTCACTGATTTAAAGTATAAATTTACTGTTTTAATACTACTGCTTTTAAATTTAGTTATTTAAGGCATCAATTTAAATTAAGAAGGATAGCATTTATTTTTAAATACATGTTTTTTTTATTACTAAATACATAATATTTAAGTACATAATTACGTATGAGCATATTTTAAAATGATATTCATTTTATTTACAAATATATGAGAAATAAATAATATATATCAATAGTTTGTAATTAAATATAAATTTTAAAAAATGTATATAAGTAAATCTGAAATGAATTAATTGGAAATAAAAGTGCACTTTTATATTTTATAATTTTTTTTATATTTTTTTTTTTATGTATGTTACTAATTTTAATTAAGTTACATTCTTTTATTTAGTATTTATTTACATGAACATTTTAAATTATTAATAAAAATGAAATTTCAATTCAGATTAAATATCTTTTTAAATTTTTGTCATATAATCGTTGTACATAATTTATTAACTTTCCACCGACGCTTTCAATCAATACTCAGAATTCAAAACTTTCTACAAAGACCAACTTAATGTAATGAAATTTTATATTCCACATATAATTTCATATTTTACTGTAGTATGGTTTTTTAATTTTTTGCGATTTGAAAATTAAATAAATGTTTATAAAATTAAATGTGATGTGTTATTATTATTATAATTTTTTATTAATTTCAATAAAAAAACTTTTTATTAAAAAATAAAGTTAAACGCAATATAAATCTAATAGATTTAAATTATCAATTTATAAGAAGCTTTATGTATGTGATGTTTAATTTGAAGTTAGTTCGTTGTTGTAAACCTAGTAAATCTATAAAAGCTTACAAGAGAATTTATGTGGCTTAATTAAATCCAGAAAGTAGCTTGTTTCAAGTGTTAAATAGATAAATGATATACTTGAGTTCACTAGCTTTAAGTTAGATGCCAGTTTGTATTAATAAATTTTTTATGACCAACGATAAGTCATATGTATTTTGAAAATTCCCGTTTGAAATTTTAGTTACCAAAAATAGTGCTTCTATAAAATGCGTATTCGGAAAATGATAAAGCACGAGAATGTGTATTAAAATTTTAATTTTCAACACATGAAATTTCATTTCCAAAGAGATATCAAAAAGCGATAAAATTTTTCTACTAAAAAGGGACAGCCAATGAATAAAATCCAGCTCGACACTTCCTACCTTGACACCCAACCGCGGAAGATTGGAGGCGAAAGAGATAGAAATAGAAATGAAGATAGAGATAAACAGAGAAAGATAGGGAGTACAGTCATATATTTAAGAGAGAACCTGACCTCCTTTCTCGTGAAGGATGTTTGAGAAAAGGCGCCCGAGTCCCTCCGACAACACGAAACGTACATTACGTTACGGCACAGGGTTGTAAAATTCGACAGGGCTATCAACTTTTCTGGACTCTGGAAAATTGGAAAATTAGAAATGAGAGAATTTTTATCGCCTATCAAAGCGTGATACACAGTCCGAGTCTTTGCTCTAACGAAAGCTTGCAACTTTCATCTTTGAGATTGCAGGGGAGGTGCGGATTCACGACAAAGGAACACGATTTTAAGAGGCTCGTGTCCTCTTTCTCCGGTTGATCTCCAGGTCAAAAGCCATTTGGAGCATGTACAATAATTTGAGTAGATAGCGAGAGAGAGAGAGAGAGAGGGGGGAGGGAGGGAGGGGGAGGGGGGCTACTCACCCTCATTTACTAACCTCGTCTTCGTCATTCATTCTCGTCTTATTTTATCTTTTTCTTATATTTTACGATTCATTGAACAAGCCTCTTTTCGTACGTCGGCAAAATGTTTATACAAAAATAGAAAAACAGAGCCGTGCATTAGGAGTGAGCTATTGCATAATCACTCATTCCTCATTCACATTTATGAAACAGCTCTTTTATTGCATTGTTTGTTTTTACTTGCATGAAATATCTCAATTGTTTTATTGAAGAATCACGGAACAATAGCACATAACAACAAATAAGCATATTTTTAACATTATTAAAGTTGCTTTATGAAAGCTCGATTCTTGTTTTTCGGGAGTCTATTTCTAAACATAGATTGGTTGAGAAAAGTATCCAACATCCAATTGGAGCGTGTGGCTCTTGATCGATATTTTGGACGAATTAGCAAACGGTCGGCTTCTAATAAAGTAACATTGATTTTCTACCGCATTGCAATCGATCATCTCACTTTTCATTTATCTTCGCGTTTTTCTCTTGTTCATCCTAATTTATTTCTCATTGTAATTCTAAATTCATTCATATAGTATAGCACAAGCGGAAGATTTAATATATTCATTCCTTAAAAGTTTTTGAGATTTTACGTTGAAAATATTAAATTTAAAGGTATAATATTATAAGGCTACACGAATTTCCAAATTTATAGTAATTTAAAACATATAAAAAAAAATTTAATACAAATTATGGTTTTAAAATATCATTATAAAAAAACAGTTATTTTGTATTTTGATTAGAATCTGATTTACAAGTTTTATTATTTATAAAATTGAGTATTTTTGCAAATTCATTATAAAAATTCTTGATTTTATATTTTTATCAATAAACTAATTATCATACAAAAAGTTCGATATTTATTGAAAGGCTGTATACGAAATAATTGTTGAGAATAGAGTATCTAATAAAAAATTTATTTTGTATCAGAATCATGTCGGGCGAGAACTAAATTCTAAATTGGCTACATGTGACTACACAGTTAAGGACTAAAGTAAAAAAAATCTGCTGTAAAAAAAAAAAAAAAAAATTGTTAGAGAACAGTGGTGTAAATTAATTATTGGTACCGTAGTGATTAAGTATATTTTTTAATAAATTATGTATAGGTTTTGTATATTTTGTTTATGTACTTTGTGTATTTCGAGACCATCTTGGTATAATCGTGTATTGGATATCAATGATTCTTTATCTATTTCATTGTGTACTAGCGGTTCAATGGAATAACTATTTCAACAAATAATCAACTCAGCATAATTCTAATGCAGTATAATACATTTTCTCTCTCTGAGATTGATCTCCTTTAAATGACAATTTGAAGTGTTCTATAGATTGTTTCCTCTAGTGGATAAAAACAACTCATCAGAATTTCTATCAACCCATTTTGTAGGAGTATGATTTATCTTACAAACTTTTCTGATCCCAACAATATTCTTCTTTCTGCTCCTATACTACTGCTTAAAGTAGGTCTGCAAGTTTGTTGTAGTTCTGTTTGTTGAAGCGTAAAAATGTTCTGGTAGATTCTTTTCTTCTGTCTGATGGACGAAGTTTCAATTCCAACTGGCGCATACCTATTTAAATTATTACAATAAAATGTACAACACACTCACACCCTTTTTATTTAAACTCGAAGAATTGTATCTGGGTCGTATTTAAATTTTCATCACACCTCACATCATAAACTGTATTAAATTACATATGAAGTTATGCAACTGCTTCTTTTCAATTACAGTAATTTTTATTTTTTACTTATCTCCCTTCTCAGCCTTTCTCTTCTTGCCAGGCTCGCTGTTGTTTTGTCTGTATCTATCAATCAGTACATTTAATTGTATGACATTAGTTCAATAAATTAATTTCAACGCTAAAAAGTTTTTATGGTATTGAAGCTGTTTTACTGCATAACCATTTTATAAAAATCACTAAATTCTTGATTTTATTACAGTAATAATAATGAATGCTGCAGGTGAAACCGTAATTTATAAATAAAATCACATATATGCAGTTACCATAGTGAATTAATGAAAATTTATTTTTATGGGCAAAATTAAAACATTTTTTGACAGGATATCGATATTTAATACAAAGTTTATTTCCTTTATACATCCTCCCGTACATTTTACGTCCATTCGGCTTGATATAAATGGCGATTCGAATTAAATTTAATTTTAATCATCTCTGTAATATTTTTTTTTTATATTTTATTTTATTATAAATAAATTGAATAATGTATGATTAAAGAAATTAGATGCGAAATATATCATTTAAATGATAGTTTTTGTAAAAGCCACGAGGCATCATCAAGCGACGTATACAAATTTTTGTAATGAATATTCCGTAATAAAATCGTGATAAATGTATTTTAATTTTTAAAAATGATGTCAAAGGTCAAAGGCAGGGTTTTTGGCAGCAGATGCAGGAGCAATATAACAATATTTACAATAATATAATAGTTTGGCGAGGCTTGCGCGTCCTACGTTAGGTAATCGTTACAGGAGTCGATCGATTGTTCCCTGGTAAGGATGCCTCGACCAACAAAATCAAACACTTGTTCCACGCAATTTTGGACAAAAGATATCGTCGTCTTGGAGAATATGCCAACAGAGATTGGACACACGAGTAGGTATGAATCGAGCGCAATATTCACGAGAATTTAATATCCGAGACAATGTTGTCATTCTCCGATCGACGCTTTATGTCTCGTCGATGTGGTTCGAACGAATCCCAACTATCGATTCACTCCCCTTTCGGCTCCAAAGATGTCAAACTTCTCTTAGCTTTATTACATCTGGATGTTTTTGGCTTGTACGTACAATAAACCCTTGTCCGAGTAACATTATTGTGTTTTTCAAATTTTTATGCAGGTTTGTAAAAGAAAAGCTAACCAGACTCTGGAAATGTTCCAACTAAATTGTTATATAATAATTTAATAAATAATAAATTGCAATAATTAATAATAAACCTTAATATTGGACATTGGTTTAAGAATAAGAGCACAAGTTCTATTAATTTTTTTCTCTAAATTTAATAAAAACAATCAATTTTTAGTCAAGCATGCGATCTATAATAATAATAATAATAATAATAATAATAATAATAATAATAATACACATCATCTAATTGTATGCTTTTCAAAATCACAAGTATAAAAATTTGACTGTAAAGTGGAGGATATAAATATAAAATAACAAATGCAATAAGAAATGTATTTCATATTAATACAAAGTATTGCAAACTTAATTTCAATTCATGCAATAAAAATTTTAATTTTAAGATTTCATATGTATTATTCTAGTATGATATAAAATTAAGATAAATCGTAAAATTTCTGCGTAAAATGGCATTGAGGTATGAATAGGGAATGATACAAATGAAAGACCGAGAAAAAACAGAACATTGTTAAAATTACGTTAAATAATTTTTCTCACTTCAAAGCAAAATACAATAACATAAATTACATTTTTCATACCTTTTGAGGTCTTTTTAAAAAATTAATTAATAAACATCATTATTATACGAGTACGGTTCGGTTACAAATTATCTTCCATTTTAAGGCTAAAATTCGACCATGAGAATATTTAACGATATTCTATTAATAATACGAGAATAAACCTAATTATTAATGAATTTCATCCGATATATCTGGTACTTACCCTTCGTTTAGCGACTCCGCCAAAATCAGGGAACAAATTTTAGGAAATTTTAGGAAAAACCAGAAAATTAAACAATTAATAAAGGGTGAGCGGATGAATTATCAAAAAAGGAGAAACAGTTTGAGTTATTCTTAAGCATTTATTTATAATAAAGAATCGAGTTACCCTGGCGTAAAAACCCCCCACGTGGGAGGAAAAGCCAATAGACAATTCCTCGCAGCCGCTAATTAGATATATCATCAGCTCAGGTTGGAGGGAGGGAAGCCGGTTTCTTACCCGGTGAGCTTGGACCACCGCCGCCGATCCAGACATCCTGGGCTCGATACGACACGCCTATGCGTCTAACGAACTTGATTTGGCGAACAGAATTCTCGTCGCCGCTCCGTTGTACCGCCCGAGGAATTGGGTTGCCGTAACAAACAGATGTCGCGCTTACAAAATTTTACGTAGACACGCTAAATAATAACCGAACACAAAGTGACACACACCGAAGACAAAGTGCGCACCGGAGTGGCTTGAACGCAATTGCGCTTGATGCGTCGGCAAAACGGCGACAAACCTCCTCGTTTGACCGAGCCAAGATAATCAAGCCATTAACCTGGTGCGCGTCGT
Source organism: Eupristina koningsbergeri (assembly GCA_018907245.1). Classification (NCBI taxonomy): domain Eukaryota; kingdom Metazoa; phylum Arthropoda; class Insecta; order Hymenoptera; family Agaonidae; genus Eupristina; species Eupristina koningsbergeri. The sequence goes on from JACCHV010000035.1 coordinate 1,510,216, forward strand.
CGGCCTCTTCCGAGGAGACCGATTAGCTGGACACAGAGGTCGGTTGCACCTCGAGCTGGCTTATTCTGCGAGGGACTCTGTTAGGGTATAGCTGCGAAGAATTCCGAAGACGATAAATAATTTACATTTCTTTTAGACGTATTCGACGATTGATTTTTCCGAAACGTCATAGATTTATGTGAGCTCATAATGTAAATCCTGATTACCCGGCTTGGTGCACCACACAATTTGTCCCAAAGATAAAAAAACACGCCCCGTCAGATTAGATAATCGGACATCTGCTGCTGAAATAAAATTGAATACAAGACAAAAAATAAGAGACATAAAAGCATATAAAGTCCATCACTTTTTCTTCCTTGTCCTTTTTTTCTTTTTCGAGAGTAAGCGCTGGTGATATGCTCGCCAAGTCCGTTGTATTATACGAGCGGCACGATTCTTTTCAAAGTTCTCCATTTGTTTAGCGAATGCTTGCATAATCGCGAGCTCCCGTTCTTTTTTTAATTTTGCGAATAGAATATCTTGCACGTCGTATTCGGCCTGCAATAACGACCATCCTCAGAAAACATTTTAAAATAAAAAAATGTTATCTTTTTAATTTTTTCCTTCAGATGTAGCGTAACATTTTGGATATCACATAACATTATGCTACATTATGCAAAGTGAATACGATAAAATTTTCATGATTCATTTATACTTTACTTTTAGGGCATCGTAGTGATTGTTCGTTGCGTTCAATTGCAATTCCAGAGCTTGTTTCAACTCATCCAATTTGCCTAGATCATTATCGTATGCCCTGAGAACCTTCAAATACTTTTTTTCTGCCTTTTCGCTGCGCACATATAAAAATATAAAAATAAATATAAAAAAAATTGCAATATTACATTATTCATTTCAATTTCAGAAGAGCTTGTAAATAGTATTTTGATATAACTTTAATTTATTAGCGATCCATTCATATGGATTTTATTCAGCGCTTAATTTATTTTAACTCTTTAAACAGTATTATTAAAACAATTTTAATTATTATTTTTTTATAATTGACATATAATTGACGTGTTGTTTACCAATCTTTTCGAAGTAATTTTTCTTGCTCTATATTAAGTTGCACTAATTTTTTAAGCATCATTTCATGAGCCACTAATTGATTATGAAGATTATATTCCTTCTCATCAATATCGGCCCTCAACCCACGCAATCTCGTCTTGTAAGAATTCCTACGAATACGACAATATCGATAATAATCGATTGAATTTTTAAATTGAATTAATTTATCTTACATTTTGCGGTCAAGCTCTTCATTGCGTGCTCTTTTTATTTGATCGATGATGAGATTCAAATTGATTATTTTATTTTGTAATTCATTAACGACCTCGTTGTGTTTCGATGTTTGATCATTGAAATCAGTTTGGAGCTCTAAAATAATTATAATTATTGAATTACAATTATTGGAAAGTTATTCTTCATTGTTATCTTTATATAGATTATATTACTATTAATTTCTTCTTGTGACGTCCTAATTAGAACTTTAGCATTACGTAATTTAGTTTTATACTCTCTGAATTGTTTTGGCGTCATTCTCATTTGCCATTCTAAAATTTGTTTTGAAGACCGGATTTGTTCAATAATATTTTTTAAATTGTCTGAGAATTTATCTAGATTATCATTTATTATTGATATTATTTCATCTTCATATTTACTTATATGCTTAAAAAGATAACATTTAAATTAAATAATACAATTATTTTTAAAAAATTTCAACCAACAATGATAATGCTTTTAAATTTACCGTTAGAATGACGTTTAATTTAGATTTAACTCTTGAATATTCATCATCTGATTTTTTGACAATTTTTGACACTTCTTTATATGTAACAAATAATATAATTAAATATAATTTTATGTTTTTAAACAGTTGCTTATTTAGACATTAATAATTTATATGATCGAAAATTAATAATCGCTAAGGTATTTACCGTCTATTGAAGAGCATTTTTCAGTATTTGAGTATTCGTGATTAAAATTTATATTGTCACATAAATTATAAATATGATCGATTTCTTCTAATTTGTCTGGAAATAAATTTCTGAATTTTTCATTTTTTAAAATAATTGGAAAACAAATCTAAAGCAAACGAAAATTGAATAATTAAATGTAATTTTGAAGAATAAGTTTTTTTATTTTTTATTAATGGAAAAGTGACATGTAAAATTAAAATATTTTACCGCAATTTGTAATTTTCGAGAACTTTTCTCAATAATCCTCAATAGTCGATTAATGGCTTCATTACGGATCTCCATTTTCTATTTGAACTTGTAACTTCCGCGTGTATTTAACATTAATATGCATATAAAATACCAGATACCAATTATATATTGTATTTATAAAAGATTTAAAATACCTTTGAGATTAATGTTCTCAGTGGTTATTATTATGTACTACCTGCCCTCAGAATTTCAATCGTATAGTCGTATGTACACTAGAAAAGAATATTTACGCTTCAAAATTTAATTCATTATTGAATAATTCAACCTAAGAGGAATGATATTGAACAAATTGAAGATACATTCAATATGTTTGATAATTAAAAATACCTCAACTCATTATACAACAGAAATCACAAATATAATTTTTTTTTTTTTTTTTAAATATATGAAATAGTTTTTAGTTCTCTGAACCTAGTTCATCTATCAGAATTACAATTGAATTTGAGTTTTAATTTAAAAAATTATATTTTTATAAATAAAAAATTTTATTGCAAATAATTCATAAATATTAAGAATATACTTACATGAATAATAAAATCATTTATTTATACTGTACATTAATAGAGAGACTTGAATGACTTGAAAATGAACTCGTATTTCCCGCTTAGAAGCAGGGGATAATTTATTATTTGAATAGCTTTTGTACACATGTGTCAACACTGTCAATACGAACAAGTAGTTTGATGAAAAAAAGTTATTTTGAATTTTGACTAGCGTCTACCTTTTATTTTAAAACAAATGAATGATTCTTATGAGGAGGGAGGACATTTGATTGTTCAATACATTGTATCGGCTACGTTGCTAAACAACTTTATGGTGTAAACAAACTTGAAAACAAAAGATGGATGGATTCTAACCTAAATAATCACTTTTAATAAGTTGTTCGATCAAATGAAATGATAGTTTTTTAGTTTCTTGTACAATAAAAATGGATAGCTCTGCGGAAATACAAAACGAAGAAAATCCCGAGAACTCTGATAACGAAAATGAGTCTGGAGAAAATGTTGACGTTGCTGAAGCAGATTCAACACAAGTGTATCAAATTCGCCCAAAGTTAGAAGAAAAGTAAGTTATTAATATGCACATATATATTTATTTAATTGTATGCATAAATAAATTCCATAGATTTAAACCATTAAGTGCTAAAGAAGTTATTCATAATGTTCTGTTTGATCATTTGTCGTCTAAAGAGTATGATACACAAGAGGCACAGAAATGGTCTAAAGAAATTGCAGATACTATTCGAGATAAAATGAAAAGTTAGTAGAAAATTATTCTTGGACAATAATCGAATGAATTTATTTTCTAATTTTTAATTTAAATACAGAATTAGATTTTAAGAAGTACAAGTACATCATTAATGTTGTTCTCGGAACACGAAATGGGGCTGGTATGAAAATGGGTACTAGGTGTATTTGGGATGCTGAAGCAGACAGTTACGCCCATGACAGTTTTACAAATGTATGCTCTTAAGCAATAGCATAATTTATATTTGTTTGTTTATTTATTTATTTATTTATTTATTTATTTAGTACTAATACTTAATATTTAATACAGGATACAATATTTTGTGTTGCTGCAGTATATGCTGTTTATCACTATTGATTCTAAATCATCAGGTTTTCATGATTGAAAGTTTTTAAAAGTGTAAATAATAAATAAGTCATACAGTAAAGATGTTCAAAGATACTACTGTATTTATTGTAATTTTATAACAATGTACATTATTTAATAATCTTATGATAACATATGATATTTTTTATCGTGCGTTAATATCATATTAATCATTATAATAAGTAGCATAATTATTATCAAATATAGTACCACATTTGAAAATGATTTTTGTTTTATTTATTTTAAAATATTATCTTATAACAAAATTATGGTAATTTTTCAATATGCAAGTATTAGATGTACAATGGATTTTTTTATAAATGATTGTTATTCAAAGGGAATAATATTGCTAATAATTAATTAAATCGACACTGAATATTGAAAAAAGATTGATTAATAGTTAAGTAAATTATGATTAAACTTTAAAAATTCATTAACTATATGGCAAACATAATTTAAATGTTAAATTAAAATGACAATGTAAAAGCATTTCGCGATGATTGAAGTAAAATAAATTTCAAAATGAATAAAGATATCGATTTTACATTATGACACAAGGTAAGGCACAACATAGTGGTAAACACACTGGCACTACAGATTTTTTCGTTTTCACTTTTTCATCATTTTTTCCAGATGATCCGTATTCGTAAGCAGCTCGTTCCTTAGCCCATCCACCCTATGGTACAAAGAAAAAGAACATCAAGTTTGGTTACTTTTTTTTTTTAAATGTAATTAATAATAAATTGAATATAATTGAACATACACCGGACTTGGATGAGGCACCCATTGCTTCTTCCTTTTTAGAAAACTCTCCAGAACCTGGTGGGTAGTAAACTGGTGGTCCAGCAACATTTTTACTTTTACCAACAGGTTGTGATTGTGTTTGTTGAACAAAATCAACTTCTTTCTTCACATCTTTCTTTTTATCATTTCGGTCACGCTTGTGTATAACTTCTACAACTTCCTGAAATAGCATGGAATAAATATTTAATAGGCAATTATTGTAATTTTATTTTAATAGAAAAAATTATTGTAATAAGCTTTTGAAATTATAGGCCTTGGTAATAGAAACAATGTAACCTTAGCTATCGATTCACGAATATATTATCGGATGAATTAATAAAATAAGAATATAGTGCTCATTGTTTTCAAATTGTTGTGGCCCCCATAATCGCTACATCAAAGTACTTGAAAAGTTACCTCGGAGTCAGAGAAAGAGGCCATCAAGTCTTCGATTCGTTTTGGAGGCTGTTGCCTAGGACTGGATGGTCTCTCGCTGGTAGGAAAAGGTTTGGGCAGGTGCGACTGCTGCTCGTCGTAGTGCTTGTACACGTGGGTAGAGGAGCTGCTATGGTGCGAAGTCTCCGGGTAGTAGGTGGGCTTGGGAGGCCTGCTCCCGGTGTAGTGCTCCTCGTATTGTTTGAAGGTCGTGCGAGTGCCCTCGATGACGGGGGCGGGCGCCGGAGCCGGAGCGGGCTCGTTCTGATAGATGATCTGGTGAGTGCGTTCGGTTCTGCTGTGGGACTGCTCGGGAGAGGGAACGCGGGTACTTTGCTGGTGGTACCTCTCGTTGCGGCTGAGGCTGCTCGAGGATGAGGTTGTGGTTGTTACCGGGGGAGGCGGTGAGGCTCCGCGGAAACCCCGGCGTTCCATGAACACCTTCTCCTCGCGGTGGATGCGGCTGCTAGTCGTTGGAGAGGGTGCTGGCACATATTCTCGGGAACCGTTTTTCTGTTCTTCAACCTTGCAGATGATACGGTGTCATTAGCACTCTTTCATGCTCGCTGATTTCGTTTTCCTCGGGGTACTTACATGGTAGGTGACTGTTTTCTCCTGCTCTCTCGGGAGGCTGTAGCTGATGGACTTGTCAACGTTGACATTTTTCGTGAGAGTGCTGCTTGTGGACGGGAGGTAGGTTTCAGGAGCTCCTGGCAACTCGTAGGTGTATGTCTTTATGGTTGTGGTGACTTTGGTATTTGGACCTGGGGCAAGATTTGCCGGAATCTGAGCCGACGCAGGAATGTACTCGACGTTCGTTAGTTCCTCGGTCTCGTCGGTGCGGACGGTCTTTATGTTTTTTCTGGATGAAACTGGACTTGGCTCTGTGTGATAGCCTAATAAAAAGTAAATTTTCCTTTTTGCAATACTTGAAAATGAATTTTATTACTTGTAGATACAACGCTTTGTGGTGAGTGAGCCGTACCAACCGAACAATACGAGCATTGTACTATCGTAGAAATTCTTTTGTCAGAATATAAGAATTAATACTTAATATAGAGATTAAGAACTTTTATCACATACAAATGAAAATCTTACTTGTTTCTTTAATATATTTGAAATCTTTTTCCGTTGATCTCGATTCCGTTTTTGTTGGGATTATCGTTGTTGTTGGAATCGTTTTTGACGACACGTCAGCCTTATAAATCTAAAATTATAAAAAAGAAACGTTTAATTATACAACGATAAATTTTAATTTTAAAATTTTTAAAATATAAATAAAACTTACAATTTCTTTATTGGATTTTGCAAAATCTGGGCTGTCACGAGTGGTTCTCAAAGTCGAATCCGACTTTTCAAAAGTTCTTTCAGAATAATTGTCACGAGAGGCTCTCATAGATGAATCGGACTTTTCAAAAGTTCTTTCGCAAAAGTTATCACTGCATGTAAAATGTACGTCTTAATATGATATTATTATAAACATTTAAAAGGCTCTTTCAATAATATTGTGTTGAATTAATAAAAGATAGAGGATGTCAGTTTTAATATAAAATTATTTATATCTATTTGTTTACATAAGAGAATTAAGAATTTTCTGTAAAAATAGATCTGCTTTAAACCGAATAAGCAATTATAAATTTTTAAGGGTATGAAGAGGTAAAATTTCTGTTGGGTTAAAACATTGTTTTGCTAAGAAATTTTCATGTTGTGCTAAGTTTCAAGTTCATACTATTAATACCGCGATTTGAAATGAACATTCTATCTAAATTTTTATTGTAATTTATGGTTTACAAGACTAAACTTATAGCTGTTGTTTTAAAATATAACAAAGCTTTTGTGATATATGACAATAATGACCTTTCGATTTCAGTGCGTAGTCAAATTTTTTTTTAAACAGATTTGGCAAACTTTCAAAAATGTCGATTTAATTTACTATCAGAATAATTTGGAATGTAATTTTGGAATGATGTTTGATCGAGTTTATTTTTACTGTTAATTTATTTTTTTAGGAGATTAACTTTTTTTTTTATAGATACGTGTAAGATATAAGTCATATAGGCAGCAATCACTGTACTTGAAATAAATCTCTTTTGATAATATTTTAGATAAAGAATTTAAACAACCAAGCGTTTTTAATATTCAAATGTCGTGTATTAAAATTTAACGACTGACAGAGTTCAATTCATACTTGTTTATTTTTTTATTTTATTTCTTTTAACGAGACTTCTAAATTGAATTTCTTAGCGATACATTTACAAAAAATGATGATGCTCTTTTCAGTTTTAACATCCTCTGAGCGTGTAAGTTATAATTTTAAAAATAAATTTATTTCCTCGCGTGACATCATCGTCATCATTTTAAAGCCAATTTCCAATATTGTTTACACGCGTTTAAAGGCAAGGAAAAAAACGCGTGTCGGTCGCGCAAAAAACGCGGTAAACGCGTACGTACGTACGGGAGGGAGGGAGGCAGTTGTACTCACACGATGGAGGCGTCGCTCTTGCTGAGTTTATCGGTCTTGGTCCAGGGCTCTGGAAAAAGCAGTTAACATGTACAGATGTAGGCGATAAATCACGATAAATAGCAGAGGGGCACGAAGGCTCGAGAAAAGAAAAAAAAAAAAAAAAAAAGTCCGAGAAGAAAAGAAAGATAAAGGTGAGGTTGTAACAAGGGGGGTCGGCAAGGTCGCGAGCCATTCGCACTCCGTAAAAGGAGTGGCACTTATGGCCAAACACTTATGACCGAGCGACGAGTGAGAAAAGATCACAAGAGCGAGAGATCGAGTCATCGAGCCCCCCGACACATGTAGATGGGCAAGTGTGCGTGAGCGCGTGTATACATACCGAGATCCTTTCCTTCCTGCTTCTTGTCGTAGTGATAGGAAACTTGCTTGTAGGCGACTGTCTTGCTCTGACCTGGTTGCACCTGAAAGCACCAAGGGAGGAAAGAGTAAGAAACTAAGAACTGGTCTGATCTACGGGTAGTCAGTGTCGGTGTGCGACGAGTGGGATCGGTAAGAGTGATCGATCCCAAGGTTGAGCCAAAGGACGTTTACGCGCGAACTGGCATTTGGGAATTTTCCTTGCATTTCATTGGAAGGATATCCTTGCGATCAATGAATTCCATCCACTAAATGCCAAGGTTTACTTTTTTTTCCTTTTTTCTTTTCGTTTTTTCTTTTTTTTCTTTTTTCTTTTTTGTTGCGATAATGTCCTTACAAATGTTAAGGAATCAGTGTCAATTAAAATTTCTTCCCGCATTTACACCAGGGAAGTCAGTTCAATAATTGAATAAGGTTCATAAAGTACAATAAAGACCAATCTAATTGAAGCTAATAATAATAATGATCGATTAATAGAAATGTATTAAAAAGAAGACTATATCAGCTTTTATTGTGGTGATAATTAAAAGATTTAATCACATGATCAGTATTTAAATTTAATTCAATACATCTTCATCGCAGAATATATTTTTAGTATCGTGTTCCTCTTTTTATTAATTTTGTCAATACGATATACAAAAGATTCGTTTCGAAAGATTTATTATTTAACACGTGCATTTGTAACATTAACCTAATCTTTAAACACTTCTTTACTTTTTGTTTATACATATAATCGTACTTTATAAAAAGATAATAAATATTTACTCGAGTCATTTTTCGTCAATTAGATCTGCTTCTATTTTATACGTTTTTTTCTTTAATAAATGTGTGTGTTTGCGTGCGTGTGTCTATTATATAAATTTGATATTCAAGTGCATGTTTGAAAATGATAAAATAATATAAATGCATTACCAATTTACAATTAAAAATCAAAATTTAACTTATGCAATCATTCTTATTATATTTAATTTTGTCTATTTTTAAATAAAAATAATGTTTTTGATCAAGATTTTATGGTAAATTGTACTGAAAATTTGCGTGTTAAAAAAGCGTTTAGTTTAAATAAAAATAAAATATATATTATTATTCATGAAAATTTAAAATAATTTAAAATACATATAACTCAAGTATTTTAATAATTCTTTGTAAATTCATCGTATGATTTAGAAGTAGCATTAAAAGTAAATATAATCAGGACTTGTGACTGTATTATACTAAAATATTTATACTAAATCAAAATGCTCCGTGGCATTTTGGGAAAGTATTTACCGATTAATTTATGAATTTATAATTTTTTAACAAGTGTGTTTGTTTATTTATCATAGAATACATTGTTTCACGTATGTCTATCTTTAAAAAAAAATTTATGAGAGCACCATAAATTTACAATGAATATGTGCACGTAAATGACACGAACTATTATTTTATCGCCAAAAAAACTGCAAACTATCTTTAAAAAAAAAAAAAAAAAAACAGGTGCATAAATACGCACATAAAAAACACAAGCAACATGCACAACAACATCAAATCAATCAAATTCAACAAACATCACTTGTTTCATTCGCGTGTGGTGACGTTAGCGTCCCTTAATGATTCACTCGAGCACTATTCAACAAAGATACAACAATTCGCGGCGAAACGATTTGTTAATAATCAGATAATAAGCAGCGTCGACGTTTTATTTTTTGCTGGAAAAACGGGTGTTCCTATCGTGGGATGGACTTTGAGCCCACCAATGAAAAGGGTTTCGTTTAAACGATAACGGAGGATGCAGGGTGAAAAATAATGGGATGGGAAAGTATGGGGAGGGGGGGGAGCGAGCTAGAGATTATCTCCAACTTAACGAACAGACGTAACTTTACTCGTGGTAACTTTGCTGCGCGGCATCTCTGGCAGGGAGAGAGTCCACAGAGAGAGAGAGAGAGAGTGCGCGAGTGCACCGGTCACGTGCACCGAAATGAAAACCTCGTCCCGTGGCGCGGCAAAGAAAAAAAGGAAAATTGTTGCACGTGTGGCTGGGGAGGCGAGCGAGACTGGACTGCCATTGGAAAAATCCGGGCTGGCACAATGAGTCGGTGATGCGTTGGCGTGGGTGGCGAGCGAGGAAACCCGTGGGAGGGACTAGGCTCGCGCGGCCATATAGGGCCCATCCCGCGAAATCCTCGCCATCGTCACAATATTTTCAGGAGTAAAATCGGCATTCCTCGTTTTTTCTTGGGCCCCTAGCGAGTCGAGGCTGCCTTTGGTCCTCGGCAGCCGATTTGGGACTGCATCAGCGAGGAGGCACTCGGAATCCGAACTCGAGGACTCGATCTCGCCGCTGAACCGACGGGCCCATTCTTTTTTCGTGCCCACAGCATTCGCTCGCCTGCATTCTTCAATTAACGCCGAATGAGACTTTTAAATAAATTAGACTTTACACGCTCAATAAATTATATTCCATTATTCAGCGATATTTACAGCTGTTTCATTCCCTTTAATTCATCTCTCTCTCTTTCAAATCATCCTCGTGCCTTTAAGCTATTTTAACAATGTGTGGCGATACTTCATTGTGATTGATGCATAGCTAGTCCTAATCCGAAGCAGCGTCATTGTTCTCGTGACTTTCAATATAATAAATTAGCAGGTCGAAAGACTTAATAATTTATGCTCAAGTTGTCTTTTTGTTAATTAGCTAATCAATGTCTTTACCAAGAAATTCTATTTCAATGGTTTCTTTTTTCTTTTTAAACTATATTCTATTACTAATGTTATACAGATGGAATTAATAATTGTAATAAGAATGTAATAAGAAAAATACTGCACATCACAAAAAGTTATTGCGATACTTTATACACGGAAGGATAAACAAATTTAATGAAATTTTAAAATATAGAATAAGTAGCTCATTATTTTTCCTAGTCTAACAAAACAAAGAAATCTTTTAATTTTATCGACTAATTATACAAAAGATTATTGTATCTCCATACGCAATTACATCATGCTTCATTAAAAGAATTTATAATTTATCTCTAAATCCGACATAATAAACGTTTGTCTAAATATTCAAGAGCATCCTTAGACAAATTCTGAACGCACAGTTGACGCCTCGATTTTTCCTTTAGTTTCAATAGCAATTTGCTGCTTTTTATTTTAATAAATTACTATTTTATATAACATTTTTAAACAAAATGTTAAAAAAAAAAAATCTTCTTGCATCTTAACTATTTCATAAATGATGATAAATTAAAAATTAGATACTATTGAAATTATTAAGTTATAATATTTATGAAAATATTAAGTTATGTATTAATTATAAAATAATACGCATCAATAATAAGTATTCGTATATTTACACATTTAAAGTTAACCAATAAACAAACAACATTACGATTATTATCCTTATAATAAAAATATAAAATGATTGAAATTTGCATGAAACGAATTTTATGGTACTGCTGACACTTGTTTACGTCCATAAAAACACAAGTTGTATGTTAATCAAGTGATTTTTCTTCAATTGTATTAGGTACATCATTATTCACAAAACAACTTATTTACAAGCACATAAAATAGGCAAGTCTTTGTTAATAAAAGCACGTAAAATATTATTGTCGCAATTGGTCAGAGTACTTTACAGAAAAATAAAATAAATCCTTCGGGGTCAATTAAAATAAAATGATGAATTTTACTACAATACAAGTGGATTTTTTACTATATTTTAAATACTTCATTCCTTAACTCGTGCAAATGCTATAAAAACTTTAAAGACTAAAGTATACGTTTTGATATTATCCTTCGAATAAACTTGAACAACGCTCTCGCCTCAAGATCGAAAATTGAAAGAAATGAAGGCGAATGAGAAGACAGAAAGTCGTAATCGTCGATGCACTTACATCCTGGAGTTCAGCATCCAGCATTTCAAGTCCAGGAATCCCAGAGGCTGTACCAGCTGGTCCAGTGCTCACGTATTTCTCGAGGGTAGTTGTTCGCGCCTGCGAGGGCGATACCGACCTCAGGGGAGATCTCCTATTAAAAAGGGGATCATTATTCTCTCGCAATAAAATATATCACTCTTTTTTTGCCACGATTTCTTTGCCGGCAACGAAATTCAATTATGAGTTAATCAAGCTTAAAGTTAAGGTTACGTTATTTCTTGTATGAAAACGACAATATTATAATATATGAATACACTATTGTTAGCTACCGAAACTGGGTATATTTATCTTTAACTCACATTTGTAACACTGATTTTTCAATCTCAGTTATTTTTTAATCTTATTCTACTTTGAATGATTACAAACATAAATATTATTCAATTGTAATTCAAGATTCGATTGAATTAATAATTTTCTATGATTTCCAGCTAAACATTTACGTTATCATTATTATTATTTTTACATTGATTAGAAAGATTAATAACTAATAAAGAATCTAATTAAAATGATTTTATATAGTTTATAGATAATAAGTAAAAGTGAAAGTGTTTTTAGCTTGTATAAATGCATTCGTTACTTCTGGATTTAATGTCAACATACCTGGTGGTTGTTTCGATGAATCTTGACGATGACGAATTATGGTGCGGCGAACGATCATGTTTATTGGTTGATATACTCGTTTGCAGATCATCCAAAAGTGCATCTAACAAGATAAAATTTGATTGTTCCACAGTAAATATTTAAATGCGTCTAATCGTCAAGGAAAACTAATTAAGCACAAATTATAATAAGAGCCCAACATATAAAACTTGCTGGTGCGGTTGGTTAAAAATAAATGTGTGTATCCATAATTTAGATTCATAATTTCATATTTCACTGTGTAATAATTTGCAATTGGCATATATTTTTTTAGATAAAATTTAAATGAAATTTTGCGTTAAAAATACAATCTTTTTAAAATATAATCTCGTGCAAAAATTGTAATTCGAATGGAGGAAAATGCAGATTACATGAATATTTATGTTAGAAAATTAATCTTTGGACGCCGAGCGTTAGGCTCAATGAATGCAGCCGATTTTCGATCGGCTCTGTCCCAACAATTAAAAGTACGGATAAAAATAATGGATTTTTCAAGAGGCGAGAGTGAAGTTGGCGCATTAGAAATCAGCCGACACGTGAAATAAAGTAATTAATTTGCGGTATAGGTGGATTGAAAATAAATATCGTAAGAGGCTCGTCCAGTTTTGGTAAAACGTGAAAAGTTGCCTTACCTAAATTGTTATCGAGGTTGCTGGCCGAGGTTGACGAGTACGAGTGGCTCGTGGCTTTTCGAGTTACTGCGCCGCTCGCCATGGTTCACTGAGCTGCAACAAGAAACGATCTCATCATCCTCAACCTGACAAATACACAAATGAAAAAGTCAAATTGGCGTCCGCGCGACCTGTTGCTCGGCGGGTCGAAGGGTCGAAGGGTCGAAGGGTCGGCGGGACGGCGGGCGAGGAGTCCCCCGCGCTTTTCCGATTTTTTTTTTCGCTTTTCCGATACCCAATATCCCGATTGATAAGCCGAGGGAAGCCAACGATTGGAGCCCGGCGCTTTTCCTCGCTCGTTTTCTCCCTCTCCCTCTTTATTTATATTTTTATACATACTTGCACATACACATACGCAAATACGCGCTCGTACACACGCGAACACACACATATATGGACCAACTATTTTGAGAAGTTTGGAAAGAAAAGCTGGAATTTCGCAAGGGAGTGGAAAATAAACATGCGTCATCTCAACTTTCGTGTGACGGGTGCGTGTCGAGGAGAAAATAGAATGCCAAACATTAATGAAAATTTGCCATTAAAATTTAAACTACCTGCTTCCTTTCGCAATGCTTTAATTGGAGTAGCATCATTAATTTTACGGTGCTTATATTTTCTTACTCAAACTTTTCATTCCAATTTCAACCAACGTTTTATTTTTTGCCAATGAATTGCATCTTTAAGGTCAATTTTTATATCACACACAATCTATTTATAAAATATTTAATGCTCGAGATTCCTCGAGATCGCAATTTGAATATTCATTCAGTTAAAATAAATCATGGAAAATTCTATGCAAAACAAAAACAGATCGTACAAAAAGTTATTTCACTATTAATGTGCAATAATTAATGCTGATTTAAAAACAGTATAAAGAGTGGAGTTACGGACACGTGCGCTTCGATATATTTATTATTAATTTTACCCGAGAGCTCTTTGGTACTTGTCATTTTAAATTTTATTTAAATTCAGCACTTGGCTTGTGCTTTAGCTGTTTATCAATTTGATATTATTATCGTACAGCCAGTTCATTATCATACACTCCATTGCAAATATTTTTGTTCACCGTGCAGGAAAATATTTGTCGCAAAGCTGACATTTTTTTCATTCTTTACTTAGCATAATAATAAAGATAATGAATGAAGATAGTACTCTGATTGCTAGCGAGATAATTAATAAAAGCAAATATTTAACTAGAGAATATGCTAAGGTAAATTTTGATCAATTAGAGATTCTTCTTTTTTTTATGTGACATGTTCAAAGGTGTTACATTAACTAAATTACAGTTGTAAACCGCGTGAAGGAAGAAGGAGTCGATGGGTATTTCGGAAGGAAATGAGTGTCATTTGCCAAGTTCATTGGGATAGTCAGGGTGGATGATTAACTTGAGCGTTAATACACGATATAATATACAAACTCGGTGACCAACAGAGTTTAATGTTTCGATTCCTCGAAGTAGTTGAGACGGAGATGGAGACGAGGAGGCGCACCCGAGCACGAAATGTTACAAGGTCGACCCGAGTCCCACGACGTCGCACGCGCTCGGAGAGTCGAGTTAGTTGGCCGAGTTCCTCGGGATTACGAGTGCTCCGCACCGACCTGAAGAGCCGCTCTACAGCCGACGTCGTCTTGGCACCGACGCTATTTTCAGCTCCATTTCCCGACAGCCGAGCCAAAGCCAAGCGCCGAGCGACGCGCACATTATCACCGAGACTCCTCGTCAGAGCGAGATGACGGATAATTTAACCAGGTAGCATCGAGGTGGCACAAGATAATCCTCGGGCTCGCAAATAGAATCGGGCTAAAAATGAAAAAGAGCCGCGTCTCGTCGAGAGTGCGACCGTACGTCATCCACGAGAGCGGATTCTAAGTAGCCCAGGTAGCGCTCCGACACTCACTTTGTCCCAGGAACTCGAGAAAGATAGAGCGCAATTATCACCGGGAGCACCGTTATCACACTGACCGTCCACGGAAAAAGCGCGAAGTCGAAGACACGAATAATGGGATCGCGTGGGCGGACCCCCGAACTCACTTCTGGACGCAGATGGGCCTTGGCGCATCGGCGTGTCCGCCACCCGGAGCAAGGAGAGAGAGCTGAGTCTCGACGGCCACTGTACCCGCGAGAGACTAAACCCGCGGTCCCGCCGCCGAGCTCCAAAGATCCGCCGACCTCTCTCCTCTCTCTGTCTCTCTCTGTCTGTCTGTCTCTCTCTCTCTCTCTCTCTCTCTCTCCATCTCTCTCTCTCCATCTCTCTCTCCTACCTCCGCGCGTGGCGCACACCCACGCACGTTCACGAATTTCACTCGCGCAGCCTACTCCCGTTCGCTTGGCCGGCGCTCGCTTTTCTCGGGCTTCTATTTATTCTTTCCTTTCCTTCTCTCCTCAGACGCGCAACTCAGCCAGCTGCCAAGGTAACCCCGAAGGAGAGCGCCGGATGCTGGCTGGATACCGATCTGCCCTGGTGGTCTGGCTGCAGGAGTCGCCCTGGACAGGGCCCGACTCTGCTCCAGAAGCACGGTTTCGTGCTCAGGGCGCCGCCGTCGATCGGTTGCACCAGCGCTGCTCGGGTTTGCGCCAAAGGAGCGATCGCCGGGAGATCCGATCGGTGTGCTCGACCGATAACGCGCGGCGCGAGGAAAATTATGCATTTTCGCAACTACTAGCGAGTCGTTTCCTCGATTATGCAACTGCAGCCGCGGCTGCAGCGTCGCTCGCGCAATCGTGGGCGAGCGACGCTCTTCCGGATGATGCGACCGATCTCGCCGATCACCCGCGGCTCCGGGTCTCCTCGGAACAAAAGTGACCGGCACGGTGGTCTCGTCATTGACCAGCCCAAATTTGGAGTCTCGGGCGCAAAAAATCGGGTCGGCCTTTGCCTCCGCGTCTCGCCGGGCGTTTCTCGCTCTGGGGCTTGTTTTTCTGCCTATCTTTTCGCCCTCCCCGCGACCCCCCGCGACCCCCCGCAACCTCTTCCTCGTCGCCAAGACACGCGCTCGCCGTATTTTCATTCGTGGATGCCGGTCAAGGACGCGACCACTTAAATACGAGGGCACCAGCGTCTTCGATTCATGCCGTGCCTTCGCCTCTCCAGCTCTTCCCTTTTTTCTCACTCTAAAAACTAAACCGTACAAACACGCGCAACGCTTGCTTCTACGGTTGACATCGGTGGGTGACGTGTCTTGGGAAAACTCGCGTCGCCGTACACCGAGATCTTCGCCTTGGTGGTGGTGCTCGTGTTCTATAACCGTCGGTCAAACGTCATCACTGCCAAGTTAAAGATTTGCTTATTTCTTTGGCTGGGTTGGTGCACCTCTCTACACACATGTGGAAATGAATGTCCGTGCTTGTGCTCTTTATTTCTTTATTTCTTTATTTCTTTATTTCTTTATTTCTTTATTACTGCCGCATTGGCCTTTTCACTTGGGTATAAATCACTAGAATGAGAAGGAAACGAGAGTCTAGGAATCGGAAGTAACGTGGAAAAAAGAAAAGTATGAAAAAACTCTCACTGCGTATCTTATTAAAATTAAATCTTTCTTTCTTTTTTTTCGTAACAAAAAATTTTTATTTTGAACACATAAACATACTTATATATTTAACATAAGCCCTTGCTCGCTTACACACATTCTTTCTCACGCAGGCACGCACTCATACACACACGTATACATAAATATGCTTTTCTCTGTTAGTTGTGTATGAGTTTTTTTTTTAGCAAATTTCTATAACGAGTCTTCTATGTTGGGCGAGTTATGTTTGTTGACAATGATAATAAGCTTCTTTATTTTAGCCAACATTTATTGCTGAAGATGAAATTAATACCGTGAAATTTGTACAATTTATAAGTGATTAGTTTTATAAATAAATTAGGCAATTGCATTAAATTCATTTATAATTTAATATCAAACATTCAGGAAATTAAGAGTATTACACTATTCAACTTGAATGAATAAATAAAAATTTCATAAAACATCTAATAGGTACAATACTTGAACGTATACATATTTATAAACACAACTTATCTGGATGTATAATAATAATAATAATAATAATAATAATAATAATAATAATAATGATAATAATAATAATAATGATAATGATAATGATAATGATAATGATAATGATAATGATAATGATAATGATGATAATAATAATAATAATAATAACAACAACAACAACAACGCAGGTAATACGGACAGACAATAATTAACGGGCGTAACATTGATTTAAAACAGTATCAGTGAAAGTTCGAATGAAAATCAAAGGAGATTCAAATGAAATTTTTTTCATCAGTTTTTTACGATCGGTAGAACTGAAAGCGCAAGTGGTTTATTCGAATCCGTCGATCGGCTGGACTGAATGTCTAGATATTCTCTATGGAAAGAG
Source organism: Eupristina koningsbergeri (assembly GCA_018907245.1). Lineage (NCBI taxonomy): Eukaryota > Metazoa > Arthropoda > Insecta > Hymenoptera > Agaonidae > Eupristina > Eupristina koningsbergeri. The sequence goes on from JACCHV010000035.1 coordinate 1,527,804, forward strand.
AACTGACACAATCCGCTCTCTTGGGATGCAAATACGCAACAGTCGGAAAGAGATTTTTCGGATAAATTTTATTTGTCATTTATCATTGCACGCTGTCAAAATGTACGTCCAGTTGCAGGCAACTAAAGTTACCGCGGAAAACTTTTTTCACACGACAATACAATTATATTGAAAAATGAATCGCTAATGGCAATTAAACTTTTTGTTGATAATAATGCGATTAAATATTAATTTATCAAGGATACTTTAAATTCATAATTACGCACTACATTGCTACTCGAGAATTAATGATATCATAGCTAAATACGATAAGTAGTCTTTATTCAATGAAAATTGCTTCAAATATCTAATATTTATTCAATTTATTTGAACAGCTATTCAAATCAACTAATCATGAACAATTTTTCCGTAAAAATATGCGCTAGGCCACGTGCAACATGGGCATACATTATTTTACCTCTATTTATGCAATTTCTATTCAGAGCCTTTAAAACCTATTCTTTAACATTTTTACTCTCTTCTTTCATTCTCTTTCTTTCTCTCTATAACATTGGTTTATTAATAATATCTACTGTTCTTTGTAAATGCTCGGATTTTTTGTTCACTTCGGTCTCAAGGCGAGACTAAAGAAAGCATCGGTTCCTATCATAGCGATCCCAAAGATCTATCGATTTTTCTTCTTTAAATAAATACAACTGACAAGGATAAAATCTGTAAACTTCTATTATCGAGTAATATTTTCGTTTCATTTTTTGTTATTGCTCCGTAAACATTAATCTCGGAAACTTGAATATTTTTTTAAGTAAATCTCGGGCTTGGATTGTTAATATTATAGAGGAAAGAACGCTTTTCTTAATTTCTTAATTACAGCTCATAATATCAACTTAATGAGACCAAAATCTTTAATGCAAATTTAAAAAGTTAACAGAAAAGAAATATAATAATAAATAAAACAAATAATAATAAAATATTGATAAATAAATAGTATACACGATAAAAAATGAAGTAAAAATAACAAAAATAACAAAAATAATACAAATATATGTTAAAATGGTAGCGATGTAAACTTAAATAACTTCAACAGGAACTCTTAATTAATGGTAAACGATGTCGTAAAAAGTAAAAAATAAGAAAAATGACTAGTAATTGAGTATTATCGCAATAGCTAAAACAGTCTAATGGTGCGCTTATCCATGATTCCTTAGTTCTAAAAATACTGGCGATATTCCGCTGTATTCCAACGTCCAGTATAATTTGATTGTTATTTTTGGTAGCGTCCTTTTCTTTTGGAGGCGGTCTAGGGTGGAGGTAGGGCCAGAGACACCGGGAGGCTGGAGGTGTTGCTGACCGTGCAGTCCAGTTTCCGAGCCTCGTGCTCGAGTAGAACCGCGTCTAGGGACGGTTCCTGGCATACGGTGCGGAGCGAGTCGCCCAGGGCACGCCGGATATGCTGCATCTCGCGTCCAGCCCGCGAACTCCTGGGGACAGAGACACAAGGTCGAATCGAGGTCGGGGCATGGGACAAAGACTTTTACTCTCACCTCAGCACGTACAGTTGCCGACGCTTGATCTCCTGATTCAGCTGCTCCCTTAGCGAGTGGATCTGTGCAAGGAGAACAAATATTGGAGGAAAATTTGCGATGACTTATTTCGAAGAACTGGAGGTGATTCCGTGCTCGGCTTTTGTTGCACTCGGATAATCGTTTGCCGCAAAAGGATGGAAATTACGTTTATCGTGAAAATAGCTTTTCTAACCTCAATTCCGAATACCTCTTTTTTTTTCTCATTCTTTATTCGTAACATTTAGCAAATTGGTTAATGTCAAATATGAAAGCAAGAGAATATTACATTTATTCATATCTATAATAAAAATTTGATTTTTTTCTTTCCAATAATAACCAACAATTGGAATAAATGATTAAGAAGGTCACGTTTATTTTACAACTTAATTTTTCACCTATCAATTTATGTATTTATTTATTTATTTATTTATTTATTTGTTTATTTATTTTTTTTTTTGCTTATTTATTATGGTTTCATATTTGTTAAAGCAATATTTTACATCATGTCCTCTTGGATTAAAGAATTTATTTGATCTAATAAAGGATTAATGTACATTTTTTCGCTTATCATGTCAATAAAAATAAACGCAGAAGGTGTTACATTCGATCTGGTATGGATTCTCAAGATGTTGCAATATGACGCAGCACTTGTGTATTTTAAATTCCACCGTTAAAAAGCAAATCTGACATTAAGACTCGAGTGGCTTTTTTCCTCAAGTATTTGGCGTCGCTCCGCCTAAAAACTCAAGGGTCTGTTTCAATTTGACAGGATAAAAATTCAATATTAATCTCAGAAACTATTTGCACGATATGTCTAAGTATTGTAAAGAAGAGTTTGTACGTGTTTTTGTCGAAAAAGCTGATGTGCTGATTATTGGCAAAATTAGCTTTGTAGAGTTGTTAGTTTGTAGGTCTGGATCAAAGGATTTAAATAAAAAAATGAGTGCCAATCATCTTGAATATAAATTACGGATTTTCATAAAATAACATTTAGAGTCTCCTTCGTCGATGTTCTTATACATTGTATGGCGTCGATATTCGCATTTTTAGCTTACGTAATAACCAAGATTACCTGAGTCTCGAGTCGAATGACCTGCTGGCGATGGCTCTGCTCTCTGGCCTCGAGCAGCTTCTCGGCCTGGAGCTGAGCAGCTCGGTACCGCTCGACTTCGGAGCCGCGTTCCCTAGCCAGGTCCAGGACCGTATGGGAGTGCGAGTGCACAACCTGAGATTTGAGCCGCGTAATTTCCGCTTCCCTCTCGGTTATCTGACACTCGAGTCGGCGAATCTTCAATCTGAGCTCCCGGTTCTCTTGTTCGAATTGCTCGACAGCCAGATTCGTCCCCAGGAGTTCGTTATGGGCCTTCTCTGGCCTATCGTAACCTTTGGTACGCATGCCACTGGAGCGAGCCGATGACAGCTGCCGCTCCAAATTCCTCTTTTCGTTCTCCACCGACTTGACCTAGGTGAATTTTTCTTTCATTATTTCATTGGAGAATCGCGGGGGATGAATCGAATCTTTTAAGCGTCTCCTTAAGGACTTGAGCCTAAATAAGCTTTTCAAGGTCGGAATTAAGTAGCGCAGAGGCGAGAGCGGACCAGTTTTTTTGAACGGAAAAATGTAGGTTCTAGGAGGAGGGATCACCTTGTCGCTGAGCACGTCGACCTTGCCCTTGAGTTCGCTCCGCTCGCGTTGAGCCAGCTGGAGCTGCCTGATGAGCTCATCGTCCCTGTCGTCGACGCCGAGGTCGCGAGGCCAGTTGGAGAGCCTCAGCTGGGCCTCGAGGCCCGAGCGCAGCACCTCGCTGTTGGCCACATCGTTCTGGAGCCGGCCGTTCTGATCGCTCAGCAGCTGATTCGCGTGGCGGAGTTCGCTCAGACTCTGCTGGAGGTTCTCGAGCCTCTCCGAGGCGACGCGCCGCTCGCTCTCCAGGCCGAATATTTGCTTTTGCATCTGAAAAAGGGATGAATGAAAAAAGTCGGGCAATGAATCGATAGCCTTGAGCCGTGCGGCTCTCTTGACTCTTGGCCAGATGCATTTCGAAATGAAAATGAATCCACAATTAGGAATTGATTTATTAAAATGATCGCCGCTGACAGCAGCAAGGCACATTTTTCTTCTTGCGATTATCTAAATTTACTACGTACGAGTGTCTGGAAGATGTTTTGTGCCTCTAGTGTTATCCCTTTGAAGCATTTTACAACCCATTTATTCGGTATTAATGATGAAATATTGAAGCTGTCACGAATTAATGTCATAAAAGTAAATAATATAAAATATTTATTTATTTCCCCTAATATAATCTACTTTATCGGAATGCATATTAATTCAATTTAATTTTTTTATAATTCTTAAAAATATAAATAAATATATGCGCGTATCGTTTAATTTTACATTAATTGATCGATAAATATTGATAAGTACTTATTCTTATTGAAAACTACTGTATAAGTGGATATTAGCAGACCACTCGTTGTTATATCGATTACTTCGTATTAAAAACAATTGCATTATGTAGTTGCTAGTAGTAGTATGCAAATGTGAATTTGTAAGCGTCGCAGTTACATTTGAAATGAATAATGATTCATCTGGTAAACGTATTTAAAAGTAATAAAAATACTGACAAGAGACCTTGATCGCTTGATTTTCCATCAAATTTAAAAATTTATCTCATTTGCATCGTTTTTTACGAGGATGATAACTATAGCTTTAATGACGTATCTCTAGTTTATGAGCTAGTCTTAAATTTATAAATAATTTTTTGCATGCGTGCAATAATTTAAAATTTTCAATCGGGCAAAATTATGAAAATTACAATTATTATTTTCCAATGGCTAAAAAAAGTAGTCACCTGCTTCATTTTATCAGTGTCACTTTGCGAATGCGCATTGACTTCTATAAGACTTCTGTGCAAGTGATTAATTTCAGCTTTCATTTCGCTTTCAGTCGTCGATGCTTTTTCAAGCGAATGATTCATCTGTTCAATTGTAGTCTTGAGCGAAATACATCGTTCTTCCAAACTCGTTATTGTTCGCATTTGTACATCGCAGCGTTCTTGCTGTTTCTAAGATAAACAATATTTATTATTTATTCACTTATTTAAAATTGTCTTAAAGATTAGTATATGATGGTATGCGATGATACTTGTATGCTTCCTTCTTTTTCTTGAATGATCATTTGTAAACGTTGTAAATCGCCTTCAAGAGACATTCGGTGTACTTCCATTTGAGTTGCTCGATTTTCATTTTTATTTAAATCTTCCTTCAGCATACGCTTATCACTTTCAAGTTTGTTAACTGCCTGTTTCATCTTTTCTAATTTATCCTTTATAAAACATCATAATAAGTACGCTTTGTCGTGTAAATATTAGGAAATAATCAATTTCAAACGTATTTTATCACGAGGAACTTACTTCGTATTGAATTTTTTCCTCGGATCCAGTAGTAACTGCCATTTCAAGGTAAATGACTTTTTCCTTAAGTCGATCATTTTCATCGAATTTTTCTTGTAATTTTTCAGCCTAAAAATAATAAGAGCTTAAGTTATAAATATAAAATTATTAAACAATTTAATTTAATAATTATTTACCTGTCCTTGTATAAGATTTTGTTTTTGCATCATTTTTGATTCAAGCGAGTTTTTTTCATCTTGTAAATTTCGTATATTAACTTGTAAAGTGTTAAGTTTAGTATCAATTTTATTTTGATTTTCCTGTGATTCCAATAGTTGCCTTCTTAAGCTGTTTAACTCAGTTTTATAATCGTCCTAAAATATTAAAAAATACATGATATAATTTATACAAATTAATTGTCAAAATTCATCAGATTTTTCAGTTTTTTCCTACTCTTTCTCGCTCAATTTGTGCAACTTGTTGCATAAGAGATTTAACTCCTCTCCTTACAGCTTCCGGATCGACATCCAAAATAACTTCTCGATTCCCATCGGGATGTTCTTGCACTATATCAAAAATTTAATCATCAAATCATGATAAAATCTTCAATGCATATCAATAATTATAATTAATCAAAAACATTTGTCAATTTTTTTACACTAAATGAACATATTTATAACGTGCATAATTTTTCGATTGAAGTTAAAATTTTTAATATTTTATAATTAAAGGAAAAACTTTCAAATTTCAAAATGTAATTAAAAAAAAATTGTAATTTCATAATTGAATTTAGAAATTGGATTTGGCCTTATGAATTTTTAACTATTCATGAATTATTAAATATATCTACTAGTTAATCGGTTTGATCTTTTAAGCTTCGATAAAACTAGCTAATTTTTTTCTCTCTCTTTTTTTTAAATGGTAAATTAAAAGTGAATAATTTAGATGGGGAATCAATCTTACTTCGAACAGGACTATATCTTCTCGAGGGACTCGAGAGTTTAAAGGGCATGTTAACGCTTCCATCGAATTGAATTCCGGCAATGCGCCTCAGAATAAGAACGACGCTACTGAGCTTTTGCTCAATTTCTTTTTTCTGACTCTCCATCTGGGTCAATTGAGCATCTAGAGCTCTGACTCTACCCTCAGATCCCCCCAATCGTGCCTTGAGCTCCTGTAATTGCTGTGTCGCATCGGTTAAGCAGACCTCCAGGTTATGTTTTTGATCCTCCAGCTTCCTTTCACGACATCGGCCATCCTCTAGACGAACCATTAATTCCTGCTCCCGACCTCGAGATCTCTCATCCTCCTCGTCGGATCGTGAACGCAGCTTCCCAAGTTCTTGGCGCGTAACCTCCAGATTATTATCGTACTCTACTATCTGTTGCATTAAATTTTATACCATTTTTATACTTTAGTTCATTGTATCAAGCTTTTAATTTTTAAAAACATTCCGATCTACTATTACTCTTAATTAATGATTCGACTAATGATTATTTATTTTGATTAGGCATTTTTTACTTTAATATTAAATGCATTTATTTTCTGACGTTTAAATATACAATCTCGATTTATTTAAAATTCTTTTAAAATTAAATCATAAGTCATTTGTAAAGACGAAAAATATATAGACTACAAATATATACACCGAATACAATTAATAATTAATAAAATTAATAATTACCTGTTTTTTCATTTGATGCAATTGTAACTGCAAACGCTCGTGCTCTTCTATTTCATTCATTAATCTATTTTGTAATTCTTTTTCAGTATTTTGCGCTTGCGAATTGACATTATGCGACTTTTCTAATTCTTCTTGCGTTAAACGTAATTGTTGTTGCAATTGTAACAGTTCACGTTCTGTCTCGCGTAGATTATTTTGCAGACGATTGCGATCGGCTTCCAGAGAAGTTTTTGTATCCTCTAGTCCTGAATGGGAATTAAAATATTTTAATAAATGTTTATTTAAATATGTTTCCAATACCTCCCATCTCTTTTATAAATATATTTTTATAATTATAAATGCAAATTTCTCGCGTTAACCACATTTTTCTGGAGTACTCAAAGCTATCCATATTACTTATAAATATAGCTATACAACTACTTAATAATAAATATACCAGCAATTTTTTGATATAATTCTTCTAGTGAACGAGCCTGATCTCTTTTTTCTCCTTCAACTTGTTTTATACGTTCTCTCAGTTCTTTATTGCTGCAGTTATACTTTTCTTTTTCATAATTTGAATCAGTTAATTGACGACGTGCATCCACAAGCTCTTTCCGAGAATTTTCTATTGTAATATCAGCTAAAAAATTTTTCTTTATTTAAAATAATTCTAACATTAATAAATAAAAGTAAGAAATACCTTCTTTTAGTTTGCGATTTGTTTCCTGAAGTTGATTTTGAAGCTCATCAATTTTATCTTCTGACACGTGAAGTTGAACCTGTAACTCTTCGATATCTTTTAAAGCACTCTCCCTTTCATTTTGAACTTCTTCCATTTTTAATTCAAGTTTTAATTTATCCTCATCTCCTTTAAGCTTAGTTTCATCCAATTTATTTTTAATTCGATTTAATTCATCCCGTAATTTGTTCATATTGTTACGATCTTGTTCAGCATGATTTGCAGATTCTCTACGAACCCTATCCAAACTTCCCTTTTCTTCTTCTAATTCTCTATAAACATTTTCCAATTTTTCCATTAGAACTTGTTGATCTTGATGAGCTACAAAAATATTAGTATTAAATATTAAATTACATGTAATGTAAACAAATTTATAAAGTGAAATTTTCCAAATAAGTATTATATGAATTATAACAAACGAATTATAACAATACCAATTAATAATGCTTGTTGCTTATCATTTTCAGCTCTCAAAAGAATTTCTTCGTGCTGTTGACATAGATTTTCCAAATGGTGCTGTAATTCTTCGATTCTCTGTTGTAACTGATTAATTTCATTATCTTTTTCATTTCCCAATTGCGACAAATTTTGTTGCAATTTCTTTTCCAATGTCACTTTAAGATGTTCCTAATAATTGCATAAAATTATAATTGTGTTGAAAAATTTTAATATTTTAAGTAAAATATTTTTAATTTCTCCAAACTAAATTTATTATCTACAATTTCTATCCACAATATATTTATATATAATCATTTGAAAAAATTCAAGAATTATTGGATTTATATTTAGTAATTCAAATATTGAATGGAAATATTATAATTATTATAACTCTTACTTTTTCTTCGTTTAATTTTTTCGTGATATCTTCAGTTTGTTTTTTTAAACTCATCAATACATTTTGAAATTCAGCTTCTTGATTTTCGTTAAACTGAGTTAAACTTTGTTTAATATCTCGAGCATGTTTCTCGCTATTTTCCAATTCTTTACTCAAACGCTGGATTTGCCCTTTTAGTGCTTCCTGTTTTATCAGTAGATCCTGTTTATCTTTTTCTAATTGAACCTTTTTAGCATGTATCGCCTCCAAATTGCTTTGTGTATCGAAAATAATAGCTTCGAGTGTTTCTTTTTCACTGCGCACCGACACAAGGACTTCCTGTAATCTTTGAATTTCTTTCTCACTTGTTTCTATAACAACCTAATATCAATTATATAAATAAATGAGAATTATCCTTGAATCTCTTGAAAAAACGAGGTACAACTAATGATACACCTAGATGTTTACCTAGCAGAAATTTTATAAATTTATTTACCTGTTTCTCTTCATTGTCTTTAACGAGATCTTCAAGACTTCTATTGATTCTTGCATTCATGTCACCAGCTTGTTCAAAACGCTGCTTAAGTCTCATCAGTTCTTCATTGAGAGTTTCCTTTTTTCTAGCCAATATCGACAATTGATTACTTAGATCTGCCCTCTCTCTGCTTATTTGAGCCAATTCCATTTCCACCTTCTCTTTTTCGATTTCCAAGAATTTCATCTTTTCGTGAATCGTCATTTTTTCAGACTCGAGGTCCAATCTAATTTGCTCCGCTTGTAAAATTTCTTTTTTTAATGAACTTAGGTCTGCTTGCTGGTCGGTACATTGGCTTAACAACTGATTCTTCTCTTCATTTATTTTTTTCAACTCATCTTGCAGTCGTGCAATGTCTTGCTCGTGACTTTGGCAAACAGCTTGTAATTTGGACGCTAATTCTTGCACATCTGATTTATCCAAAAACAGTCGCTCGATCTCTATCTCCAAATCCCCCTTACTTTTTTCTACTTGTGCCAAATAGTTTTCAGATTCATATTTTTGTTGCTCAAGAACATCTTTGGCTAAATAAGCTTTACTTAAATCCTCGCGTAAACTTAAAAGTTCTTCCCGCAACTTACTCGATCGATCTTCTTCCAAACGTAAATTGGTTTCTTGGCTGTCACAGTCTTTACTCAGCCGGTCAACTTCGCTTTGTAAGTAGGATTTTTCGTCTTCGAGGCTACGACAAAGTTTTTCTAACTTACTATTAAGCTTCTCAATTTTTTCATACTCCGTGCTCAAATTGTCCATTGCTCCTGCAAATTCCACTCGAGTCTTATCTAAATTCATTTTTTCACTTCTAGTACTGTCTAAAGCTTTTTGAAGCATTTCTTTTTCTTGCGACAGTTGTAAAACTTGTGATCTTAGGTTGTCCAATTGAATAATAATTTCTGCATTTTTCTCTTCTAAAACAATAGATCTTTCTTCTGAATTTTCGGACTGCTTACGAGCTATGCTCAGTTGTTCTTTATTTGTTTGCAGTTTTACCTATTTTTATTATAGGGTAAAAATAAAAAAACTGATATAAATTAAATACTAGTGTAGTGTATCATTAAATTAAATTAAGACAACAAAAACTGATAAGAGTTTGATTTGACTCATGATTCATATTTATTGATTATGAGATTTTTCATTATACTATATCTGAATGTCAAGATACTCTTATTAAAAGAAAAGGTTGTTTTAAAGAAATTTTTTTTAAAAATTATCCATCGTGAATTATTATTATTTTTTGTTTTAGTAACAACAAAATTGATGTGTCTATAAATGATTTAACAATTTAATTTCCCTTATCCAAAATATTACTAGAACTAAAAATAATTTTTAATTATTTAATGTATATATATTTACTTGATATTATTATCGATAATAATGTGCCTGTGACCTTTGAGTCATATTAATAAAATTCTTAATAATATATTAATATATTTTTTCGTTCAAAGTTTATAGTTTTATTAATTGCATCGGGCGTATTAAAAATATAATAACTCCTTGTTTATACGAAAAGGCGATCGCATGCGTGGGTGTTAGTTCGATGGTAGATCCGCTGGGACAGTTAAATCTCGTATGCACATACATGCGCTATCTTACTTATTCCCTTCTTTCTTCGGACTCTTTTACCCATTAATTCCCATGTACCTCTAATCTATGGCCAAAAAATATTTCCCGAGCATCATCTAATTTTTAATTTATAACTTCGCTTAATGCAATGGAAAAAATTTGAATTCGTCAATCTGGCTATTGCTCGAGTAGTAGTGTAAGTATTTTGAAAAAGATACAATGAGGCTAGCCGTGTGGAGAGATAAATGTTCATGTGATTCAGAATGATAATGAAAAAAATGAATAGTATAAATAAAAATCAGAAAATCATAGTTAGTTCTAAAAAAATAAAAGGCTCGTTGCCTATAAAGGAATGCTTAACGCGTGGTTTAGAAGCTACATTGACGAACTCTCGATGTTTTTAGATGAAAATTAGTTATGAGGGAATCATTTTTAAACGAATAATTAAATTGGCTGGCTTCTCTAAGCTATCTCGTGATTAAAACGTTTTCATTTAAAATTTATACGATTAGAAATCTCTTGATCTTATTTCAAGATGATCGCCTTATGTTCTATATTAACATTTTTAACAATCCTTCAAATGTATTTTTTCTTTCAATAAGGAGAATATTAGAATATTCGCGTGGCAGTTCTAGTATTTCTCGTGACAGCCAAGCAAATGTTTATTTCTGTATGGTCAATATTTTATTCTCGAGGAAAATGCAATGCTCCACGAAAGTTCGTCTCCAATTTCAAAGATCAAAGTCTTGAAAATCTAAAAGGTGTTTTCTCCGAGGCTGAATGCCAGGGAGTTGGGAGTGGGTGACGAAATACCTGGAGCTCGTGTATGGTAAGTTGATATTTGTGAAGGGCAGCCTGGACGGCGCTGATGGTGCTCTCGGCGAAGGCCGGGATCGCGTTGGTCCGCGTGGGCCTCTTGAGGCCACCCGGGAGGATCGACCCCCCGCTCGGGGTCAAATGCATGTGCGGCGTCGCCTGGTTGGTCGAGTTGTCCATGTCGCGGGACTCGGCGTCTTGGATTACGGCGTGGGCTATGTCGCGCAGGGCCGATTGCAAGATCTCGACGTCCTCCTGCACGCGCAGCCTCTGGCTCACGCTCGTCTCTGCGTCCGAACACTTCTCTTCCAGTACTTGCACCTGTCAGACAAGATGTTTCAGGTGTAAATCGTCGCTCGCTTGTCTCGCATCACATCGCGCAGATGGGCTCGGGTTGCAACGACAATAAGTGGAGGGAAGTGCTCAAACCTCCTTTTTGCTTTTCGATTGAATCTACATTTTGGATTAAAAAGCGATAAGTGGGCCAAATATGAGGAACCTCTCGTATGAGTTGTTGGATCCTCTGCTCTTTGTTGCGAATGTCATTTTTTGCCTCCTCGAAGCCCTCCTTGATGGAGTGCAGCTCGGCCTCGTTGATGACCTGACCTTTGCCGCCCTCGTGCTGGTGCGGAAGCATCGAAGAGGCCGCCTGCAACTTCAAGAAGAAGCTCGTGCTGCTGCAGGCGGTAAGAGTGTCATTCATCACCCCGTTCATCTGGCCCCGGAGCTTTGTCAAATCGCGCTCGGTGGCGAACTTCATTTCGGAGAAGAGTCGCTTCACGGAAACGACGTCACGCCAGAGATTGAGCAGTCGATTGTGCTCCGAGCTGTAGTACTCGTTGAAAGCCATTTCCTCCTCCTTCCACTCCTCTTCCTTCAACGTCATCTCCTCGCGCAAGGAATCCCACTCGCTGCTCAGCTTCTGCAGGTCGTTCGTCAATGCCTCGTTTGTTTGGTGGGACTCCTCCAACTGCTCCTTCAGGCTCACGTTCAGCTGGAGAAGCTTTTCGCACCTACGTTTTTGCAAAATTCAATAAAGAAAAATATTTTTGTCAAAAAATTGACTCTTGAGTCCATTGAGTCCACTCAAATTGACATGCTAATGGATCATCATTTAAAAAAAAGAAGAAGTGCCTTTCTTATTCTACCACGATTAATCCATCCTTATTTATATTACGTTTTCGCATTAACTTTAGTCATCAGCAACCATCTATTCTATTCAATTCTCCAATTAAGCCATAGCACTAGAAATATTGCTCATGGACCAATTTTCTTATTTACGTAAAGCAATTTGTTAATGTTTTTTTAGTGGAAATGGAATTTAAAGAATAACATTCCTACATAACAAAAGTTTTTTCAAGTGATGATTGAGCTGACTTTCAAAGGAAAAAGGTCTTACTTAGCAAAAATCAAATAAGAATTCAGCATTGGTAACTTTACATAAATAACCAAAAATTATTATATAATTAAGCAATAAATGTATATTGGGGCTGTTGTTTGTAATTAAAAAAATAAATATGAAATTTGATCGTGACACCTGTTTCTTTCTTCGCCGAGCTTCTTGAGTGCCGTTTCCAAATCATTTATTTGCTCCTCTCGCATTTCGCGCATCGTCTGATGCGCAGCTTGTAATATTAGTTTACTTGGTAATGAGCTGGTTAAGAGTCGGTCTTCATCTGCTGGAAGAGATTCTGACATTTGAGTTTCCAGTTCCATGCACCGTTGTTTATATTGGAGTACCTAAAAGCAATTTATCCACAACATAAATTATAGTTAAAGTCAATGCGCATTTATTGCCGTACTTTTAATAGAAATTTTTATCCCTTATTATTAATAATAAATAAATTATTAATCTCATCCTTTTGTAATAAAAATATTTTGAGGAAGATAATTTTTTGAGATGAAAAAAAAAAACATTGACTTCCATTCGTTCATTTGTCGGTTGGTTCAATTATTTAATTTAAATTACCTAAATTGAAAATTATGATATCACCGTCAATTTATAATCATTATTCTTAAAACTAGATTCATGACTAATTGGTTTTTCACCTATTTTTATATTTTTAATAATTAAATAAGATAAATTAGGGTAGTTGTAATTCCGTCATAAATTATAGTGCTTAGAAGAGAAAGAGAAATTACTTTGGCCTGTAAACGGGAAACTAATGCTGCTTGGTGTTGTTGGGCTTGTCGGTAAGTATCTAGTCTTCGTTTATAACTTGCAGCTTCCTCTTCTAAACGGTGACGTAGTTCATAATTTTGCTTAATCAATGTATCTGGATTATATTTTTCTTCTGGTTCATCTTCAATTTCATCAAATTCTTTTCGACTCGTATCCATTTTATCGCTCTTAATTTTTCCCGACAGCTGCAATCGGTCAAAATTTTATTCTTCGAAATTTAATCAATAATAAATAATTGCATTGAAATTTAATTTAATATATCTGATACCTTTTTGCGCATCATTAAAGATATTAGATATGTTATTTTTTAATTAGCAGCTTAAAATAATGTAATAATGTAAAAATTATGTGATAAATAATATTTTCTTTTTAAGATTATAAAAATTTATAAAAGTGATAATTTATTTTTCATTTAAATTCAGCGAGTCTCTAGTCCAGTTAGTGCGAATTATAATAACATGAATAATAAGTGAAAATAATTGTAAAATAATAAAATTTGCTGAGACAGAAGATAAAATTACTTTATTATAAATTAAATTCGAACTAATTATATTTGATAATGATATATATTTTTGTGCATTTCAGTAACTTAACAATACCTCCTTAGGTTTTGTCAAAACTTTGGCGGTGGTTGGCCTGCGCCTGTTCATCTGCTCCCGTAAAGCAAGCGAGGCAATTCTTGGTTGTTTCTATTTCAATATTTTACATAAATTTATTACTAATTATTAATATTGATTAATGTAACAGGAAGAAAAAGCGCATCAGCGCAAATAAATTATATGCTAAAAAAGTTTTCAATTTTTATTTTTTCGATCTTTAATCGAGTCTTTAATCTGTATTCCCAAACATTTATGTATTTATGTATTTATTTATTTATTTATTTATTTATTTATTTATTTATTTATTCATTCATTCATTCATTCATTCATTCATTCATTTATTTACATGAAAAATTTGAATAAAGCTCATTTATTTTATCATCAAGTATATATAAATGGTAAAAAAAGCTAATAAAAGGAACAAGGATTGAAAGAAGATATTTTTTGGTAACAATGCATATTATTCTTCCGAATAGCGAATAGGAAAATACAAATTTGATAACAAGGATAAAATTATTCAGGAAAGGAAGTGTAGGGCGTATTATGTAACTGAAACAGAGGTTTCGTTCGTTCGACTACAAGGAGAGGAAGATCAAAAAGAAAGCGAGGAGTAAGAAAAATGAGAGAAGATGCGAGGATTGGTTTGGGTGGTCGTGACTGGTAGTGTCTCGCGTGATTAAAAGCGTCTGTGACGTCTCCCTTTCCAAATCCCCTTACTCTGCCCACTTTTTCTTTGGGATATTATTATTTTTTTCTTTTTAATGTAGGCATAAAATGTACACGTGAAAGGTTGTTTAAAATCACATGAGCCACGATCGAAAAATAACGAGAGTAATCCTTTATATTTCTATTCGAAAACGAGGAAAACAGTCCCCTTGCTTCATTCATTCATTCATTCATTTATTCATTCATTCATTCATTTACAAGTTTAGACAAAACAAACACTGATGTTTTATTCCACCTAGCGATACGCTGATACGCAGACACGCACGCGCACGCACAATAAGAAGAAAATTCAATTATTTGTATTGCCCATTATTATCTAAAAGAAAAGAATTTTAAATGGAAACCGATAAGATTATGATTTGATAGGCAGTCTTTCCCTCAACATTATTTACCATTATAAATTTGTTCATATATGATTATTCAATTTATAATATTTAATTTACAAACAGTTAAAAGTATATATAATAAAGTATTTATATGGATTTTTTAAAATAAATATAATCCATTAAAACTCGTAGCGTAAAAAAATGTTTACGTATTTGAGAAAAATTTCTTAAAAAGTCGATTGATTAAAAATTTTACAGTTTACAAAATTAAACATTTTACAATTTTTGTATTTTTTCTTAATAATGAATGGAAGCTACAATATTTTAATCAGGAAATAAATCATAAAAATAATAATTGGCAATTTGTTATTCATCTAAAATGTAGGCAAGTTTTATAGCGACACAAATTTATGAATATTTATATGTTCCGATACGAATCAAAGAAAATCTGCAATTCCACTCACATTTTTCTTCGAAGAATAAAATTATCGTAAAACTTAGCATTAGAATTTGATTACATCACAAATTATACAAAGTAGAAATAATACTTTGAAACGGGCTCTCTGAAGTTTTGAAGGCTCAATAAAGTAAAGCGAGAAAGGAATTCCTCGTTACACGTCACTTGTGCCTTAGTTGAAAAGTGTAGGTGGAAGTTGGTTTCCGAACGGAAATATAAAAAGCAAAACATTTCTTTAAAATCTAGTCTTGACCAGAGACGAAGCCCCTTATCGAGTTACCACAATCAAAGATTTGCTAATAACCATTGGAGCACCGCTCGAGAAATAACTAACAATTCCTCATCGATTTCATAAATCCCGGCATTCTATCCCAATGCCTATCCCGATCAGGCCTATCGAGCGCGCCGTTATCAATTATCAAATTATATTCATCAGTCATTATCAGGATTTGGAAGGGAGAGGGGAGTTGGAGGAGAAAGTTGATTCGAAAGGGAAATCGATCGATTAGCTCGGACTCAGGGATATCTCTGGAAAACTAATATCGCCGGGCTGCTATAGGAACTGCGCCGTCGCCTTATTGGAGGATTAAAGAGAGCGAAAAAGAGAAAAGATGGAAGGGAGGGAGTGCGGGGGAACCGGGAGATGTAACTGCGGTCGGCAGCAGACACCTGGCACTGAAAGGTACCAATCGATTGGGCACGCGCGAGCTTTCAGAGCTTGCCGAGCTTTCGGGCCTGGACTTTTGAAGAAACTTTTGCGACCGAAAAAAACCTAAACCGTACGCACCAGCGGCACGTAGCAGGTATTCAAGATCTGATAAGGTCGTCATTTCAGCTAATGGCTCCATGGATTCTGAGCTCGAGGATGGAATTTCTCTTTTGACTGTTAACAACCGATAACAATTAATCTTTCAAAATATTCGCTCTTCCGGTTCATGATAAGGCTCGACCTAGTTCCAACCGCTCGGCTGCCGCTTTTTAGCTGTTTTATTTCCCCCATTTATTCATCTTGTTTCGCTTAAAAGTACGCTCTAGGAAAATCTTTTACTTAAAGAACTCACCGTAATATAAATAAAAACTTTTTTTTTATAAATTTATCTATCCAAAAAAAAAAAACTCTTATATCTTAATTTTTTAATGCCTTTGTAATGCATCTTCATCTATTAAAACTGCTTTCAACCCTTTTCACGAGGATAAAGATTTGGCTTGTCATTCGACTGAATACTTATTTGAAGGATCTTGCATTTCTCAATTATAAAAAATGACTGTCACATTTATGAATCAAATAGTGCAATTAATTTTTTTCTTGAATCATCAATTAGTACTTTTTATTCCCCTCCCCCTCCCCCTCCCCCTCAATAAAGAAGAAAATTAAGAAAACAGTGTTGATAACAGTGTTGATTTTTGTTGTTGATATTTTATATTTTTATATTTTAGCCAAATTATCAATTTAATATATATCATTATGTATTAAAAGTATTGTAAAGCGTCATTAATATGCATTTTTTTATCAAAAGTATTGCACTATTGCTTTCAAAAATCATTTTTTTCTTCATAATTCTTTTTAACATAAATTATAAATTATTACATTACTTAAATAAAAAGTAAGTGTAACATTGTAATGGTATTTTTATCCTTTTTATTAATTTTTAACTTTAATAAACGTCAGTATCTCATGAATGCATCTATACTTGTTTAAATGAATCTAAAAGCGGAACCCTAAAAATAGAAGTATGTAAATCTAATTAAATTAGATTGTATTTGAATATTCTTTAAGTTTGAAGCGTTTTATTTTTTAAGTTGGTGCAATGCACGTGATATTATTATATCGAGTGATTATTTGAAATAGCAATGAAGTCATAATTTATTGCAGAAGCAAGAAGTTTGTGCTAACAGAAAGTTTAGTTGAGAAATCGGAATCTGGCTCATCCTATTAAAATACGACACCTCTTGGAAGAACTAAATTACAAAAGAGGAGTATAGAGTTACGTTACAAGCCTTTCTTCCTTTCTTCCTCTCCTTCCTCTCCTTCCTCTCCTTCCTCTCCTTCCTTCCTTCCTTCCTTCCTTCCTTCCGATGGCTTTAAATTTCGAATGCTCGGGTCTAACATCTAGCCTACGCCATGAAACAGTTGAGAGGGAAAATTTCACACGCGCGATCAAAAGTTCGGCACTTGCACAAGGCCTTTCCAAGATAAACCCAATAGCAGCTTGGGCTAATGGATAATTCCGGCCAAACTATCAAGCGATAATTCCTTGTTACCACCAACACGGCACCAATGCGATTTTCCGTGGGGATCAATCCAGCTGTTTATCATTTATTAATGCAAATTACCTGCGATTTCAGTCGGTCGCAATCGATAATTGCTTTATCCTTCAATCTTCATATTTATTAAAATATTTCAAATTGAGCACTGTCTCGCAATGATCTAATTCACGGAGCAATTGCGACAAACTGCCTTTTAATGGGATTTTTTTAATAAAAATAATATTTGAATAATTTTTCCCGGCTGATTCATAGTTGCCGAGAGGGAAATTTTAATTCTGATTGCTACAAGATTCCTCCTTTCTAAATATAAAGCTTTTCTTTAATTTAGATCAGGAACTTGATCGAATTTTCTTAAAATACAAATTGTCAAACAAGTTCTTGATCTAAATAACTTTATTATTCCATATTTTTTAGGCCGCATCTAATCAGGACTAATTTTAAATTTCTTCTTCATGGATAAATATAATCATCTTTAGATAAATCATTTGGTTTAGTCGATTTTTTTATAAAAACATACTATTTTCTGACGCAAACTGTAATTTGCCTTTAACGGTTAATTTCATCTCCGAAGGTCAAGTGATTCTAAAGTATAAGCAACAATTATTACTACAATTAAACCATACAAAATTGATTTTGGTATTCAATTTTGAAGCCGAAATTATTATTTTAAGCAATTCTTCGTTTGTGTGTGTGAATTAATTATTACTTATTAGTAATTATATAATTAATTGAATTTGTCATAATTTTATTTATAAAAAATACTGTTTACCGTATATTTTTATAAGATTACGTTAAAAAACTTTATTAATAATAATTTAATTTTATCTTATAATCAAGAATAAAAATTTGAGATGATTTCGTGTTTTCCATTAGGACTCACAACTATAAACTATTGAAAGAGAATAACTCTTTAAGCTTACCGAAAACTTTTTATTATTTTATTTTAAATTTTTTCCGGAAGCTTTAAACTATTGCGTGACGTAGTTCTTTTAACACGAATAGCTCGAAAAATTCTTTTTCCTATGAAATTATAATAATTTATGTAAATGCCCTGTAGTTATGCATTTAATGTAAAAATATATATTACATGAAGTATAATCTTTTCATTGTGATTTAATGATGAGTACTTTTATTGATATAAAATTTCATTGAACAATGAACATTTAAAAAAATTTAGAGATTTTAATTACAAAATATATATAAAAGAATATTTTTTTAAACAGAAGCATAATCGATAAAAATTAATCATTTACATTATTAATATTTTTTTAAAATATAATTTTATAAAATTATGTTATGCCTTACGTATAAATACCTAGCCAAATTTTTTTTACTTATTTTTAAAAGAACTAACTATGAAATTAACAAAACGACTCAAAATAAACTTGTATAAACTCGGAAATTGTATAAAACTCCTTTATTCGTACATTGTAACGCATTTAGTCTACGTCAATA
Source organism: Eupristina koningsbergeri (assembly GCA_018907245.1). Taxonomy (NCBI): domain Eukaryota; kingdom Metazoa; phylum Arthropoda; class Insecta; order Hymenoptera; family Agaonidae; genus Eupristina; species Eupristina koningsbergeri. The sequence goes on from JACCHV010000035.1 coordinate 1,546,904, forward strand.
AAATAAATAATAATGAATATGTACAAAATCATTTTCATTATTTTTGATGATAAACAATTTAATGTATCGTAATCGTGTTGTTTGACATTTATTGTCAATCGAATGTGCTCGGTAAAACAAAGCCTACAACGATATATCGAGGAGAATAAATGATGTATGTACGAACGTGGGGAAAGAAGTAAAGAAGCCAAGGGAAAGAGTGACAAATGATAAAGTGGCGGATAAAATTTAGAGGCGTTACACGAAAAGCTACAATCAACATTCACACGGTTAAGGCCAAAGACGCCAAGCAAAATTTCGTGCGTGTGCATGCGTGCGCGTGTGTTCTACCGAGCTGTGGGTGTGGGTGCTTGTGCTCGCGCGTGTGTGCGTGTGCGTGTGCGTGGACGCACGTTTGCGCGTGTAGGATCGGGAGCACGTGTCGTCGTGACGCCCACGCGAACGCAACCTCCTCTCACTCGCCCGGGCGATAAGTCGTGCCCAGGTTACGATACCCATCCGAGCCTAGTATTTGCAATCTGGGGATCGGATGGATACAGGCCGCGACAATAATGACCGAGAAAAGGCGACGCGATGAATCATCACCGCGGACTCCCGCGCTTGATAACCTCGTGGTGTGCGGGTAGATCGCCGAGCGTCCTCGAAGTGGAAAGACTCACCGGGATCATGTCGTCGAGGCGGAGGGAACGGCAGGAGCAGCAGCGGCGCGTACGCCCAAAGCACTGACGAGGGACGGAAGAAGGAAGGACTCGGGCCGGTGCCACCGCCACCAACCCCACCGAGGGGCGCCACTTTACCTTGGGGGAGGGGGTTCCTCAGGGGGTTGCACCTGCTCCCGCACCCCCTCGAGCTTCCCCCAACTGCGCTCGCGAGTGGCCGGCCCGTATGCTTCGGTCAGGTAGAACGATAACGAAAAAAAACTTTCTTCGAGCCTTTGGATCACTGGCCTGTGGCTCGCTATTGAACGTGTTTGAACGGGAAAATTAATTTTTTAGGGGTTGAAAAGGGGGTACACCTGGTGGGTGGGTAATTGGCAGAACGACGAATTGCGACGATTTGGGATATAACAGAAAGTAAATAAAGTACCGCGCGGCATATGGAAAATTTGGACGCTTCCAGAAAATTTAACGGATGTATGCATTTATTTAAGGGGGAAAATCAATTTTATTACTTATTATGTAAGCACGTCCATAAAAATTTGTGTAAAAATCAAAATTTTTTAATAGGCCTTTTTTTCCAGTTAAAATAAACGAGTATATATACTTGTTCATTATATATATATACTATACTTTTTGTGAACTTTTTATTCAGTAATCGTAAACGTGCACAAGCCTTGGACTCTGCTTCTAGAGTTTAAACTTGACTTTCAAATCATTTAAATTTTACATTAGATTTTATTTAATGCTTTGGTCTCGAATAAAATATTTATAGGTTTCATTAAATATATAGCGCTGAAAATGAAACATGAGAATTTTTAAATACCAAATTTAAAAGGTCTTTTTCATTTAAAAAAAAACTCACAAACCACGTACCACCGTCGCACATTTAAAATATGTTTATCTTAATATTTACTTTATTCAGTGCAATGATAAGTCAATCGTTAACGATAATATTTTTGATTGCGAAGCCGATAAATATTTTATCGAATAAATTGGTTAGCCTTTAGAATTGACGAACGAAAATTTTGTCTTTTTTATCTTTAAATAGTTTGCAATAACAAGTGTTTGATTTATCGTATGCAATGTCGATGGGCTCACTCGTGATATAAGCTACTATGGAATATTAATATATATATATATACATAATGCGCGTTTAAACGCCCGCACAATAAACGAAACGGAGTACTATTATTTCTGGAATCTAGAATAAAAGACGGAGGGAACGCGAATAAAAATCTCGAACAATACGTAAATGGAATGGTAGAATTGGCTTGCTCCAGGTGTAAGAGCCTGCTTAATAGACATGGCACGCATAAAAAGAGCACGAAAAAATGTTGTTGAGAGTACATTGTAAAGCGAGTGGAGGGGGGGGGGATAAGTTAGGATGCAAGCTAAGGTCTGGATGAAAGACTCGAAGGCGTCCCTCGCAACCGTCAATGTCCCGTGTCGCAACGTCCAACGCGATTGCAAATGCACTTGTAAAAGTAATGAATGAGCACGTGGAGGTAAGATGGAAACGGTAGCCGGTGAGCCCGTGGAATTCCGTACCAGGTGAGGTTGCCCTTCCGCGATCATAACTCATCCGTGTTTCTGGGTTGAGGAGGAGGGGAGAGAGGGTAAGGTAAGGCAGGGTAAGGCAGGGTAAGGCAGGGTAAGGCAGGGCAGGGCAAGGCAAGGTAAGGCAGGGTAAGGCAGGGTAAGGTATCGTGCCTGGAACGAGGCTTCCATGAGTCAACTCGTCCCGTATCTGAATCGGCAGCAGGAGCGGGAGCAGCCGGGGGAAAGGGCGAGGAGGCCCTGATTTTGGGTCCGACGCGGACCCAACTCTCCCAAGAGAAAGCCAAGCGGAAGCTTGATTATAGGGTTGCGGCGGGATTAGATTGGGCTGCTCGTCGTCAAGGGAGCTTCCCCAGTCGCATTTCAATATCATCGCATGATAAGATTGCATTAGAGACGCTTTATTAGAGACGTCGAGCCTCCTCTTCCTCGGCTGATGCGTCTGGACGTCGACTGTCGCTAATAATGAATGAGAAAATCTATGAGAATGCTTGTCGGCGACAGATGCCAACTTTTTCAGGCGTGCTTACGTGATGCCCCCACGTCCATTAGTCCTTTTTTATTTGAGAATACAATCAAAACAAACACGATTGCGTTTAATTGACTTTGGTTCGATGCGCCATTCTAAAGCTTTTCGTCCGCGTAATTGCTTCCTTTGACGATTTGAGCCAATGCCCATACAAAGTAAATATCAATTTTTTATTTTCCCCTTGGGAGGCAGGTGATTGATTTCATTTAATTTCGTGTAATCCATAATTTAAATTGTGCAATTGCTGGCATTTTCATTGTTAACCAATCATAGGTAATGTCTTGCTTTTGTCGTGCGAACAATTAAAAGCCCATTGTTTTATATTTTAGGTGCATGTCACTGTTAAAAATGGTTGGTAAAATAAATCGTGACATAAAATCAATACACATAATCTCGAATGCGTATTCTTCAAAATCATAATTTTAAAGTTGGCACGGCCCTTAACTCCATTCGAATTTACAACAAAACATTTTTAACAATATTCTTATTAAAAAGTACTTTCGTAGAATTTGTTTCAAGCTGGTTTTTATAAGCAGTAAGGAAATAACTTTTTGTTCTTATTTGTTTATTTCGTATGATTAATATGAATACACAGAAAGATGCTTAATAATATATTTTTATGATCGCCGTTCATTAAATAAATTAAATGTTATTATACTCCATGACTTTAAACCTCGAATATAAATTATACAAGTGAAAACAGTGACTGAAACAGATTTTTTTATAGAAAGCAGTTTATGTGATACAAAAGTCATTAAGTGATACAACATCAATTAAAAGTCGAGAATAAAAAGCTATTTACAATAATTTATATACAGATAATCAAATTATTTAAAAAGGTGAAAATATCAATTTTCAATTTAAAACTCTAGATAAAAATAAAAGAATTAATCCATAGGTCTTTATTACATTAGTCTTGGGATGCAAGTCTATTATTTGTTTTTATTATAAAGTAACAGCGGCCAAGTGTTCAGGTTGCTCTACAGCATTAAATAACGTTCTATAATAATGGCAAATGAATTATTAATTACTCACTAATTGGACTGTAAACATCAAATACATCCTCTTTTAGATTTAAACATTTAAAATATAATAAAGTAGAAATTCTAAAAATTATTAATAATGAGAAAAGGGATACGAAATTACGGTTTGATAAATATGTTTAGAATGTAACTTTGTAAGAAAAATATCGTCTTATTTATTTAAGTATCATAACTATCTTTGTCGCTGTTCTCGTTAATGCTTGGATTTGTTGTGTCGCGTCTAAAATGGTTTTCGCTAAAAATTTCACAAGATTAGTTTAACTGGCTAATAATAACCAGCGATGAATCCATCATTAAAATTACACACAATGATATTGGTTCAATGTTTAAAATAGTTTTCTTTCACATTGCTTCATTGTGTTTCCAGTTGTAATGCAAAATAAATTCTCACAAATGCAATGCACAAAATCGATTAAGCTTTGTAATTGTAAATTTGTATGATGTTCATAATAAAAATATATCAGTTTCATATTGTGGTGTTTGGCGGCATTCACTTGTAGTTTAAGAGCCTGTTCGCCTAATTTGTAAGAGGCTTTTATATTCCACCGCAAATCCTTACCAACTCAACGAAAACAATGTTGCAATCTTTAATCTGTGGGGTCGTGTTTCTCATAATTAACAAGGTCACTTTACATTGTCGACCGAATTAATGTTTCTGTTTGCGTGTCTCGGTGTCGAGTCGCTGGCTGCAAACCTGTAATAGGCCTCGGATTTGAAATTCCCCATCAAAGTCAGGCTCGCGAATTAAATTACAAGGCTCTACCTGCAAATTTGGCCATACGAAGCATGAAAGTCGCATTACAATTCTAGACTCGCGAGTGGAGGTTTTCATGTTCCATCTGGAGCAACGGGACATTATTTTTAGAGTGCCGGTAAAATTAGAAAAAAACGCCGTTCTTTCCGGTTTGCACGAGAGCGCGAGTGGCCGCAATGCAATGGGATGTTATGGGATGTTATGGTACTCTTTTTTTAATTGATTTAATTGATGGCTCAGAGCCGAGCCAGTAATTGCAACACGGGATTCCAATAAAATGGGAATGCCCACGTTGCCAACGTAATGCCCAACGCAAATGCCCGCGGGTGCAAACGAAAACCAAACGAGAGAGAGAGAGAGAGAGAGCGCGAGCTTTGTCGAGGTTCCGAAGGACGCAGATGCGACATCATATGGCTTCCCGTGGAAGTGGGGCACACGTCTGAGCACTTGCGGTCAGGGCTGACGTCAGCTGAGAAACTCAACATCAACTGCTCAGGGCTAGGCCACGCCTACCGTCCCGGTCCCCGGACCCAATGTCACCTTTGTAACGCCCTCGCCGCTTCTGCCCGTTTCTGCCCGCTTTTGCCCGCTTTTGCCCACTTCTGCCCGCTTCTTGCCGAATACAGCGCCAAATATTTTTTCACATTTTTTTCTTCAATAATGTATGTAATCGTGTGTGCCGGCCTCTTATCGAATGAGACATCGCTCGTTTCGCTCAGGAATTCGCGATACTCATTCGCGTTAATGACGGGCTTTCAAAAATCTATCGAGATCGAGATGCTAATTCATGCCAATCGCAAAGCATGAATATGACTATTTTGGTTGCTGCAATAATTACATTCCTAACGGCTTTCAGACTAAATTAAAAATATTATTAAGATTTTCACTGGAGTCCACATTTATCTATTGTCGCATGGATTTTATTATTTTTCACGATCCGATTTATCCGAAAAGATAAATAAATAAAAATTTCTTCGCATTTTGAATCATTTAACAGGTATTTTCTGAGAGGTATTTTCTTGATATGTATTGTTAAGTAAACATTTAAAGCATGGTTTAAGAAAATACAGTGATTGGTCCGGATTTTAAAAAATCCGCAATTACACCTCAAAAAGATATTCGATAATCAAATGGAAACTAGAACATTTGATCAACATCATTTCATTATATTTAATAATTGCAATTTTTTTTATTAACGATTATTAACGATAGAATATGTAACCATATTTATTTTATAATTTAAATTGTAATATTACAGAGAAATATGAAATAGCCTTTAATATTCCATCTATAATTTATTTTAACATTGTACTAAATATATGTTATACTCCATGTGATAGGTAATAATTAAAACTGTACACACATCGGTTTAATGATATTTCATTTTTGATTTATTTTCCAAGTAAAATTTGCTAAGAATTCCATATATTTAATTTCAATTTCCTTTATATTGGATATATCGTGTAATGTGCTCTTAAAGAACTTTACGTTCTCAAAAAGATTTAAGAACGCTTTGAGAAGGTTTTCATTCAATGAAATGATTTTGTAAACACTATATGAAAATATAAAATTATTTTTAGAGAAGGTCGTAAATGTTTGGAGAGTTGGAGAGATTTAATATATTTAGTGTTATAAAGGTTTTGGTAAACATTTTGATATTCTTGAACAGTAATTAAATATTTATAATAGTTTATCAGCCTTAAATTTTTTAGTAATTATTTAAGTAGGCTTGACTACAAAATTATTTAAAAATTTCTACACTCATTAAATTTAAATATAATAAATGATAAATTGTACGCATTTTATATTAAAATATTATTTTTCACATTTTAACATAATTTATTATTCTTCTCTTATTCGTAGTAAATTGAAATAAAAAGAAACATATTTTATTCTTGATACTACCATTAAAAAATTATTATACCGAAACTTTAATAATCGTCAAAATTTTCATTTGATTAGTTCTGAAAATAAACAACTATATATTTAACTTTTCAGATTTCTTTAAGCTTGCATTACACAAAGCTTATAGTGTAAACAAATACTTAAAAAAAAAAATTTTTTTTAAGAAATATTCTGTGATGGACAAATCACTAAAATTAAATTTTGTCATTGAGATTTTAGTAGTTAATGTAACTGTCAAATTGGAACTCGAACTGAATTTTAAATAAAAAGTTATTAAAATGAATATAACTGTGCCTAGCTTTAAAAATGTTGATGGCAAAAAATTAATTTAAATTAATTTATATTAATTTATTTATTTACATATTTATAATTAGAAGAGTTTTACAAGAAATTTAATTCAACAAATTAAACATATTAAACAAATTAAAATTGCTGTGCATAATGAGAAGGCAACACTTTAGATAAATTTGTTATTTATTTATTTGTGCTTTAGATTTTTAAATGACATGGCATTCATAAAAATTAACTCCTAGTGAATAGGATTGTGAAGTTTGGTTAAAAGTATTGTAATTGTGTTTTACGATTACCATATTTCAAAAAATTAAATAAAATAAAAATTACGGTTTTTGTGGATTTATCATAATTAATAATATTAATAATAATAACCACGAGAAGCATAACCGCTGTCGCAATTTTTCTATTCTGTTTTCTCCACTCTGGCCCTATTTAACTTTATATTATTTCGTGATTATTTCGTTGCGGCTTTTGAGCGGCTCCCTATTTTCAAAACATTCGAAATTCGTTGGAGTGCTTTTATTGGTTTTTCGTGCTTATTTCTGCATTTGAACATTAGAATGAGCAGCTTAAAATGGAATTTTGGCAGACGTTCTTACCAGATCAAACGGTGAATTACATGTTTATGAATTAAATTAAATATTCTTCAATTATCATTAATGAATTATATAACTATGGATTAAGGTTTCACCATTTAATAATAATAATAAATATTGCTGATTTTAACAGTCCAAAATATTTATAAAAATATTAAGTCGGTCAAAAAAAAAAAAAAAAAAATTTGTTGCTGCGCACAAATAATATTAAACGTTCACGCTTTAAATATTTATTAATCTTTTTATTTTGTACCCTTACAGTGTACTCTACTGAAGCAAATTTGTTAATTAATCTAAAGTAATTTAGTTAACATTTATTTGCACTTAAAAGACTGAAGAATTAGCGCTTGCAAATGAAATTATACTGAAATTTGTTAATAATTTAAAAATTAACATGGGCTTAGTGGTTGTAGTTAGTTATGTTTGAAAAGCTTTGAAATCCAAATATAAAGTATACTTTGAATTTTAGTGTGGCACACCGTATTACAGGATATTAAAGTAAATCTGGATTTTTTTTTTATTTTTTTTATTTTATTTTTTTGTTTTTCGTTTCATTTAGCTAATCACACAAACTATATTTGCACTTTTTTAATTTTGTTTTGTCAATTCACTCGGCTTTTGAATTTATCGCCATTTCACGGAATCAAAGCTTAATGCAGCAGACGAAAATTTGTCAAAGTATGTATACATCAGAGATGGTAAATATAACCTAATTGTTGTTCTTGAAAAAATTAAAATATTGAAGTTAACATGTCATCGGATGAAGAGCAAGATGAATTACAGGATTTGGAGGAGATTCGGGAGCGTATAATGAATCAGCCGAAAGCCGATCGCATGCAAGTTAGTGCTTGGGATGACGACGACGAAGGCATTGAAGAAACGAGAAGCGCCAAAGGTTATATTCCGCACAAATAATTCACTTAAATTTATCACAATTAATTAAAGTGATTAAATAACAATAGTATAATTACGAATTCTTGATTTTAATTAATTAATTTTCAAAATGTAATGTATATACTTATTTTTAAAATCACACCTACATTTTCCCATTACACCTTCCACTGTGGTACTGTTGAAATACCTTTATTTACTGGCTACTATATAAAATACTCTATACAAATGAATTATTTTCCGAATTTAACAAAATAATATAAATTTTAATTTGGTTAAATAAATTTTAAATAAATAAAGTACCAATGAAGTGTTGTATAAGTAATTATTAACAAAATAGTGTATTATAACAAAATGAATATAGAGCATATTTACTTGCACTCATTTCAATTTATTACAATTTCTATAAATTAATTGTATTATAAATGAAAAATTTCTTAAAATTATTACGTTATTACCTGAATTATATAGAATAAAAAATTATTTTATTATCTCTTTTTTTTAATTAAAACTATTAAAATATTTGTAATGTCTATCTAGTCAGATTAAAAACTACTTAAATTAATCAATTACATTTTTGTTTCAAAGTACTTTTTAAACAAGTGTAACACTCTCAAATCATTATATATTTATTGTCTAGCTTTAAATAGATATTAAGTAATATCAAGATGATTGTAATGATAATCAAAAACTATATAAACACTGTGATATGAATGTACTATTTATAGTTTGTAACTTTTATTCAAAATTGCTATTTATAGATCCAATTCACAAAGCAGTATTAGAGGCTGGAGAAAATGGACAATTAGATATAGTTCAAAGATATTTTTCTCTAGATCCTTCTGTTATTAAATGTGTTGATAAAGATGGTTATACTCCCCTTCATAGAGCATGTTATGGAAATCATTCTGAAGTAGTAGAGGTACATTTTTTTTTTTTTGGCCGATTCAGAAGTACATACATATTCATACATAAATACATTTTTTCTCAGTTTTTATTAGAATCTGGTGCTGAAATTGATGCTAAAACTCAAGATGAATGGCAACCATTACATTCAGCTTGTTATTGGAATAATGTAGATTGCGCTGCTATTTTAATACAGCATGGAGCTGATGTAAATGCTAAAAGCAAGGGTGATCAAACACCATTACATTTAGTGTCTGCTAGTTCTCATAATTCTGCATGCTTACAACTTCTTCTTCTGCATCCAGATATAAACCCACATATAAAAAATTCGAGTGGTGATACAGCATATGACATAGCAAAACGAAATGGAAAATATTATCCTATGTTTGAAATAACTGAAGCTTATTTGAATGAAATATAAATTAGTTTTGTATTTTTATATTTAATATTTCTATATTTATAATTATTATGGTAATATTTAAAAACTACATTTTATTAAAAAATAACTTAAAACTTATATTTTGTTATATTTATTGAAATATCACGCAAGTACAATAAATAAATTTCATCAAATTATCTTACAATTTTAGGCAAATATAATATACATATAGTAATAAATGCACTTATGAAATTTGTAGTCTTGCTAAGTATACAATACTATATAAAAAAATTTAACTGCTTTATGAAACATTGTTAAAACAAAAAATGAATATTAACTTATAAAAACAAATGATAAAAATAATACTTTAGTATGTACTTTGTTCACTTATAAAATACATTTTAACGCATGTAAGAGTAATTGGTAATAAAAAACCAAATACCTAATTTACAAGTATTACATTTTTTTTCAGAATATAGATTTCATATTCCATCTTCTCTCATAAAGCTAACAATAGCAAGAAAAGTTACGAATAATTGATTAAATTATAAACATATACTCCAAATTTAACTGTGTTATGTTTATTATTTAAAGTTTATTAATATTGTAATTAAAGTTTTAGGCCCTTTATCAGTCTTAATAATTTTTTAGCTCTGATAGTAGACCTAAAATTTGACAGAACACAATATCAAAATTTTATCAGTGTAAACTGCAAGCCACTCTGATGAATAGAATTATAATTTATGTATAATTTATCAACATCTGTTTTCTCCAAGAAGTACAGATGAACGATTTCTCAACAAAATTTAGATCTAGACCTAATAATACTCGATAACTTATAATAAAGGTCGAATTAAATAATTCAGACAAACGAAATAATTAGAATTTATTGAATTCGTTGATGCAATCAAAAGTAACTTCTATACTTGATTGCTGTAATCAAAAGTACTCTTTAACCAATTAAAGAAGACTGTTCAGTAATAATAACTGTACAGTAAAAGGAGTTGGAATGTTATAATTTTAAAAATATAACTTCAAAATTGTTATTTCTTAATTCAATTTTACTTTTATGCATTAATTAAGTCCAAAATTAAATTTATTTAACGTAAATATTTTCTTTGAACAAAAGAGAACTCTTTTTTTTCTACGAATTTATTATAAATATTTTCCCCAGTCTTAATTAATTGGATCATAAATACCCTGGGCGTTATAAATATAATTGCACTACATAGCTCCTTGCAATGATGAGAAATTCTTATAAAATCAGATTAATTTTATAAAAAATAGTTTTAACTTCTAATGACTTTAACAATTGAATCTTATTAGCTATTTTATGAAAAAAACTTGCGTAATTCGACATTATTAATTGGCCCGCATTTATTTTTATTACAAAAGTATTTCCTCAAATTTATCGAATCATTATTTATAATATCGAGGACCGTTTTTCTTATTAATTTTTAACAAACATAAAATGATAATTACAGACTTGACCAAAAATTTGATTATAGAGTTGAAAGGTTAACAAATTTAGGAGTGCCATTATTTAATTTTCTAGCACCTTCCCAAATAATAACTGTACAGTCTTCTGTTGCAGCATACAAGTGATGTTGATCACATGACCATGTTATTGCAATTATTGCACCACATCCTTTGCTATTATTTATTTCACGGATTAATCGTAAATCCCAACTACTCCATAATCTAAAAAAAATTTTTAAATATATACATAAATTTAAACAGACTATTTGATATTAAAAATTAGGATAATTTTAAAAATTATTCTGTAAATTAAAATTTAATATAATAATTTAACATAAGTAATAGTGTAAATAAGTTACCTGATTATTCCATTATCTAAACCAGTTGCAATAACGTTAATGGAAACACCTTCAACTGCATTACTATAGCAAAGAGCAGTTATTCTTCTTCTTGACAATACAGAACCAACTAATCTTGCATTAATGGTATATACTTTTAAATCAGATCGGGTATCTCCAATATTTGTAACAATTGAATTTGTTATTTGATAAACTATTGATATGTCACCTAAAGTTTCACTAATTGATATTAGACTGATTGGATTATTCTGTTCTCTTGTAATTGCCCTAACATAGGTCAAACTGAAATAATTAATTTTTAGTTCAATACATCAGTTATTAATTATTCAATATTTATAATACATAATTTGTACATTTAACGTACCTGTTTAGATCCCACATCACTAAAACCCCTTCATTATCACCTGAGACAGCAATGCTAAATGCTCTAGATAATTCAATAGTTGTTATCTGTTTTCTATGTGCAAGAAGAACCGATGGTGATGATGAACTAAACTCTATTTTGCCAGTGATACCAACACTACAAGCATAAACTACTATTCGACCTGATACATATCCAATCCAAAATTGTCCACAATCAGGAGCTGATTTCATAATAGTAATCTAAAATTTGTATAATATTCAATAATTTCAAAGAATAATAGTGGTAATGTAAATTAAAATTTCAATAAAAATATTTCATGTAACGAACAGAATCTAAACCAGAAGATTTTACAAGTGGCCTCGGTGGTAGTTCTTTTTTAGTTTTAAGCCTTGCAATTCCATCTGTGGTATGCCATGATGCCAATGCTGCACCTAGTACTGATGTACTACTTAACATACTGGCACCTAATTAACATTACAATGTATTTAAGAAATAATACAAGTATTATATAAAATATAGGAAGAAGCATATTACCTTTAGAATAGGCAAGTATTAATGTTGTATATATAGGTAATCCAAAAACATCTCCTGTTGACAAAGGTATCAGAGAAGCTAGTAAGACTCTGTGTTTATGTTTCCAACAAATAACAGGATCATTACCAGGTGCACCAACATAATTTCCCCACCTTAAGCCTAATAAAATTAACATAATAAGCCTAATAAAAATAAATGATAATGTAAGTACAAGGATATGTACATGTATCCATAACAGGCATTACACATGATTATACTTTTATGGATTTAACAAATAGTATTCATGTATTTAATATTATTAATATTTAAGTTATGATTTGATACTGAATTATTTACCTTCAACCCCTTCAATAACATGAGGAATATTACTAGGTGTTGTAAGGGCAAGATTTTGTATAGGAAGTGGGTGTGCTGCTCTAAATAATTGTGCAGGAGTTTGTCCATATGTTTTAACCATAGTTTCCCAAGCTTGTCTTTCTAGTGGATCTGCTATTTGCTCCACATTAAACCCATAATAAGTCTAAAAATAGAATGGTTATTGTAATTTAGATTAATCGTTTCACAAATAAAATATTTAGGAGCTTGTCTTTACCGCTGGATGAAAAACATTTATTGCTTCAACTGCTGGTTTACCAGTTTGACGGAACCCAAAAACTAAATCTATCCAATATGGCAAAACTTCTCGAACTATTTCGGATTCAAGTGAAGCTCGATGCGCTAAAATAAATAATCTTGCATCACCGCCACACCATTTAGGCAGTTCTACATCGCCTACCCGATTACCATTTTGTCTCACACCAAAATTAAAACCTGAAAAATAATTTAAATAATTTTAGAATTATTTAATTATCATTATATTATTTTTATTTTGATCAATGTCTACTTTTTCAGTAAAAATCTAATAAACCTTCAAAATTAAGAAGAAACTCTGGTAAATAGAAAAATTCTGGGATAAGTTCTTTTACATCTGTTGTCGAATCACAACTTGTTAGGCGCCACGTTGTAGCTAAAGCGTGAAACGTTCTATCGGGAATATCAAAGTTGTCATCTAATACAAAAATGTATTTTTATTATTCAATTCACATATTTCTACTTAAAGAAATAAACATAAAAATAAACCAAAGTTTACCTTGATAATTTAAAAACATACTGGTAAAAGGTGGCAGTCGTACTAAGAAATGTAAAACTGTTCCTGAATTGCTATAATGAGATCCATAGTGAAAAGGCTCCTGATTTAAAGCAACCAAATTTAAACCTTCTGACAATGCTTGTTTCAAATACTAAAATAAATAAAATTTTATATTTTAATTAATTAACTTATTACATTATTAATAAATTACTAATTTATTATAATTACATAAGATTTAAAAATCAAAATTAGAAATTCCAAGTGAAAATAATTAAGAATATAATATACGTACATTATAATTATTAATATAATGTTGCTCATTTTTCTTATCTTGAACTGCCATAGGTCGCTTAAAATTTCTGAAAATATTTTATAGTGTTTATATTTTATAATTATATTAAAATTTATAATATTAAATATATTAAATTTTACAAATATTTATGATAGTACATTTTTACCTATATATCTTTGGGTTGTTAAAATCTATTGTTTCACTGGTATAATCTGCGAGAACAAAAGGAAAAACTGGATATTGCATTAAATCATTGTAAGAACGTCCAGCCAGTTTATTTAAGCAAGTAATATATTCCCAATTCGTTAATGCTCCACTACGCCAAAGAGCCAAAGCCTCTCCTAAATCATCTCCTGGAACGCGTCTCGGTAGATTACAATTAGAAATTTCTAATGCGAATTCGTCTCTTTCCTGAATATTATTAATATAATCATTATTTGAATTTATAAACAATTTCTGTTTAATTATAATATAAATGTTCGTTAGAAAAAGCACCTTAGAAGAATTAAAAGCTAATAGATATGTTCTTCCTGTTATTAGGAAAATTTCAATTGCTCTTTCTTGAAGTTGATATCTTCGACGATGTAGCTCGCGTATATCTTCTAAGCGCCATGCTGTACCACCAGCCATTGCCAAGTCTAATCCTCCTAAAGCTATCTGTAAAGTAAATTAATCTATATAAATATTTTTTTGATTTATGAAAGTAAACTAAACAAAGATATTTTATAATAAACAAATCTTGCGTTTACCATGTAAAAAAAAAAAGAATTAAAGAATTAAAATGATTTTATTGTTTTGAAAATCTTTAAAAATATTTACTTTATTATTATCTTTTTTTTTTATAATATTATTATTAATAAATTATGTCAAAGTATTACAAATTATAATTGTATCTGAAGATTTAATATTAAATTTATTCAATCTTCATTTTTGACGAATGCAACTAAGAATATTTCACGAAACATAATATATTGCTGAAATAATTAAAAAAAATTTTTCACAATTCAATTATTTACATCAGTATGTAGTGGCATATCAGGATTATCTGGTACAAAATAAAAACAAGTTTCTCCAATTAGAGCTTCGCCGGGTAATTCAGCTTGTGGTGTGACGACTCGTGCTTGAGACATTTTTCTAATTCTTTCAGTTGTATGTAATCTCTCTATAAGTGCAGTTGCATTAGCATCTTGCTTTCCACTTGTAAACAAATACGATAATGGAGCATCATATTTTGTTGCTTCTATAAAATTGAAAATACAAGTTAGATACATAAATTTTAAAGATGTAATGATCACAAAAATCAAGAAAATTACTTAGTTTTTCGGAATGCTCATTTAAAAAGAATCGTTGATCAATGTTCAAATGACATCTTTGTAATCTTATTCGAACTCTGGCTGGGCCTTCAGTAGGATCAAGCTCCCAGCTTCTTGGGTAACTCTCTGGGAAGTGCCAGGGAGCTTTTTCATGAGTTAATCTTCTAGCGATATCTCGCCATTTGGCCATAGCTTGAGCTTCTAAAGCCCTTGAATGTTTTAATCTTTCCATTAAGATTTTTCGTTCTCGATTTTGTTCCTCGACTACTGATCGAGTAATATCCATTGCACTTTCCGTCAACTGTTTTGCAAGCGTTTCAAATCTGCTGGATATTCTAAAAAATTTATGAATAATTTTCATTTACAATTCATAATGCATGAGATATAAAAATCATTTATTTACCTTTGAATCGAGGGTAATTGATTTTCTATCCAAATATCTCTTTCTCTCATAAGTTCGCGTCGCAATAATAATAATTCTTCGACCCAAAGATCGGGCTTTCCTTGATCGATTGCTTTAGCTAAATCCCAAATTTTTAATGCCTCTCGTAGTTCAGCACATATTCGAGCATCAGCACTCGGCATTTCATCTCTTCTTTGCAGTAAATCCCAGAGAAACACACTGAATTTTTGTTCCACCTACAGATATACAATGACAATTTACATTAAAAGGTTTGTAGTTTTTTAACTTAAAGTTATATTTTCATTTCAATTACGTTATAATAATAGATAAACGAGAAAAAAACCCATTTATTTAAGAATAGTTTTACATTGTGAAATCTACAATGGATTGTTGTATATCGTTGTATATCGTTGTATTTTTTTTTATAAAAATCACAATGTATAATTGAATTTTTACCTGAGGATGAACCTCTAGTAGGCTAGATAAAATTTCTCTTGTTTTTGGTTCTTCCATTAGGGAACGTACAGCATAAAGTCGGGTATTGTTGCTTTGATGAGGACTCATAAGCCACACCATTACTTTAGCAGTATTTTTTCTTAGGGTGGATTTCACTGACCACGTATTTATCCAGTAAGTTTTTTTGTTAAGTGGGCTAGAAATACCGTGCAAAAGAATAGAAAAGAGTCTTTTAGTTAATTGCAATTCACTAGCAGAGACGGAGCCATCAGCTGTTGTTAAAAAATTCACGGCACGATTAAGAATCAATCGAAAGCGTTCATTGGATTCACCTTTACCCGGTTCACGTATCATTGTATTTGAAATAAGATTCAAGCTTCCGTAACTCGATGAACGGGATCCTTGATCACTTTGTTCACTTGATGTCGTTAGCACTGAAACAGTTGATAACATCAAATTAGTGACATTATTTATTAACCAATATCATTAGCTAAAGATAAATTCGAATGTTACTTTTTTTGTGTTAACTTTTTAAATAAAATTATTTCTTTTTGTATGAATATTAAATTTGTTATAATTGGATTATATATTGTTAATTAATTTAACGTTTCTATCAAATAAACATACGTACAAAATTTTAATCTCGGTTTTAAAGCACTAAGTATTCTTAAATATGAAATCGTCGGAATGAATGATTAAAATTTATTTACTTATGAAAGTAATACAAATAATATATGGATTTATAGGTGATGCGTGAAATCTTAGAACAAACTCTGTATACCATTGGTTAAATAGGATGCTGATGCCAAATAAGAAGCAGTGCTTTTCAAACGAAATCCAGAATGGTTGGATACTTTGGAAGTGAGAATGTCCAATTGACCATCGAAAAGAGCAACCTGAGCATCTCTTAATGCAGGTACACAGATTTTGTTAGTCCCGCACTGCAATCTTTCCGTCAACTCGGCGTGATTAAGTATAACGTGCAAGTCTGTAAGAGCTTGCATATGATGATTGCCAGGAGAATCTAAGAGTTTCGTTGCAATGGCCACCAGCAAAACATGCATATCACGAAACAAGGATGCGCAGGAGCCTATATGTGCGGCATTTACTAAGCCTCGGACGACAGACTCCATCAATCCTTGCTCTAATAGAATTTTTAAAGCATGTTGATTCTAAAAAACCATAAATATTTAATTCATAAAAGATTTTCCTTGAATAAAATCATAAATTAATAATTTCGAGTAATAAATAGTTTTAAAATTAATTTTTTATTCAATTGAGAAGTGCTAAGCTTGATTAATTCAAATTCATATGATATAATGTAATACTCGAGCATATATATTATTTTGTGAATTACCTTTGTAATGAGATCAGTTACGAAAGACACAAGAGGTCTTGCTACATTTAAGTCAGTGGCTGCTGCTTTTGGAATCATAGCTAAAATGGGGGGCATTGCGGCAAGACTTGGACCTTTAAGTGCCAAATTTTCTAATGTAACAACTAAGGGCTCACTTCCCGGATAAAGTGAAATTTGATTGGCCAGATGGATGAAGTATTTTTGTTTAACAAATTTATTAACTTCTTCGTCGGTGGCCCGCTGCAAATAAACCTGTATGACTTTTATAAGAGCCGTTCGTACTCTAGCATCGGGATTATTCGATAAAATTAATAGTAGTTCAACTCGCATAACATTTTTCAACACTGAGCCTACTTGACTATCGGGCAAAACTCTCAGTGCATCACGAAGAAGTAGTAAAAGTCCTTCGCAAACTAATCCCTGACAAGCTCTTTTCTTATCCGACCAAATCGACTGTCTTTCGTTTACTTGCTGATTTGAACCTTCACTTGCAGCGATGCCCGAATCTTCACCAGCACTTGTATCTTGACCCTGCGATGACGTGTCATTTTCGACAATTAATTCTTCCACTTCTCGTTCCTTTATTATCTTCCCCTTTTGAATTTGAACGTTAGTTATAGCTTTATTTAATTTACAATTTTCTAACGTACTAATTGATTCATTCGATTCGCTTCCAACAAGACTCTAAAATAAATTTTTCATAATTTTAAATTATTTCTTTAAATGCACATACACACACCAATCTGTATAAAAGTAATTTATACTTACTTTTGTTGACGATTTAGTTATATCTAATGGCGTTAATAAAAAATACATATTATGTCTTGAATGGGTTACGTATGTTTCTGACGCCTGATGAACGAGTATTAAATAATCTGTGATTAAGACTAAATGAGAAAATTCTGGAGGGGCACCCATAAGCGCTCTAATTAATTCTACAACTGCACTTCCAGTAGTAGGGTCCAATGATACATTGACTTCTTCGTACATGAAATGTTCCTAATGTCCATAATGCACACAGCAAATAAAATTATTTTTAGCAACACGCATAATATAATAAATAATAAACAAATATAGTAATAAAAAAAATTAATTTGAAACTATTCACCTTGCACATGAGAAGTATTGTATCGACGATTCGAATACGATTTAATTGAGAGGCGTTAAATTCTCTTTGCGGGTGTTGATCTTTCAATAAACACAGCATTGCTTGCAAAAGTAAATTTAATGCATCGTACATCGCCCAAGTTCTCCATGCCTCAAGTGCACATTTAATCAGCTCTGGATCAGTAATAATTGCTTCACAATTTTGTAAAATTAAATGATTTTTTGTTCCTACATCCTTAACAAGAATTGGGCAATCGCATGCTGCGTCTAAAATTGCCTTTAACATATGCTTACTAGCATAACAACGAGGTGATTCTAAGACTTTGAGAAGAAGACAAGCTCCACCTTGTGAACGGTATTGATTTAGCATTTCAGAATCACTGCGCGCTAAGTGTAAAATGACCGAAAGTGCCAAAGCTTGTTCCTCTTCGTTTGAATTCAGCTCTACAACCTACCAATTAAAAATTGTAAGAGAAGTTAAAATTTATTAGAATTTATTAAATCTTAAAAAAATGATTAATCATTTGAAAATCTATCATAAATACAGTTGGCATTTAAGAGATCATTCAATGTTGTAAGTTAAATTTGAGCTTAAAGAATTAGCTTTTACAACTTTTTTTAAAACTAAATCAATTTCATTTAATTTATTGTATAATTATTAATTTACCCTAGCAAATAAGTACAAGAAAATAGGCATTCCACCAATTAAACTTGCTGATGACACAAGTCCTTTATAATTTTGGCATTGTAATTGTGTGGTAATAATTGGTAAGACGGAAAGAGGTGGTTGTTCAGATACTCTATGTTCTGGTGCAGAAACAACTTTAAATCCAGGTTGACCAGGAAATAAGTTTTTAACAACTGCTAAGTGACATGAAAAAGTAAATATATTTTTAGTTATATTTAAATTGTAGAATAAAAAAATATTTTTTCAAAATTTACCATTCGAATTAGCAACTGCTTGAGGATACAAATGGACAATATTAGGATTTTGAGCTTCATAGATAAGTAACAAATTGTCCTGTAAATCATGTAAGTGTGAATTGCTAGGGTCCATAACTGAATCCCAATTTATTTTGGAATCAGAGACCTTCATTTCAACATCGTTTCTTACATATATTCCTCCAAAAGACTTTTTTTTATTTTTATCAAATTTTCCACCTTCTAAAATATATTATTTATAAATTTATAATGTATTTATAATTATTTATTATATAATAAATTTTTACCAATTTTAAGTTCTAAAACTCCATTTAATGCCCCCGAAGCAATAAGTGGTGCGAAATCGGGTTTAACATTACTCAATATACAATCAGCTAGATTTGTAAAATTTGGTCCCAGACTTGCGAGGTATAAAGCTTTTTCATTATTAAATACTGGGCATCTAATAATATGCAAAAAAAAAAATAAGATATTATTATTAAAATTTATACTTTTGATTCAGATTGAAAATTTATTGTAAAATGATTCTAAAATTGAAGAAACATTATGAGAAATTTTAATCGATTATTAAAATTTTCCAATTTTTTGAAAAGATTCGTCGTAATTAAAATTATAATTTTTTAATAAAAAAATATATATAAAAAAAATTTTATCCAATCACATAAAAATACTATTAAATTTGAAGGTATCATAAATAATTGTTTATTACTTAATTTACAAAATAATAATTCAAATTAAAAAATTATAAAAGAATTTACAAAATAATAAAAAATAGTAACTTTATTTGCTTGAAGTAATTTATGAACTTTGAAAAATCGCTTTTATAATTTAATAAAAACAAAAATACAATGATACAGATATTTTATAAAAATATTAAAACTACATAAAAAATTAATAATATTCATTACCTAAATATCATTATATTACTAAGATACCAAGCCCCAGCAGCACTTGGTCCTGTTTGACCAAGTAAAACACATGTAGTTCCTGGTTTTCTAATCAAAAGACCATCAAAAGGTAATTGAGCTGTAATTTCTTTCCATCCATCTACCCATATAACAACTTCAACTATAGCACTATGCTTATTAAGAACTGTGTCTTTAAAATTCATTGCTAAATGATGCCAACGACCTGAGGGTAACATTCCATTTATGGAAGTTTCTGAAATGGTACGATTAGTCTTTTCATCGGGTCGAGTTAGCCTCAGTATAAGTTTATCTGTTAATGTGAAAAATACAATCGTTAAAACTACTTTAGTATTTTAAATGTTGTTAATAAAAAGTTTATGAATACCAGATCTTAAGTCAAGCCATGTTTCTAAAACTAGCGATTCAAATCCAATAGACATCATATGAAGAATAGAAGTAGGTGCAGGTGGAGATGAAGAGCCCAGAACAACTTAAAAATAAAAAAAAAACATTAATATCATTAAATGTAATAGTTATAAAATAAATATGACTTCATTTTTATACTAAATTTCTAAATATAAATTAATACAAATACAAATTTTAATCTCCAAAAATAAATATTATCTAAACAAATTTAAACTAACTTCTTTATTTCTTGAATAAATAATTTTAAGCTTATGAGACATGTAAATATATAAGTATTGTGATAAATAATAATAATAATATATAGGTATATAATACAATATATAAATAGTGTACAAAATGTATAATATAAGAATATATAAACTATATAAAATATAAAGTAATATACAAGTTTTAGAATGAGCAGATAAGATGGAATCGAGATTGTAAGAGAATAATTATAAGAAAAAATATTATTGTTATGTATGATTGTTGTTTTAAAATCAGTGAATATAATTTTAATCTTTTACCTTCTCGACTCCAATTATCAGAAAGTAAGCCCCAATCAGAAAGACTATCACTCTCAGAATTAAGTAGATTATTACTATCACTCATCATCTGTAAGCTTCTGCTGCTCGTACTTGAACTTCCTCGTTCGACTCGAAGCCAAAGCGAAACCGAACAACCCTGTAGCCACACTGGCCATGATATTTCTGATCCGACGGGCAAACAAACAGCATGAACTGACCAAGGACTGCATATTTCCAAAAGAACATGCTTTTTCCTAAAATTGTTGACGAGATTTTCAGCCTTTTCTAAGTTTCTGTAATCCTCGTTACTCCCTTTTGATATCGTAGGCTCTTCGCTCATTACAGGAAATGATAAAATGAAATTTGGTTGAGGTTTTGCCGTAAGCACAAGACGAAACAGCGGCTGTAGCAAAGACAACAGAGGAGGAGAAGAAACTTTGAAAAATGCAAGATATGATACCAATTCGGCTGGTGAAATGGATTGCATAGCTAAAAGTGTAAAAACTTCAAGTGCTGCGTGTTGTAAATCTAAAAAGATGCAATTGAAAAGATGTTATAAATCTTATAATCTATAGATTGTATCTTTGCAGCACTATTTCTAAAGTACCATCAATACCTTGATATTTTAAATTTTGAGTTTGAAGAATACTTTTGAAACCATCAAATAATTTTGCAATCACTCCTGCTCTAGCTAACATTGCACAACTGAAAGCACTTTCTTTACAAATAATCGCCAATTTTCTTAATCCACTAGTAACTATTGCAGTTCTTTCCTCATCTAATCCTCTGCGAATAAAAATATTATTATATCAAGAAATAAATTCAAAGGGAAATATAAGTATCAAATTAAGGTATTATTATTCTCAACCTACTGTTTAGAAAAATAAATTAAAAGATCAATTGTTAAGGAACAAAGAGCTGGGTGGGCATTTGCATTTCCTTTAACCGTTTCACATACACTAAATTGATTCATTCGTTTCGATAAAACACCTTGAGAATTTTTTACAGGAACTTCAATGTCTGCTTCATAACCGTCATCTGCAGTAATATATTCTCCAGTACTACTGTCATCAGCTTCACCCCAATCTGTTGAAACATCCATAGTCATAGTTGACAGCTAAAAATTATAAAATAAAAAAAATAAAAAAAAAAATTTTATATCTATTATATTTTAATAATTTTTAATAAAGCATAGAATAATAGGATAAAATACAAAAGTTCATAAAAATAAAATCTTTGAAAATAAATGATTGAGTTATGTATTGTGGAATAACTTACCCTCGTTCGATTTTGTTGAGGAATTGTTTGTTCTTGAGTAGGTCTGAGCATTGAAACTTGCAAAAATATTTCTATCAGTGCACCAAGACCACGACTCAACTTAATTTTGGAATCCATTAGGGCGATTGCAAAAATTGCGACTATATCGTGTTCATCTAATCATACATTTAAATGCATTACTATTAATTTTTAATTAAATATTTTTTCAATAAACTTTAAATTAATATCAGTATAAATAACCCAGAACTGACAAAATAATTTTAAATAATATTTTATTCTATAAATGAAAATAAATTGCAGTAACAAATATTAATTATAAATCATTAGATAAAAATTAATTTATATATCTTATAATTTAATGAATTTAAATAATAGAATTGAAAAAATTTATAACGTTTGGATAGAGCTATCAATAATTTATAAAAGTAATCTCTAACTATAATATTAAACAACTAGATTGTTCAATCATTTTTAATATATAATTGAAATTTAATGTATATTTTAAAGAATCATCATATTTTAAAGGAATTTTATAGCATTTACTTGAAATTGAAGCAACTAAACAGCATGTAATGACAGCTTCCATTACTCGAAGAGCAAATTTATTTCCACCTAAAAATATTTGAAAAATATATTTTCTAAATATTAGTTTCAGAATTCTTAATCTAGCAATGAATACGTCACACAAAAATATTAAATATTTTTTTAATATTTACAAATTATTAAATATTAATTTTTTATTTTTTTTTAATAATAACAAAAATCATTGCCTTTTATTTTTTATTATTAATTCTTTAATTTATTTTAATTATTTTTTTAAAGATACACTATTATATATATTTTTGTAAATACCATTAAATCGATCGGTGGCAATTGCAATTGCTAATGATTTAGCAAGAATAACAGAGTCATCAAAAATTGGATGATTTTTTAGTTCAGTTCGAAATTTAGGGCTACAGAGTAAAACTCCAGCCGCTGCTCTCCAAACTCCACTGGCCTGATGAAATGCTGACCTTTGCTTTAAGCTTTCTTCAATGCTTTGACTAGTTTCATCGTGTTCCGTTAAATTTCGTAATATTTCTAACAATGTATGCGTTTCTTTTTCCAGAAAATTGAACAAAGCCGTTGCTGCAGGTCTTTTTGAATTACAGCCGTCTTCTTTATTTGCTTCTATATATTCGAGGTTATTAATTTCCATTATCACAGAAATTTCTAAAAGTGAATACACACTTTTGATGAAAGCTTGATTTGGTAGTAAATTAAATACTTTTTCCAAACCATCTAATTCTATAAATTTTTGGAACATGCATGCATTAATAATTAAACTCGTAATAGCAGTTAAACAAGACTGAATAAGAAACTTTAAAGTTGTAAATTCAACTTTGTTAGATTCAAATGAGACCTTTGTCTTAAGAAATAGTGGGTAAAATACGCGAAATAATAACTCTTGCTTGACTACATAAGTGGAATTTGGTGTGACTTTCAGTAAATGTCTTATTATAACGTGACATAACTTTGTATCTTCTGGATTCAATACCTCAATATATAAGCTTAAAAAATCCCAAGAAGATTTATTTACAGCACAAAAAGCGTTACAGGTTTCTCCATTACATGGATAGCCACCAAGTTCTTTAAAAATCGTTCTCTCAATTAATGCAGTAGCAGAGCAGTAATTTTGGCTATTTACTTTTTTAAGAAAAGAAATAATATTGTCGAGTAAATACTTCCTTGGAAAGCAACAACACGTGCCAGCCATAGTCATAACTTTAATTAATCGAGTTTGTAATTCGCTACTGAAGGAATGACTTTCTTTAAGAAGAGATGTTAAAGTTGAAAACAATGATGAAATTGAACAAATAGACTTTGATAATGAAGTTATAGCTGTAACGACATGGGCTGGTTCGGAGAAATATGGTTTACCCAAAATGTCCAAATGATGATGAGAGTAGGTAGTGTCTTGATCTAAGCTGGTTTTGTGTTTAAGCCGCCGCCAATGATTTGCATGACTTAGGTCGTACCTCGTACGTTTTAAAGTACTGATAAGCACTCCAATCATATCTATAATTTTACATGCTCTATTAATTGATCTGTTTGAATCCGTGCTAGGTAGCTCCACGATAACTAATATTATGTTCTCCACCAGTTTACCGTCTTGACTCTCAATAAAAAGTTGCAAGAGATCGCGGAAATCTTTAAATTTTTCAGTGTCATCCCTGTGATGAAGTAGAAAATAAAGAAAGGTAAAGATGCCATGTATTGTAGCAAAAATGAACTCTTGGATTAGAGATCCTTCCTCGTTTGTCATAAAGCTGGGAGTTGGTTTGGTGCAGGCATCCTCGAGTATCCTCAATGTTATGGGAAATAATCCATTGTGAATAATACAAGTTGTGGGTTCATCAGTTTGGAGAGCTCTTTCAAATCCCGATAGCAGGAGACGAGCTGTAATGGCCTTTAAAGTGGCGCATTCAAGCGCAGAAAAGGACATGGATTCATTTGTGAATTGGAGGTTCCAAAGAGTATCTAAAGCAAATTTAAGAACGGGCATTGCCGAATTTGATTCTTTCGACATTTCATGCTCCTGTAAGGCAAGTAACAGTTGAATAATCAAGAGACTTAATTCGAAGTGGCTGATACTACAATCTATGACTGCCTTCATACGTTCATCCATCATATCTTGCCATGTATTCTTCCACGTATTGTTTAAGCTGCGCAATGTTTTGGAGGAATGAATACATTCATCGCTACAATTTTCTCTCAAATTGCCATTATATTTTGGGATTTCCCATTTGTTTGTTTGTTCCTCTTCAATCCGGACAGCCGAGCTGAAGTATTCAAAGTCCATAGGATTAAGGCGAATCCTCAGCGTTAATGAGCGGTTATGCTCATCGCTCAATATCTCAGATTCACTGCTTGGATGTTCGCTAAGTGATTGTTTTGACTGATCATGTTGCTGATGATTATCTATTAAGGACCTATTGGTCACTCGATAATAACTGTGATTATTGTTGCTACGCCTTTTTCTTCGGCGACGCAGTGGTGATTCATCTGTAATTTCTGAATCTCTGGAAACTGCTCGGTCTTGTATACTATTGCCACTGCTGTTGTAGTACTTTTGCCTCTCTTTATCTTTTTCTTTTTCATCTTCACGTTGCTTTTTCCCTATTCAAAACATAAAAAAGTATTATTACATATTTTGATACATTGGGAGACATAAGTACATGCAATATAATAGCAGACGATTGCAAATTCAAAAACTATACACACAATTGTATGTTTAATCCAATAATTAATCTTTTTTTTTATATTAATAATAATTTAAAAAATTACTAAAACTACAGTTAAAAATACATTGGCAGTTTGTATTTTTTTTTTTTTTTTTTTTTTTTTAATAAATTTATTTATTTATTTATTTATTTATTTATTTATGTACCCCGATATCAGACGATTTAAAGAGAAAATTGTTATTCAAATTAAAAATGGCGTGTTTTTGATGCCGAATTTTTGAAGCTTCATACAACATAAAGTTTTATAGTTTACCCTGTACATAAAAAATACTTTGATAAATTCATGTTTGAAGATTTTCGTACATGTGCGATGATGACCGATCTAATTTAAAGTAAACGCGAAAATAAATTCTTGTAAAGATAAAAGCTTTTTAACGTACCGATATTCTTCCTTCTCCTTTTCTTCTTCTTCCTGTGCAACGTGAGATCGAGTGCTTCAAGTACATCGAGGCCGTCATCGTTGGAGTAAAATCTGAGGTAGGGATTGCGCGATGCAGTCCCGACGTTATTCTCTAGGTCATGGGCCGAGAGCAGTGGGTAGAGGGCGACGAGGAGGGCCACAAGCTCCCGCACGCAGGTGAGCTCCCGCACCCCGAGTAGCTGGAGGACAGCGAGACAGCGCCATCCGCGCTCCCGCAGAAGGTATCTCCGGAGGTTACCCAACTCGTTCGAGCCCGTCTTCGGCGCTGATGCCTCGCACAGCTGGTGAACGTCTGCCAGCAGTTCGCAGCACACGAGTGTCGCGATGTTTCCCTCGCCCACCCAGCTGTCGATATAAAAATTTAATTCAACATTTGTTTTTATTTTATGCATGATAATTAATATTTAATTGAGCAATTAATGCAATATTTTTTTATAACTCTTCAATTTATGTATTCTAAAATAAATTTTCAAATAATTAATTGAAAAATAATATTTCGAATTTTTATTAAAATTTATTTACTTTTAATTTATTATTTATCTTAACTTTAATATTTTTTTTTTTTTTTTTTTTTTTTTTTTGTACATTTAATCATTATATTCCTCATTTTTATATTTTGTTTAAAAATAATTTTCGTTACAATCATTCGAAATTATAAACAACGGAATATTTATTTATGCTTAAATACTACAATTTTATTTCTAAAAGAAATATGGATAATTGCGAAAAGTATATTTTATCAAAAATAATATTTTTAAATCAAAAATATATACCAATCATTTTATCTCTTCAAATTTTAAAAGATATTTATAAATTTAAAACTTATTTACAAACTCTTATCAAATGTTTAATATAAATAAAATATTTAACATGAATGTAAATATTTGAAATTAAAAACATGATTTTTGTTTATAAAAATCGGGGATAGACGTGAAGAATCACGATTATTAAAAATTAATTACTAAAAAACTACAAAAAGAGAAGGAAAATAACCAAGGGAGAGAATAACTAAGAATAAAATATAAATTAAGAAAAAAATAAAAAAAAATTCATGTTTAAAATGAATGTAAATAACTCATTTGGTTTTTTATTTTTGTTTAATCATTAATATGATTTTTCGAAAGATCAGGTGAATGATTTTATTTTTATTAGTTTTTCTATTACATCAATATAGATCATTACCCTTTTGCAATTGTCAAGGTGCAAGGTATTTCAAATCATACTTTTCAATATCATATATATATTTTTTTTTTTTTTTTTAATTTTAAAAATTACATAATAATGAACGATTGCACAGGTAAATATTCCTAATTAGTGGAATATCATCATTATTTTATAGTATTATAAATGTACCTCATATTTTTGTTGTATAATTTACAGTATATATGCAGTAACAATATAATTCAAAATATTAAATAAAGACATTATTAAACATCCAAAAAAGTAAAAAAATGTACGATATGTTATTTTTGAAATACAGAATCAGCTTTAACCTTATTATCTTAAATTCAAACTATCATACGTTAACGTTGGGATAAACAATATTTATTCCAATATTTTTCTAAAAAAAAGGTAACAACTTTCGTTCCTTATGAAGGACTGTAATTTAATTTAAAATTTAAATATTTATACAATATATAAGAAAAAAATATTTTAAATAATACATCATTATAAATGTTTATAAAATAGATAATATGACTTTATTTTTTTATTTGCGTAAATATTATGCCATATAGTAATTTAAAAATTGGTAACTATCAGCGAAAATGAGAGTATAGCATCGATAAAAATTATATCACCGGATAAATAAGTAATCATATAATACAAATTCAAGTTCAAGTGCAAACAAATGTCAAAGATCAATAAATATTGACAGTTCCAACAAATTTTATTAAACTACATTAAAATATATTATTGCTTTTTTACATTTCTTTAAATGATTTCATTTAAAATGTGAAATAATGATAATCTTTTAATAGAAAGTATTAGATAATAATTTTGGTTGAAATATAACTAATTTTTTAAAAATAACATTAAATCTAGTGATAAAATATAAGATAATTACAATTTTTAGTGATTCTTTTGTATACATTTTAAATAGAATAAATTATGACATAAAAGATTTATATTTTTTTTTTATCGTACAATATATTGGATAACGATGAATTGATGATAATAAATGTTACGAAGTAAGATATTGTAAACTATTGTGAACTGTACTTGCAAAAAGTCTTATAAAATCAAAATTAAGTAAAATTTTCTTTTTCCATTATATGCAGATAAACATTGATGATATAAAATATAAATAGAATATTCCATTACTCAAAGTCATAGAAGTGCAATTAAAATTAATGGTGTGCCATTAATCATATTCTACTAAATATTTATAATAAAACGCGTGTACATAAAGGGGTTACAATTAATTTAGAAATATAAAATTTTATTTACACAACTTATTTTGTAACACTTTAAGACAAAGATTTTAATTATTTATATTGACTTTCTACGTATATTATATAAAAAAAACCATGTTTTAGTGGATATAAGTCTTATCCTAAATTAAAAACTGAAAGTAAGTAAATATATCAAAGAAAAATTTTGTTTTATTTATTACATATATTTAAAAAATTTACTCATATTTTATTGTAAATATACTCAAAAAAGCTAACACGAAGATTTGACAATAGATATTTTATTCAAATTTTAAATAATTATAAATATATTTAATTACATAGGATTTTTTATCAATAATATTTTGATTTTTATAATCTCAAGGCTCTTTATCATTTACACTTTTTATACATAATTATTCTATACAATATATATGATTTATAAATAAAGGACAAATATGATAAATAGAATTATTAGTTCAAGCGTGAATACAAATAAAATCCATTTTTTTTTATCTTCTTTTAAATATTATATCAAATAGTTTTTATACATACAATTAATATACAAATTTTTAATTATTTATGACTAATCGATTATTTATTTATACCTTTAATCATATTTAGTCAAAAAAATAATTGTACTTAAATTTATTTTTATTTTTAAATATTAATAATAGTATTTATATGAAAGATTATTAACACGTATATATAAAAATGTTATATTTTATATTTGTATACAGTATTAAATGCGATAGAATTATATTATCTACTTGTACAATCCAAAATATTTTATGGATTCAAAAAATAGGAATCAATATCTTTCATCGAAATGTTTTATTTTCAAGCCTCTACTATTTATTAAAAATATTCACTGATACTTTTTTGAGAACACAATCAATTTTATTTTAAATATTATTTTAATTTTATGAATATAGTTGTTTTTATCTAAGCATTTTACTATTGATAAAATATTTATATTTTTATTTTAAATTTGTAAGTTTCCCTTGCCTTATATATATTATTATCTAGTTTTACATACTAAATATAGTATTGTACATTATGTGCTTTGCATTTTTATGATAATCAAAAACTATCAGCTCAATATATCAAAGTATTGTTTTAGTAAACTTAAAAAAAAAAAAAAAAAAAAAAAAAATAAAACTTCAAGCTAAAAGTTATCCTGTAAATTATTTTTTTTATAAAATTCTTAATTACAGAATATTTTTTATGCTTAGTTCAAGTGTATAAATTGTAATTAAGCCATTTTCCAATTAAATGTGATTTTCTCTTAGAATGATAATGGTGTCATTTATTAATAAACTAAAGATATTTATAATATTAAATCAATATTGTATTTCTCCACCTATTGTATCGAAAGGAAAAAGTCAAAACTGTTGAAATTCGCGTTGAAATTTACGACTATCTGATCGCTAACTTATCTGGCGACTACTTCACAAAGAAGGTTTAACATGAGATAAGGGTATTGACGTCTACAAATAACTTTACCATCAATAAGTTGAAAATATTCCATTCTACTGCTTCATCGTGTGCTTTGTTTTTCTGGGTATTTTTAAACTATTATAAATGATATTGTTAATGATGATAACAGTGAAATTTAGCTTTGCTTACTTCAAACAAATGAATTTGTTTAAGAGCTACAAGCGAAAGCTCTGTTTTTGCTTAGTAAATTTTAAGAATATAATCACGACAATTTACAATTAATATATTGTGATTATTCTATTTGTATTTAATTTGATAATACTTTTTTTGTGAATGCTCGTCATTTTAATAAACAATTATCTTGCTCTCTTTTTTGCTAATTGAGTTTTATTCCATTGTTAATTAATTATTGTGATTAATTATATATTAATTTATATTATTATTTTAGCTTTTGTTTGTTTGATATTCAATTTAATCAAAACATTTATTTCTCCATTAATCTATTTAATTATTTTTATTCATAAATTAGAATTATAACTTTAGAATTATATTTAAAAATACGTTATTTTCCTCATTTATCATTGGTATAATTAAAAATTCACAGATTATTACTAATATGAACATTCTAATTGGCTATTATCAATTGAAACAGAAAAATTACTTTTACAGGCACTAGTTTTTCATATTTCGATATTTCGGAAATTAGAATTTCAATGTACAGTTGCAGTTCATGAATCCAAACTGCAACTTTATTTTTAATATAAAAAGTAATATTTTTAATGTTTGTTATATATAATGTATTGATATGCTTTTATTCCATATCAAATAGTGTAGTTTATTTTCCTTAATTCATCTTAATTCATTTTTCCACCAATTTTTATGCTCTCAAAAAATTTATTTACCTAAACAATAATTATAAATATAAATCATGACTAAATGTTAAGCAATTAATTTAAAATAAAAATTATACTTTATTTTATATACAAGACAAAGTATTAAAGACCTTTTACATATCAAACATTTCAAAAAGTATTTTAACTTTTCTGAAGGATTTTATTAATACTGTATTATAATAAACTTAACTTTTTTACGTAGCGCATTATATAAATTGTACATGTGGTAAACAATTATTTCAATCACACCTCGAATCGCATGATAATTATCTTGCAAATAATTATTATTTATATATAATTAATAATATTTAATTACACTTTTAATATACAGTTCAATATTTTACATTTTTTCTATTTGAACTTTTATTATTTTTATTAATACTTTATTGTTAAGTATATAATAATTTATCTCCTCTCTGCTCATAAGTACAATTTATTTAATCTAAGAAAATATATTTAATATTTCTTGTATTGTAGCAATGTTTTTAATTTTATAAATCAATGATCAATGTATTTGATAATTCTTCATATTTTTGATAATTTTTTCTATTCATTGTATTCTTAGACTCTTTATTTATGATTTATGAAATAAGAGGCCACATATTGATTATTATAATTAAACACAATATAAAACCACAAGATTCTTAGATATTTAGGGAATGTTTAATAAAATATTTTTAAACATTTAAAAATAGCGTAATGGAAAATTCACTTCAAGTTACGTCCTTCGATATTAATGTAGATGCTTACTACTTAATATTATAATTTTTTATAGTTTTTTGTTTTACATTTTTTAAACATTTTTTTAATACATATTTAATACACATACACACACACACACACATATATATATATATATATATATATATATACAGTAGTTCTATATGTATGCTTTTATTATGCATTTAATAATCAACTATAGCATTATGTGAGGATTATTGATGAGGGTAGATCAGATTTGTAACATGATATAATATACACAAATAAAATTTTATCAGTAAAATTTATTTTGCTCTAATTTTACTCGACATGCTTGTGCATACAAGTTAATAATACTTTCATATACTTTTCAATTAGCAATAGAAATTCAATAAACGATGCAAATATTATTAACAATTGTGAAAAAATACAAGATTTGAGTTTTCTTCAAAAAATATTTATTTGAAAATCCTTCAATATATTATATATTATTATATTCTATATATTATATTTCTACTTTATATTTATTTTATTTATATTTATTTTATTTTTTTTTTATAAATTTTGCCATAATTTATTTCATTTTTACGTGTGTATAACAAGTTTTTATTATAGATGTTATATAATAATTAAAAACATCTTGAAAAAACTTTTTGTAAAAGGGAACTATTTTTAACTACAAATTTTCAAATGTAACGTATCCAAAACTACACAATTTTGTAACAATCACGTTTGTGTGAGAAGTCCAAAAAACGAATATCTTTTTTGAGGTGCAGTATCGTATCCACAATAGAATATTCACTTATTAAACATCTAAAAGAGCAAGAAAACAGTATATAATAACTATATAATACATTTAATTACATGAAATGATATAAAAATAAATTACACATATAGTTTTTAATTCATCATTGAAATTCTGGATCTTCTTATAGATATTGTCATTTATGGAGATACAAAGCTTATATTAAATATTATTAATCGTTTATAATATTAAACTTAAATGTAAAATCAATAAAAATTAGATTTATATGAATATATATCAAAATAATTATTATATAATAAAAAAAAATTAAATTATATAAAAAATTATTGAGTAATAACTCAATCTATTTGAATTTTGGCTAGATAATTTATTTCAATTGAACAAATTAAATATTTTAAAAAAAATATTGTTTATGAATATTATATATTAAAATTTAAATGAAAAAAGATCGAATAATAGTAAAAAATTCCACATCGTGTACGTCATCTTTTATTTAATTTGACAATAATTTATGAAAATAATTTATAAGAATATTGCGATAAAATTGATTCATTATGGAAAATATCGAAGCAAAATTATTAATGATGAAACATATAAATCTTGAAAAAACTTTTTGTACAAACAATTACTTTTCATAAAAATATTATTCAACCACGACATTTATGATCGCTTGATTATATCATTTTATTCAAATTGTACAAGAAAGTTTCAACGATAATAGAAATATATAAATTCCTGTAATTTTTAATTCTCAAATATTCATTTAAAAATATTTTTAAATAATTCGAAAAATTATAAAAATAATTTAAAAAATTATAAAATACGTTCTTATAAAAAACATGAATTTCATTAGGCGCGATCGAATTAATATTATTAAATTATATAATAGTAACATTTGAGTCTTTTTATTACGTCACGATATTAATGTATGTAAGATTATATGAAAATTAATATATTCTTAATAATTTATGAAAGTTGTATATAATTTAAAAAATACATTCAGAATTTAATCTAAAAAAATATATTTTTAAATATTTATTAATAAATAATATTTATTATAAATAAATAAATATATATATATACATGTATTTATGTACTAACATTCTCGTCGTATGTATATGCGTGTGTGTACTGTCACTTCAAAGATATAATTTTAGCTAGACCAAAAACACAATTTCAGAAAGTTTAATTAAAGTACCTATAAGATATTAAAAATTTTCATTTTATAAATTTAATATACAATTATATAAAATAATATATAATAACTTAACATGTGCAAGAATTTGATATTTTTATTAAGAATAATAATACTTAGAATGCAACCTTTTCTTAATATTTAATATTAAATTTAATTGTGATAAATACAAATCACATATATTATTAACTTATTTATTTCAAGAATTCTGATAGATTATAATTATTTTTTTCTCAAATAATTGATGTATTATTTAATAGTATTTAATATAAAAAATTTAATCTATATTTTAATATACATTTTATTTTATAAGCTATAAAAAATATAAATAAAACTGCTTCTAATTCTGTTACTGCTGTCTATACGTATGATTGTAATATTTCAAATTCTCAACAATAAGAATTATTCATTTGGAACTTATTATTTCAAAATTTCCATCTGCATAATATATTTGTATAAATATAAAAAGTTCGTGCAATATAATTAATAATGGATTAATTCACTAATTAAAGTAAACAAATTTATTTACTTGTTCATTATTTGGTATTTCATTGTTTTCGTAATTTTAAACTTTATAAGTAATCATACATACAAAAATATTTGAAAATTTATAAATGCATTTTTAATATTGATTAATTATTTAATAATAATATTAATCCAATGTGAGAAATAAGTGGAGTACTATATATTAAAAACCGATTATTGAAAAGAATCGAAAAGAAAATATTAAGTTGCATTTTCAGAAAGATTATAGTAATTGTAAAGGTGTTGGTGCAAATTAAAAATGTTGAAAACATGAAGAATTTCTTCCAAGCGTGATAATATTTTCTGGCATATCGGGTCCTGTGGTCAATCTGTGGTTACCGTGACGTGTTATTTAGTTATCTGAGAATAATTCTCCTACACAACATACGTATTTAGACTTCCTCTGCCAATCATAATTTCAATAAATTTATTAATTAGGATTATATTCATTTAAAATCAATTTCAAATCTGCACCATATTATATTACCTTTACCCAATTGAAACTTCAGTGCTTTAATTCATAGTGCATCACCTAATTAATATCCATTCATAAATATTTATAAAAACTTGTCCAACTTTTATTTAAATTTTTATCTTACATAATTTATAATTTAAAAATCATTCAAATCTATTTTATTTATTATTCAGCCTATTTATTATAAATAAAGCATGTTCTAACTTTATTCAAATTTCTGTACTTTTCTATCAATTTTTAACTTTCCCTCTCTCTCTCTCTCTCTCCCCCTCCTCTCTCTTACACCTATAATACTTATAATACAGTATTATTAAATTACGCAGCCTATTTAAAAATACATTATTACGAAGAAAGTGGAAGTTAAAGTCAATTATTATATATAAAAAGAATCTTAATATACTGAGTAAAAGTTTATGTTCATATTAATAATTATGTATTGAATATTAAATTAAACAATAATCAATTATTATTAATGAAAACTAATAATCTTTTGTAACCTAACTACATTAATCCATTTTATTTTCAATCAATTAAAACAGTGGTATTAATATCTTAATAATAGTTGTTCATATATCCTTGTTTTTTTCAATACAGATTGATATAATCATATAAGTATATATTTATAAAATTCTACACAAATAATTTTATTTGAAAATTTATTTATTATTATATAATTTTGCGTTTAAAAGGCTAATTAACATTAAAATTCAATGCTTAAAATAAAAGTCATCTTAAGCACTTTTCAAAAACTAATAATAATTATTTTACAAATACTTAACCATAGTTGAATCTTATATCGTATATACAATTTTACTTTGGTTTTAATAAGTTACTTAATTCGATAAGACAATAATAATTGTAAACAAAAATGAAATGAAATAATTAAAGTTTAATGACAGATCAAAATTGTCTATTACAATAATTATCTTTAAAATCTAATAAAAAAGTATAGAACATTTAAATAAAATACAAAAATGTGAATTTTATAATAACAAATCAATATTTAATTCTTTATATTAAGAAAATAAATAATGTATTTACTACCTTTAAAATGCGTTATTTGATATATTTTATTTATTTTTTTATTATTATGAATGTGCATTTATAATACTCATTCTTACATTACATAAATACAATACAAATTTTAAATTTGATGATATGTTTGCAAACTTTTTTTTCTAAATTTAACATTTGCCTGGAAGTAAACAAAATTCAATTGATTTAATGTAATCATACATCAAAATATTGTGTTATTTTATTTTTTTTATTTTTTTTTAAATTGATAATCATTGTTAATTGATATGAATATTTATGTATGTAATTATATAACAAAAAATATCAATTACTTTCCTTAAATTATTTATTTAAAAACAATTGTTTGAAAAATGTTAATTTTAAATAAGCTCAAGATGATTTTTAGTAATTATTAAAATTATTGCCTATACGATATTATTGAGAGACTGTCTTTTGAACCATTTTAACAGTGTAAATAAAATATACAATATACACCTTACAGTGAAAATGATTAAGTTAATTTGCAAAAATGTTTGTCTTTACTCATACATTCATTATTTTTATTTTACAAATTACACAAATACGCGCGCGCGCACACACCCACCCATATGTTTATTTCAGTTGGAAAAAATATTGTCTTTCGAACATAAATAAAAATTAACAAATAAATGTATAAGAAGTTTTGTTTTTATCGTTTAAATCAGACTGTGAAGGAAAAATAATTATATTTCAACGATGAATAAATTGATCGTTTTTGTAAGCATCGTAGATATTGGAACATTGAAAAATAAAATAGTTTTATCAATATTATTTAAACAACGTACTTCGAGAAATGATTGTATAATGTGTATATGTAAGTAAATAGGTATTTACCAGAATGAAAGAGCATCCTTGACGTCATGGCCTTCCTTTACCTGTGCCAACAACTCAGCTAAAAAGACATCAAGCCAACAGGACTTCTGTAAGTATAAAAGTTACATTACTCGGGCGATCGTGTTTACGCTTTAAAGATAAAAATTGATAATTAGCACGACGATTATAAATAACGAGATAAATGTGCATTATGTAAACTTTAATTAATTATTAATAATTTTGTATTAATTTTAATGAAGTATTCGTTTGACAATGGGCAAAAAATAATAATAATTTACACACACACACACAGAAAATAATCTCTCGATTTTAAGTATAAAAATGGACATTTGATCTCTAATGATAGATTATGAAAAATAATAATACCTCGCAACTCTGAGACTCTACGCGTATAAAGTGATCCCAAAGAATTTGTAGTTTATTGGTTGAACTTGAAGACATCGCCACATATCAGTTTCTTCGGATTTTTTCTCATACGCAAGAATTTAAGACATTGTCATCTCTGTCTCAAATTTACCATCAACATGATACGCCTGCAATAAATTATATACTTGCATAAATGCATAAAAGAACATGCATTTTTTTAACTGAAAATGAAATATAACTTTTCAATTAAAAATTAATTGGAATTCAATTTTCGACATAGGGCTAAAAAAAAAAAATTTAATTCAAATGTTATGATAATAGATTATATTGAATGAGAAGATATTATTACACATATGAAATGACAAACAATAGAAAATAAAAATCTGAATGCATTAGCAAGTGATCATTACATCATGAAATGTGTGATAAGATCAATTTTTTAATACAATTGTAATAACAAGAAGATTTATTGTATCGTATAAAAAATAGATATGTATCAAATTTAAATTACCAGTCCATGGAAAATAATTTAGGTTTTACGCAAATAGTAAATTAAAAATTCGATGCGAATGAACCTAATTTTTGGTGTATTCGTTCTAACGTAGCAAGAAGGTGTGTATCCACATATAAATCGATAGACGACAAAGCATTTAAAATCGTGCAGTAAAGAGATAATTAACAAGTGTAAAAAATAAATAAGAGCAAGGAATTGTAAACAACGAGTAGAGTATTTAAATTGAAGCAAAGCATAAAGTGTTTCAAATTTTGCACATAATTTGAGCAGTTAATGATTACAATCAATAAATGCGTAAAGTGCAATATTTACCAAATAATTGAACGAAGAAACAAGTGGATTGATGACAGACAAAGGTTTAGACACAAGATAATGAGAATAAAGAATCGGTGTGGAGGTTTGGATAGTCAGCAATCAGCAATCAGCAATCAGCAATCAGCAATCAACAATCAGCATCAGTGCAGAGGGAATAACGGCGAAAGGTTTCAATTAAAAGGACAAAAGGTGATTTAACGCGAAAAGCGGCTTAAAAACCCGTCCGAGCGAGTTGGAGCGCGAAAAAAGCGGGAAAGGCGCCTTCCGCCGAAGGAAGCGTGAGAAAGAGGAAGGGCGCCGTCGCCAGGAACTCGAGGAACCCGTCACCTGGGTTGCGCCCCGGAGAAGAGGATAGCGCGCGCGCGCACACGAAACTGAACACTACGTGAGCGTGCACTGGCATTATAGATACATGTGAGGCTGCTGCTTAGTCGTTCTCCTTCTCTCGGGCTTTATCTCCCCCGGTCGGCGGCGGAGGGCTCCGGGGCTTACGTAACCCGGCCGTCCCCCCACATTTCTGACCGGCTCGCGTCCTCAAACGTCGTCGTCGTCGTCGTCGTCGTCGTCGTCGTCGTCGTCGTCGTCGAATGCCGTCGCCGCCGTTGCCGTCGTCGCACAGCCGCGAAGCCCGCTAACTTTTCAGAGCACGATAACCCTTAGCTGGAGAAACGGAGCAGCCCCTCCCCCCCTCCGCTCCCCGTCCCCCCTCCCCCCCTCCCCCCAGACCCACGGAGCTTTCCGCCACAACTATTAAACCTGACACATCTTATCTCGGAGTCAGCTCTCAAAAATCGAGCTTTCTCCTTTCCCTTTTCGCTTCCTTGGCTCGGAGATCAGTCGGTTGCACTTGTCTATCCAAAGGCCTGCACGCCGATACCCTTAAAAGATAATTTTTTTTCACTCGCACTTGGAGCTCCTCCGCACTCCAACACGTTATTAATAGAATACGTCATTTCTCTTCTCTTCGCTCTCTCGGCGAGTCGCTTCGAAATCTGTCTTATTGTTAGAAAGTTGGCATTCGATTAAACTTTGACTTTCCACGCTTTGATTTATCATCCTAAATGCCTTATCTATCGCTAAATTATCGCCTTTTTCCCGAGAAAACTGTCCCTGCTAAAAAATGTCTCGCGAGATATCGTTTCGACACATGGTTTCTCACGTGATAATCCTCATATATAATTTCACATTAATTTTCCACAGTTGCGCGAATGGAAAGAGTGCAAAAGTGCACACTACTAATGCACGAGAAAATCCGTCAACGTGACAAATCGATTATTCGGAAAAAAATCAGTTCATTCGCTCAGCGCGGATAAAAATTCAACTATTTTTATTTTGGCCCCGACGGATTTTATAAATAAAATTTAAAATTTTAGCGAACTGTCGCATACATGATAAGAGAACGGAAATCGTGCAAAAGTTAAACATATGATCGCCAATGATTTTTGCAACGATTCACAAATAAGAAAGTGCAAGTATCTTGGTTCAAATGTTGTTTATTGGAATGTAATCGCATGTCATTAATTTCTCGATATTCAAAACTTTAATTGAATCATTTAACCAATAATACATTTGATTTATTGGGTGAAATTTCGTAAAATTTCTATTACCTTAAGGAATGACATTTTTGTTTTTTATTTATTTATTATATATAAAACAGCTTCGTAATAATTAATACGGGTTAATATTTTAATATTTTAATGAAATTATTCATTGCTAATCACTCGATATTTTGAATCGATATATTGGTCTAAAAGTCGAAGTCATTAAATATAACTTTTGATTGGCAGTTAAAATCGTTACTACTTTATATAAAATAAATAAATAAATAAAATAAATGTCTTTGAATAGAAAAAATTCAACAATGTATCCAGTTTTATCTGTAATTTATACCTTTTACCCATGAATTCACGAAATTCCTTTCTAAATGAAAATTAATTAATTTGTTACATAGCATTGATTAATAGATGAAAAGTGAGCATCATAACATAAAATTGTCACTACATAGAGTTAAGATAAAGAATTACCCGACGAAAAATGATTTTTAAAATATTAATTATTAATTTAACAAATAAACAACGATTTATAAGGAATATTTTGCAATATTTTTCACTGCAACATTGTACGCGTATAAAAAGTTAGTGATATGTCATTGTACGGATACACAGAGTGGCTTTTTCCAGTAAATAACCATTTTTGTAGGTTGCACTACTTGTTTATCGGAAAATAAATTTTTTACAGTTGTTGCTGTTGCTGTTTTTGTTGTTTTTGTTGTTGTTGTTTTTGTTGTTGTTGTTGTTGTTGTTGTTGTTGTTATTAATATTATTGCACTGCATTCATTTGTAAAAGTAAATTTTGCCTGCATTATCTTATAGAGCCATTGTAATGCAAATGAATGGCATATTTTCTTGGAAAATACATTTCGCTTCTTTGTTTTTTGTAAAAAATCTTTTTGGCGCCTAAAATTGCTAGATCCTCAAAGAGGAACTATCGAATTATCATTTAACGAGTGTTAGAATGAAAATTTGATAATAATTTAAGGAAGAAATAAGTGGCTGTATTGGATTATTGGGTCGCAGTCGATTACTTATTGGCATTAGCTCTTAAATTCTTACCGAGATCGTTCTTTCTTTTTGTTTCGTTTCTCCTTTGTTTTCGTTTGGCTTTCGTTTTTAATTTGAAAAGCACACTCTCGACTTAACTCAACTTAACCAAAGGCCCAAAACTCTTGTTTAACATTTGGCCGAGTGCTCCCTTTGGCCCATTTTTTGCAGTTGCTCCCAGTTCACCCCAACAAAACCACGTTCCAGCGAGCTCATAATTTCGAACATATTTTTAAAAATGACTGTAAAGTTGGGACTGACACTGTAGACGTAGGCACGCCACTTAATATCGGCCGTTAGTCGCAGATACTGTCGCACATCTGAGGAGGCATCTCCATTGTATTGACCCTTACGCAAGAATCTGCCACAAGAGTTACGCAATTCTATTGTATATTTGCCACGTACTTGGACAAGATGCTGGCCGCAGATGTTGGATGCTGCAAATCTGATTCACGGGCAATGCACTGCAGCTTCCGCCAATATCCAGCGATAGAAGCAGAGCCGGATATTCGAGAACCCAAAAGGAGATGTGCGTCAAGCTACGTAAAGCTACTTTTCTTTTTTTTATTATTTTTGAAGCAGGACCTTGTCGTCCTCCGGCAGGATAATATTTCACTCGATCGCAAAACGCCAAATACTTATCGCTGATCCAACCATAATGAATTTCAATTTCTCTCGTTTTCGCTCGTCTCTTTTCATTTCTCGGACATTCAAATAATTCCCCGCCAACAAATTCTTTGTATCCGAAAGACCTATCTATCTGCTTTGTATTTTTTAATATAAAATTTTATTTAATCGTTTTCAACTATTTTAATACATTACTTCTACGGCTATTTCCAGCTTAGCCAGTATTATTGTTTTTCCTTTGAGTGTACCCTAGATAACTAACCAGCAAATAGAATTTGTTCCCTATCTCAAATAGTATTTGATTTGTCCATATCGTTTTGAGAAATATTCGGGTACGATAAAAGTCATGACTGCTGGGCCTTAGTATTAGGAGTTATTCGGTGCTGGTGTACAGTCACTAACTTCCAGTTTATAACTTCCAGTTGAATGATATAAATTATTTCATAACTTACTTTATTATTTATTCATACTTTCTGTTTTTACAACAACTACGCTCTACAAAATTTTTGCGCATGTATAAAGTCAAAAATGAGCACCAACCGACTATTCAATTTATCAAAAATATAATCATTTTTAATTAATTATTAATCTGAGAACTATACCGTTAATCATTATCAAAAGTACGTCAGCACTTATTATCTTACAAAATTGAACTATAGAATTTAATAGCAGTCAATCACGTCAATTGATTTCCACGATTTTATACAATTGATTTTTTCTTTATACTATTTGGTATTGCTCACTTTTTCATACCTGGACTTCATACTCGGACAGTTTCTATCTTTTGATGCATTAATACATGATCGAATTGCAAATAATTTCTCTATAATTAAATTACACGTAACTGATATGAGAATTTTTAGTTCAATCATTTGTCAATTTTAATGGTTGTAAGTAATGTTTTCTCTAGTTTAATACAATTTTTAACATTTTTAATCTCAATTTTTTTATTAGAAATTTAACGTATACCAATAAAATGCAATGTTTATAATATATAAAATAAAAGACAATATTGTACTTGCCTATCTGCAATTTTTAAAGGATTATACATATATTGACGATACATCTTTTTCTTTTTTAATTATAAAAAAGTTTGATGCATAAATTGAAAAATATTATTTAAATAAATATATATATACAATTTAAAATATTAATTATTTTTATTTGTATTTTTTATTTAAATATATGAGATAAAAAATTATTCAAGTTTGTCGTAATTCATGATTACCTTATCTACAATTCCTTTCAAATTTATATCAACCTTTAGCAATAAAAAATTTAAGAAATGAAAGAAATTGATCATATAAATGATTGCTTATAAGATGATAATCAATCTAATTTTAAAATAGTTCCAAAATATTATTTTAATTTATATTTACTAAACAACACAATTTTTAAGATAAGAAAATGCAAATTTTATTTACTCATAGATTATTGAAATTAAAATTGAACACATAATATAAATTTGACAATATTCTATTTTAATGAAAATACTACAAACATAGAAGAGACGATTTCCTTCTTTCATTATTTTTCCGATTTCAATGATTTAATTATTTGTATGGTTTTCATTATTTATGAATTTTCATAATTTCATAAATTATGAAAATCGTACTTCTGTATTAATAGCTTATTTTAATTACTCATTAATTAAATTATTTGTTCATGTATGTTGTCCTTGCTATGTACTCAAATCGATGGAACTAACTTTTTATTATTTTCAAGTTATTCGGTTACACTGATTTTTTATTATTAAGAATCGTTTAACATAATTAAATAACTACATTTTGTAGATATTAAAATTTTAAAATGTATTAGTAGAAAAAATGTTCGTTTGATATTATGGTAATATTATTGAAAATCTTTTACTCTACTTAATTTTTTTTATTATTTCTATTACTTCATACAATTTTATTTTATTTTTTTTTGTATGAAATTCATTTATTTAATACAGATAATTTTTAAGCTGTGTATATTTAATTGTTTATTTTTTGTAGCTTGTGTAGAATAAAAATTTATTGCGAGAAATGTTTATAACATGCTAATCACTAACCTTACTTTATACACAAGAATATTAGAAAGTATACTTTGTTAATGTTATTACATTTTTATATGTTTATGGAATTAATTTGAATGTTCATCCAAATAATAAAAGAATCGTCAACATTAATTTACTTCTAATAATGTTTTTCATTTAAAAAATTATCAGTTGTAATTAAAAATAGAAATATAGTGTGCAACATATATACCGAAAATTCCCTTATTCGTATTTAACTCTTTTATATCATAAATATAGTCAATAATGTATATAAATATTTTATTAATATTGAATATAAAAATGTTAATCAAATACTTAAATTATTTTACTATTAAACCCTAATTCTAAATCAACGTTTTCCATGAATTCAAAGCCGTCCTCGAAATTTAGTATATATTCTAGCATTTATTTCAAAATAATATC
The DNA here is from genome assembly GCA_018907245.1 of Eupristina koningsbergeri. Taxonomy (NCBI): domain Eukaryota; kingdom Metazoa; phylum Arthropoda; class Insecta; order Hymenoptera; family Agaonidae; genus Eupristina; species Eupristina koningsbergeri. The sequence goes on from JACCHV010000035.1 coordinate 1,590,128, forward strand.
CTGAAATAGCATTTAAATGTTCTAAAAAAACTATTTTCAATAAATTCTTTTACTTGAAGTGATTATTTATATATCAATCTTCGACTTTTAGGGAAAAATGTATCAAAATTATTTATAAAATTACTTTCTGGTCATACCCCCATTTTTAAATCAATCCCTTATCTTTTGCTATGTTTACAATATTTTTTAGATCTCATTAACAATAAATAATACTCATTTATGAATTATAAATAATTTTTATTGATATTTTAAGTAATCATTAAAAATTTCGTGACTATTAATTGAATTAATTGTTATTATATATAAAAATAATTAATGAGTGACAACTATGTATCATGCAGTAAAACGAATATTTCAAATTCTCAATGAACATAAAAAAGGTAATTAAAAATTGAGTTATGCGTAATGAGTTGTTTATATTAACTTAATTGTGTACGACTTTATCTCAAATGGAATTATTACCATTCTTTGCAAATCGCATAAGAAAATTAAATTATTTCATAATTTTTCTCGTAATTTTACACATAATATATTTGAATATAAAACTTTAAAAACTTATTAATATCTTACACATTATAAAATTATGCAATTCTTGATTTTGATTTTTCTATTAACATATGTATAATATTATATTTTATATAAAAATAGTGATGTAATAATAATAAAAAAGTGATAAATTATATGAAATACATTGGTGTTGTATACACCAATATATTTTCAAAACAGTATTACGTTCAGAAAAGTAAGCAATTTTACAAGAAAACACGCACACAAGCACTGTGTCTTTATTATGTACTGTGCGCTCTATCTCTTTCTATTTACCTGAGCCCACTTTTATTCATCCTGTACACATATAAAAAAGCCAAAGTGTAAAAAAATCATTGGGTCAGGTCTTATTTTCATTGGATTACAGATCTCGACTGATATGGATTAAACGCTACCAATAAAAAAATCGAAAAGATATTCTAATTTTACCATTGACCGGTGATATTATCAGAAAATAGTGCAGCACAATTTTTTAAATAAACTTAGAGCTAATTTAGTATTCACTTGCTGTCCATGAGCGATGATTATAGGCCTTTTAAATCAAGTAATGAAGTCAAGATTTACTTTAGTGACCTAAATGATTTGCTTAATAAAATTAATAATCATAAATATCATTAATTTTATTTACCAAAGTAAAATGCCGGCATAACAAGGATGTATAAAGAAATCATTCGATTGACAACCTAACCTCTCGTCTAGTATTTACAAATTTAAGGCTTTTGTATCTTTGTATAGGTTAAAGTAAAAAAAGAAAATGAGATTTTACAAGAAAGTTTTTTGTAATCCTTGTACTTGGCATGATGATAGCACATGGCAAGTATATCTTGCTACTTTATTGCCAATATTTTTAGTACCAATTTTAATGGTACTTGCAACTCAAAGTTTGAACTGGACTATTTTCATATTTTTTGTATCGCCACCACTTGTTTTTTTTCTTAATAGAAATTTTTTACAATTTCTAATACCTACACAATTTTTTTTTATGTGGGCTATTACAAGTGTTATTATGCTATTACTAGTTTTTGAATTAGCTGTTGTGCCACTTTTAGAAATTTTACCAGAAGAAAATTTAGTTTTTGTTATTTGTGTTATGGGTGGAATTGTTTGTAGTCGTAAGACTAGAAAAAATGCTTATAAAGCAATTCAAGAAAATTCTACAGGACAAAGATTAGAAATTATAGAAGACAACGAAGAAATTTGTAATATTTGTAAAAAATTTATTGATCAGAAGACATTTCATTGTAATTTATGTGACAGTTGCATCATAGACAAAAAATATCATTGTAAATGGTAAGCTATAATTTTATTTTAAATTAAAAATAATTTTAATTTTTATAATTACCAATTTATATATAAAAAAGAATTAATTATTATACTTAAAATGCTAAATATTACAATGACTAAATATAAAATTACCCATGCAATCATAATTACTTTATATTATTAGATTTTTAAGAAAAGAAACAAATCAAATGTTATTCTAAATAATAAATTTCTTGAAGTAATATAAAACTTGAATAAACTCATTCTTAGATCTAGTTCTCTTATATTATATATTACATAATACATTATTATTAAAAATTTTAATTTATATCCTAAAATAGTTAGTTTATTGAAAAATTATAATTTTTATATAAGAAATTCTAAATTATTTTTTATTATTTCTGTTATTTTAATAAAAAAAACTCAAAATATTAGATAAAGTCAATGACAATACTTAATATATCATCAAAAATTGTAAATTTAAAGTTTCTATTGCTTTATCAATTTATATAAATTTTGTTATTTACATTTCTTTACATTTTAATAAAATATCCCAGAAAACATTAAATTGATATTGAAACTTTGCTATTTGTGTTTTAAAATTTTGATTGTTTTAATAAAGTTTTTGTTAAATAAAGAAAGATTTGTTAAATATTCAGCTATACTTACAAGAATAAAATATTGATTTGATTTTTAAATTTAAAACCTTATCACTTTCAATATAAATTAATTTTAATAATGCTTTCACTTTTTAACCATTATAATTTAAATATTAAATGTAAATCTAAATGTTGTTTCTTATTGTTATAGGCTAAACTGCTGTATAAGTACCATTAATTTACAATGGTACATAGCATTTTTATTTTTTTCTGCTGTAGCATTTTTGTACGGATCCAACTTGTCAATGACAACTGTGTGTCAACCATATATTTTTATTGATAAATTGCTTTTACCATACGACTGTAGTGATGTTTATTATCAATTTGAGTAAGTTTAACAAGTATATTTTATTTAAATTCTTCAATTAGTAATCCTAATATAATTTTTTTTAGTGTTGCACTATCTTTTGTATCATCTATCTATAGTCTAATTATAGGTTTAGTTGTTCTTTTCTATTTTTTTTATCATTTATGGATATTGTATGTTGAAAAAACAACTGATGATAAATATATACTCAGCAATAAAAATGACTTCAATGAAGACTTATGAAAAAATACAACAAAAATTTAGTTGCAATTAATAAATATGAACAGATAGCAATACTTATGCCAAATACTAAGTGAAGATAAAGTCTAATTAAAGATATTTGGTATTTAGAGTATTTAGAGTAGCAATGTACTTGTTTTAGTAAAAAATTTTATTAAACATAATTTTAAAAAACAATGAATTGCAATTAAAAAATATGAAAACTACATATCATTATTATTTTTTTCTTTATAATATATGTGAAATACATATTGTAATTGTAACTGTGATATATAAAATTATAGCATTATAATTATAGAAAAATATAGAAAAATATAGAAAGATATTAGATAATAATACTCGAGCATAAAAACAAAATCAAATAATTAAAGGCTTTTACTTTTATAATAATAACCCACATAATAAAAATGTGGGTGTGTACATTGTATTCGTATTGTAAATATAAACTGTATGTAGTAATAAAAAATATTTTGAAATCACAATTTTACATTAAAAATTTTTTGAAAAAATTAATCTAAGAGTATGTTTTAAAATTTAAAGAAACATTTTTCCACTTAGATGATTCAGCAATTTTTTTAATTATTTTTCTCCATTCCTCTCTTCTTTTTTCCATATCCTTTATATCGTCCGCTAATAACCTGAACTTTTTCCACAAATTAAAGTAAACCATTTTTAAATGCTTTTCATAACGTTCTATAGCTTTTACCTCTTTTTCTTGATCTATATTTTTAATTTTATCATAATATACATGCCATGATTTTATGCATTTCGCTTGTATCTTCATATCATAGAAATCTAGAGCAACTTGATATTTGTATTTTACATCTAAAACAACAGTTCGCCAATCATCAAAAATATACCACAATAAATTATGTTGATAGATTTTTTTTGCCAATACTAATTTAGCATTTTGTTGTTCAATCCAGCCTCTTTTCCAAGCAAAAAAAACTCTTAATAGTAATCTCGCTTCATAGTGCTGATTTGCCCATTCAAATCGCTTATTTGTTTCATGTACAAGACTAATTAATGGTTTTACAATATATTTATGAAATAAATATTTTTTATGAAATTGTTCTGCGAGTAATTCCTGTTTTCTATTTCTCTCCAATTCTTTTAATCGGCGCTCTTCCTGCTCCTTTCGAATTCTCATTGCTTCTTTCATTGCCTTTGTTTAAACAAATTTATGAATTGATAGAATTTGATTCTACCTAACAATTAAAATTCTGGATATCCTTTTAGTACTTACTTGAATTTGTTCTTGTCGCTCTTTTTCTTCGGCTTGCTGCCGACTGATTTCTAGCTTCTTCTTTTCCTCTTCTCGCTTACGTTGACGAATTTCATTAATTTGCTTTAATTTTTCCTTTCTCGCTTCGGCACGAGCTTCCATTCTCATAACGAATTCTAGCGGCGAGCATGGTATTTCCGAAATATCAATTATAGATTTATCCCTTATCAAAAAATGTTTATGTATTAATGGAAGTTGTAATGAGTTATTGAAAATAGCCCTGAACGCGAATTCAATCTATCCTTTTAAATTCCTTTTTATCTGCGTTTATTCATTATTTTCATTCTATGCCTCCTTGATAAAATATTACGAGTTATGAAAAAATTTTGAATCGTGCTAAAAGTTTATTTAAACGCTTTAAAAAGATGCAGTACCTTTAAAATTCAAAATTTAACAATATATTTGATAAATTGTAATTGTATCAACTTGACCCTTTGAGTTATAATTTATACTTCTCTAAGAAAGAAATTTTGAAAAGCTAATGCAAATTTAGTGTGCCGATAATTTTCAGGACTATTTTCCAAATAACTGTACTCGGTTAATGATCAATGAGAATGAAAAACCTGTGTCCTTGTTCTTTTATCAAATGAATGATACTTCTTTTGGTTTTCTCATCACACTGATTCAATACCTGCTTCGCAGCGATAATCGTCTGTATACTCGTTTGTTTGACTTCCTTGTTTATCTCGTTTAATTTTATCTCGTCGAGCAATTTATTTTGCTCTGCTAATTTGGCTTTTTGTTCCTCGATAATTAGTCTTTGAGCTTCTAGTCTACTTTGGGCAGGTGTTTCGAGAAATCCTTTAGTTTTAGTGGCTCCGCTGACACTTCGCCTTGGTTTTATTACCTGGGCTTCGTTCGATTGTTGCGGAGCACTTTTTGATTTCGAAGAGCGCTTTTGGCATTTTTCATTCTTCGGAACACATTCTATTTGCTTCTGCTTCTCTGCAATTGCATTAACAAACAATTCTATTTTTCTTTCATTTGACAATTTACTTTCTATTGTTGTATTTTCTGATTTTTTCTGCACTCTCTTCAAATAATTATACCAGCTTTTAAAACACGATCGAACTTTTCGTTTTAATGTTCTTTCGCCAATCCGAGTTTTTACTTCTCGTATTTTTTTTTCTTGCTGGGCATATAATCTCAAAGCTTCAAAAATTATCTTAACACTTTCGGCACTCTTATACTCATATGCTATTGGTTTATCCTTAATTGTAACTTTGATTATATCTACATTAAATGGCTCTATAATATTTTGCACCATCATTGTGCTTTCTTGTAAAAATTTTTTTTTTTTTTTTTTTTTTTTTTTTTTTTTATAGCACTTTTTATTTAATATAAATTTTAACTTTTTGTTTTGTGTAAAATTTAATTTCTCTTAAATAAAATTTTATAGGAATTGCAATTTTTTTAGTTTTTTATAGCCAAATACTGTTTAGTATTTGTTGCAAAGTAATCGTAAAATTGGTGCTGTATAAAATTAATTTTAAAAAAAAGCTATTACTAAAATAATAATGTTTAAAGACTTATGTTCCGTTAAATGAATTTGATGTGAAAATTCAAATCTTTACTAATAAATGAACAAAAATGAAAATTGATAAAAAATATTTGCGTGAGCGAAAGACTAGTATCATATACCATTCGTTACTACGGAAATTAAAGGCACACCATATAACTTTAATATGGTTACCATGGATTCAAACACAATATTTTCCATTTTCTTCTTTCTTTAAATTAATTATCCGCATTTTTAATAAACACTGTATTTAATATTAAAGTTGAATGCAACAAAAAGTATTATCATATTATTATATATGCATATTACATTATGCACATATAATAAATAAGTTATTTTAATCGATATTATATATAATTTTTTTAATTCTATAAAGTAACATTAAAAAATATATATTCATACAAATAAAAAATATTTATTTTTTTTATGTTAACAATATAAAATACAATTTGATAAAATACAAGTTTATCGAAGTAAGTGGTCTTATAGATATTTTGTATTAAATGAATATATCTGATTTTTATGCAATAACTTTTTAGTTTGGTGATTAAAATATTAATAAAATTGAATTTGTAAGAATATTTAATAATGTACAAACACAAATAAAATATTGAATAAATCTTATTAAATGAGCTAATAAAATTGAATTTCTCTAATTTATTCAATATCAATACAAGGAAAAATAGATTTTTAATCTTGAAATATTTATAAGTAAACCCTTTCAACGTACATTAAATAATATCTTTTCTGAAATGAAATGAATTTTCAATATAAAAAAGTCTTCATCAACTAATTTAAACTTTGACGTAATAAATTTTTTTCAATAAATTGTATCAATGACCATTTATATTTATAACTATTTTATTCTAACAAATTCCATTCATAAATCATCAACGATAAAATTAAGTTAATGATATATTATTGAATTGATCGTTTTCATGATTATCATCGATAATCAAATTTACTTAATACAATAAACTGGCTTGTATATTTTATTGATAAATTTGATAAAATGTATTGAGGAGATATATTTCTTTCTCTTTTATTAATTTTATTCGTATATATAGATAAATATAATTTAATATAATATAATAAATAATATAATTTTAAATATATAAATTTAATATAATTTAATATAATAAATTCGTATAGATAGATAGATATAGAATAATAAATGATTCTATTTTGTATGTATAGTTCAATTTATTTTAAATATCTATTGGTTATTTTTATATATAATATTTAAAAAAAAAAAAATATTAAAAATATATTTAGTACTAAAGTAAGTTTTGTGTAATTATTCAATGAGAATATACAATATTTAAAATCTAGTAAATTATATATTTTAATTAACATTTATAATAACAATGTAGATTAACATTTGAAGGTATTAATGCATCAGATACATTCGCTATATTATAAAATCAAATCAAATTTTATCATGAGAATTGAATAATATGGATTTTAAACTTAAACTAATATTAATATATTAAATAAATAAATATATAATCTACTCAAATTATGTAAAAATACCAATGACTAGACCTAATATTAGAAGAAAATCATCAATTATATTAAAAAAAAAGTCTTGACAACAATATTTTAAAACAAATATTATATTGTTAATAGAAATATACATACATACATACACACACACACACACACACATATATATATATATATATATATATATTAAATTTTTTTATTTATTATTCCTTAAAATTCAAATATATATTAAAAAATTTTTTTGATGGTATATTTAGAAAATATTTAGGAACTATTTAGAAAGAGCATCATAAAGTTATTTAAGATAATATAAAGATTAACTGTATTTTATTTTACACACTTACATCTTTGATGGCCATTTGATTAAGGTCAATTTTCACCGTTGCCGTTTTTGTATCCCTTCAGGGAGAGATAAATTTTTCCTCTTCTGATTGTTTCAGACTCAACGCATTTCCCAAAACTATCATTACGTACATGCAGATCCTTATATTCCTTTGTCTCTTTTTCTGCCGGGGTTTCCCCAGTTGACAAATACCTTTTCTTACGTTTACCTTATTCTACCTCTTACTCGCTCTACCATAGTCTGTCTCACCAACAATGTTACATTATATTAATTTTCGGGTTGATAAAGTGAAGATTATATCGTCTTAATTCGATTTTAATTATTAACTTCTTTTACGTAAATTTCAAAAACGTGTAATTATACGTAATACATGTTTTTCGAACTTACGCTTAAAGGAGGCTGTTTGAAATTCAAGTCTCGCAAAACTTACTTTCTATTTCTGGGAATAATTTATTTTGACATTATTTTCTCTGTACAAGAGGCCCATTGCAACTCCTGGAGTAGAACCGGTGGGTCTGTGCCTAAAATATATTTCGGCACTTGTAATTAGATTTTCCAGCGACACACTTCGTGCGTGGGTTTTCCCGTTTACTAAATCTTGTCGGTAACATCATAAGTTTCCTGATCGTGTGCCAATATAATATAATTATTTTCTTTCTGTTAAACCGGAAACAGGAACAAGCATCACTACTAGTGCTAAATTATACACCTACCAAGAGATATAATTCAACATCGCCAAAATAGTTCATTTTAGGACAATGGTAATTACATCAAATATTATATTGATATTTTGAACACGCATTGGCTTCGTGACTTTTTTTTTTTTTTTTTTTTTTTTTTTTTTTCCTTCTTCCATTGAATACAAAGTTTTCCCTTTATATTACATAGGATTAATTATATTAATCATCAAATAAATAAATATTATTGTTCATCTACCCAATTTAAATTTTATAAATCTGTCTTCATTTTATACATATAACTTCGAGTAGCAAAAAGTATTTTTATATAAAAATTTACATGTATTGTTCCTATGTACGAGTACATAATATTATCCTACCATTATAGCAATATTGTAATATACTTTAAAGAAATAAGAATTTTTATCAATTCGTATAATAGATGTAAATCATTACCAAGTTTATTAAAAAGTATAATAATTAAAACATAAATTTAGCCTTTGTTCAAATAATGAGAAAATAAATTAAATGAAAAAAAAAAGTTTACAATAAGCATTAGATAAACGATAATTAGAAGATTATTATATTAAATAAAAAAAGAAATATATAAATATTTCTTTTATAAAATGTTTTATTTCATAAATGATAATCTTTATATTAAAAATTTTATTTATTTATGTGTGTACGTTACCCATATTTGAGGTGTATAAAAGCGATATAACTTATTCAAATATTCAATTTTATTTTAAGAATATTATGACAATGCATGTTGAAATTATGCTTGGATAATACTTTTATCAATTATTATAATTTTTAAAAATAATTTCGAGATATATTACGCAGATCTAAATTAATAACATATATAATGTAATTTGAAAGAATTCTTTCATGGAAATATTTTGAATGAATATCCAAAAATCAACATCGAAAATTACACACACACGCATACATACACACGCACGCACGCACGCACGCACACATGCATACATATATATTGCGAATACAATGGTGCACATTATTATTTTAGTGAAGATTATTCACGCTTAATTAGTTATAAACAATACTAGATATCAGAATGAGTTAAAATATTTCAATTCTACGTAAACATGCAAAGCAAATATAGAATGTATGTGTACATTCAATTTCCTTTTATGATTAGACCAATGTTCTTTTGTCTAAATATGAAAAAATGTACAGACTGATAATCATTTATTATAGGATTACAATGCCGGAAGATGATGTTTTTATAGAAATGATGGACACTTGAGAGATAACTGCGAAATTTTATTAGCAATTAAAAATGAAATCTATAAAGCAGCATCAATACGAAAGATACACTTTTACAATTTGTAATTTTATCAAATCGGAGTTGTTTTGATTCGCGGAAGGTTAAATCATCTTAAATAAGTAAATATGAATGAAATAAGTGGATATGTAAATATTTTTAATAATTTCCAACAAAAGTATAGATAATGAAACATTTAATTTACATTTCCTAAAAATAGTAATTCTATTTTTAATTTTCAAGAAATTTGTAGTTTTAAAAATTATCATCACTAATTATGAATTAAAATTCTATTCATTATTATTATTACTATTATTTTTTAAATTATAAATATGAAAACTGACATTTGATACTTTGAATTAAAAATACATTCAAAGGTAAAGCATTTAAATAGAAAATACTCTAATTTGATAATAAATTTAAAAGATGCTTATAATTTTTAATCAGAACGTACAAAATCTCTACGTTCTGTATAAACATAGTATAACAAACATAAAACATGGTAAAAGAATTTAAAAGAAAAGAATGAATTATTTTGAAATAGAACTTTGTAATCATTAAAATGGTGATTTACCTGGTAAGCCTATACTATTAATTTCTTTGGTATTTTCATAAATTAATGAGAAAATGTTCATTTTCCATGTTCATTTATGATGTTCATTTATTGAAAGTATGAAATAATTTCCCTTAACTCTTTGGACAATGAATGTTAATATAAATTATATATCAACGGTTACAAAATAGAGAGATAGAGATAAAGAGAGAGAAAATTATTATTGGATGAATTTGCAGTTTTTTAAGACATGTGATTTTAGGTTAACAATTTATCGATCACCAACTTTTCTTCGATACCGATGAAAAGCCTGATCGTAAAGAGAAAAGAGTTTTAAAATCGATTGGATTTTTTAATTATTTCACATTGGAGGAGCGTCGTCGGCGGCCCAACTCCGAAATTGCGGATCGGCCGAGTCGAAAGTAAATAAATAATGGCGAAACCATGCGTGTCGCCGCCGCCACCGTCACCGTCACCGTCGCCACCGTCACCGCCGCCACCGTCACCGTCACCGTCGCCACCGTCACCGTCGCCACCGTCGCCACTGGCAGCGACTGCGATATCCCATCGAATCGTCCGCAATCTGCGGAAAAGAAGGATTTGACGCTGCGCCCGGCCGATGTGAGGCTATGAATAATCGCAATAATTGGTGTGCGTTTGATGCGAGCGAGAAGTTTCCCTCGAGGAAACCAACTTCCGGCAGTTTTTGAATTTGGCCGTGTAAACGCGCCGTGCACTTCATTCCTGAACACGGGCTCTTATCTAAATACTCGTGCTGTTATCTGGCCAATACGTGATCAATTGATGATGGCACTTTAGCCGAGCACTACCCGCTCACTACTCCAAGTGCCATTTTTTTTTTTTTTTTTTTTTTTTTTTTTTTTTTTTTTTGTGGTTATTTCCACAGGCAGTCGCTTTGCGAAATGGCGTTTCCTAGCCAAGAATCGCCTCTATCCTAAGGACGGAGCCTTGCCTATTTAGCCATTGAAGGTACCTCTCTCTGTTATTTACTTTTTAAATCGAAGCAGAATGCTCATTGTCTGGGATTCCATTGGATTCCATTGGAATGGATTCGCGTGTTTCTCGCCAGCCCATCGGTTCAAACTGTTCGAAATTATTCGTGTCAATTATAAATTATTCACATAATTATTCACAATCCTGCGACAATTCAGATTTATTAAATTAACTAACAATGCGCTTATTTATTATTTGTTCCATTCCTTTATCTTTGTATTTGCTTTTTACAGTGTTTCGTATCTTTGTCCAAATATTATTGACCAGCCAGTTAGTAAAAACAAGATAATCTAACCTTTACAACTGTACGTCTAATGACAGTATTAATTTTCAAGAGAAGTTTTCAAGACGTTGCGTGAAAAAAATTTATAATTTTAGTAGTTATTTTCGAGTTTTAGCCAGGAATTATCGATACCGACGAATAACAACAAGCAAAATGGTAAAAGTACTATAAATTTACATTTACATCGAATCAAAATAACTGTCGATAAATAAATTTAAAATTAATAAAGGCTACTCACAAATTTGACTTGCTCGGTAAATTTTTGTTTGTTTTTGTTTGTTTGTTTGTTTGTTTTTGTTTGTTTGTTTTTTTTCTTTTCTTTGTATTTATTTTTTTTTTATATTTATGGGCACTCGGGCGCTTGGAAATTCTCGGCGAAATGTCCCCCCGCACAATTGTTCCTTGCAATGAAAATTTAAGACTTCATTTTATTTAGTTGTATTTACGTGTGCAAAGACACAACTCACTCTTCTGGCAGTATACTCAGTACTATATTGTATTTACTTGGGAGCTAACGTACACACAGTTGGAAGTGTACACATTCACGTCTACATAAAAATAAAATGTAATTCCTTCGTGGACGTAGTGACGAGCTGATGTGTGTGTTCTGCTTCCGAATGCAGTCACCGCAATCAATCTATAGATTTGATACATGAGCTAGTGTCGCGATATTTTATTTCGCAATTTTATTTTTTTTTGAAACTTCATTAATAAGTATTGCGTAAATATACTTTATGAGGACTCCATGTAAATAGGTAATTATACTTATTTGATTTACGATATTTTCATGCAAATGTTAGTTTTGCCGAAACTTTGGATGACTTAAGAAAGCTTCTTATTTTATCCTTTCGTGCTTGCCTTTTCCAAGCTGCGTCGTTAACATTTGTTCTACCATATCAGATGCATTCATTTTAATTTCAATTTTAATTTGCAATGTTTTTTTTATTAGCTAACCTAAATTATCGTACAAAAATTTCTAATTTTTTGTCATTTACTTTTTTTTCCAGACCATGTGAACTTGGATGCTTTATCATCGTAATCTATTATTGGTTCATAGATCAAATTTGAAGGTATTACTGATACTATGGCAGATTCATCTGAAATTAAAGAACAAAATGATGGGGAAACAAAAATAAAAGATGAATCTGAGCAAAAAATATTAACTAATAGCAATGAAACACAGTTGTCAAATAACGTTCAAAATCCTTCTTTTGCATCAAATATTGTTTCAAATGAGATCAAAGAGCATAATGAACATGATAAAGTTGAAATTAGGCCAGAAACATCTTGCCTCAAAGAAAAAATATCAAATTTGTCAGAAAATGTAGCTAAAAGAACCAAAGCAAAAGGTATATTATTGTACATTTAAACTTAATTTTAATTAGTCTTTTTTATTGTTGATTCTTTGTAGACCAATTAGAAAATAAAGAAAACAATTCAGACGAATCTGATTGTAATTTGAATGAAGATTCTAGTAAAAGACAAAAATTAAATGAATGTCAACCAAATACCTCAAAAAATGATAATTTTAATGATGGAAATGTTAAACAAAAATCTAATTTTCGCAAGCTGGAATCTAAAGTTAAAAAGCGTAATTATCGAAGTCAAAGCAATTCTAGTGATGTTGTAGATGATACAAGTGATAATGTAAAACCAGAAGTAAGTAACCAAGAAGAATCAAGTCCTGAATCCATTCAATTTCAAGATGAAGTAAGGGATAGTTCTGACGAAAGAAGCGAAGTTCCTGAAGGTAAATTACTTATATATGTTTATATTTGAAATAAGTTAATTATTCTTTAAGTATGTGAAAAAAATTTTAATTATTAACAAATTTAAAAAAATATATTTTACTATTAGACATAATTGAATAATGAAAGAGTATTCAATTCATAGAATCTTAACAATTTATTATTTTAAACATATACAAATTTTTTTAAGTACCTTTTTTCACACATTTCAAGTACTTAACATTTGTTTAATTATTATAATTAAAAAAATTTTAATTTTACTCTTATTAAATGTATAATTATTTTATTATAGAAAATGGTGAATCAAATGAATGGACAACAGCTAGTGATGATGATGATGATGAAATGCCAGCTGTTTTACAAAAAGAACCATCAAAAACTGATTGGTCTATCTTAAAGGATGTGATTAATCGACAGACAGGATTTAATAATAATATTTCATCACGGTTTTACAGTTCACTTCATGCAGTTCAACGCCTAGAGCTTTTGTACAAACTTGAAGAGCATACTGTATGTTTGTATTTTGTTTTTATTAAATATTTTTTATTATTGATTAAATTTACTATTATCATTAAGTAACTATAGATTAATTTATAATAAATTCGAGGATATAAACCGTTAAATATGGCATTTTAAACCATCTTTTTTTAAATTTGTTTTTTAAATCAGTTGTTTCTGTATTTTAGGGTTGTGTTAATGCTGTTGGTTTTAATCAGAAAGGAAATTTGCTTGCAAGTGCCTCAGATGATTTAACTGTTACAATTTGGGATTGGGCAGTTGGAAAAAAACATATTGCTCTTCAAAGTGGTCACCGGAGTAACGTTTTTCAATCAAAATTTTTACCTCTTGATATGGAATATTTTATAGTAACATGTGCTCGTGATGGTCAAGTGCGCTTAATTGATATTCGAACTAGTGTAATTCGTAAATTAGCTCAACATCGAGCTGCTTGCCACAAAATTAGTACTCATTTAGATTTACCCCAAATTATACTTTCTGCTGGTGAAGATTCTAAGGTCTTAACAATTGATATAAGAGAGAGTAAACCATCACTGTAAGGATAACAGTTTGTTGTTTTATATTTGGTTATTAAATTTTATGATAAAAATGATATTTAAGTTGTTTATATGAATTTTATTGATGTTATTAGATTAGTATCAGTTAAAGATAATGATCAAGAAGTGGAATTATATAGTATTCATTCAAATCCTTTAAACAATTTTGAATTTTGTGTCGCTGGTCGAACACGTTATGTTAAAATATATGATCGAAGAAAACCAACAATTCCTCTACAGCAGTTATGTCCAAAACATTTGGTAAATTTTTCAATAAAGAGTCTCTTATTTAAAATATGTACATGCACTTACAGATATATGTTTACTAATCCCTTTCTTTTCTTCTTAATAAAGTCATCAGAAGATGAAGCACATGTGACATGTGCTGTTTACAATCATAATGGAGCAGAAATTGTAGCATCATATAACAATGAAGATATTTACTTGTTTGATACAGCAGGATCATATCAGAGTGGTGATTTTGCTCATAAATATCAAGGGCATCGAAATAGTGTTACTGGTACTATTTTTAATTTAATTTAAAACGAACATTTATTTATACAGAATTTTTAAATGAATACTTAAAAAAGAAATAAAATACCCATTTTAAAAAAGAATAAATAAAACATTCTAGTTATTAATTTTTTTTTCTGCTTGCAGTTAAGGGTGTTAATTTCTATGGACCGAATAGTGAATTTGTGCTTTCTGGCTCAGATTGTGGAAATATATTTATTTGGGATAAGAAAACGGAAGCAATAGTACAATGGATGCGTGGAGATCAACAAGGAATTGTGCGATTATTTTACATTTAGTATTTATTCATAACTATATAAAAATTTTAAATATTTATTCAGTAATATTATATTTAGGTGAATGCTCTAGAGCCTCATCCTCACATTCCAGTGTTAGCAACAAGTGGTCTTGATTGTGATGTAAAAATATGGATGCCTTCTCGCGACGAAGCGCCTAATATAAAACAACAATTACAATCTGTAAGTTCACATTATATTTTATTTACTTAAACAGTGTTAAAAACCATTGATATTGAAGTTTTATTGGTTAGTGTGTTAAGCGGAATTTCACACCTAGATCAAAAAGCATTGAAGAAGCTGAAAGTACTTTTGATGGACACATATTGTGGATTATGCTAAGACATATTCGAGATGCTAATCGACAAGCGGTAAATACTAACTTACAGCTATTCTTTTTTTTTCATATATTATGCTTTAATATTACTAAGTAAAAATATTTAATCAGATTAAATTAAAGTTATGTAGACATAATTCTTATGAAATATAATCTTAATAAATATATAAACTCGTAATTTCATATTAATTAAATACAAGTATTTTATATTTCATTGACATGATTTTAAATTAATTCATGCATATTTATTATTTATTTATTTCATTTATCAAGTAAACTCTTGTAACAAGTTTCATTCAATAAAAATTGATATATTATAAATAGTTTTTTTATTCTAAATGTGAAAAAACACTCGTACTGATTTAAATTTATTTACTATAAATTTTATCCAAATATAGAAATCTTTATTATTTTAAAAAGCATTAAATATATTTACACTTTGAAGCTGTTAATGCATACATACCATTTTTTTTATTAATAAATTTTTAACAATTAACAATTAAAACTTATAATTTATTAAAATTTATAAAAATTAATGCATGTATTAAAAAAATTTTTAAACTAGCTCATTTTTACTTAAAAACTATTCTTGATTTTTCTAATATCATAATACTTATATGTTTATCTTTTATAATTATAAAAAGATGGTGATGTTGAATTTTAATTTTCAAATTTTTTTATTTAGCAACTTCTTAGCAGAAGAGAAAATAGAAATCAAAGCAATGATTCTGATGATGATAGTGATTTTGATATTGATAATGATGAAGATGATGGAGATTATAATCATCAATCATATGATGATGACGATGATGATGATGATGATTCTTCCAATTCCTCTAGTGAGAATGATGATCTTTCAAATGCAATTTGAAACTCACGATATTCAATAATGTTGATAATAAATATAATAATTTAATAAATTAAATCAATTATATAATTTCTTAAATCTACACCATTAGAAATTGTTACTGGTGTATTTTGAAAAGTTAGTCTTTGCATTTAATTTAATATCAAATTAGTTATTAAATATAATTCTTTAATACGTAATATTTACTTGCTTTTGATTTATTTAAATTAAAATAATTATGATTTTTATTTAATTCAATAATAGTAAACACTCGTGTAAATAAACTAAAATCTAATACGGCATTTGAGTAATTTATTACCATTTCTCTAAAAAAAATATATATCCTAAGAACTATCAATTGCAAAGACTGAATTATTTATATATTTGTATATAAATAAAATTGTATATATTAAAATTTACCAATATAAAAATTTCATATGTATTTACTATAAATTTATATAGTTTAATAAAAAATTGTTTCATGAAATAATACATTTAAATACTTTTTTGGAATATTACAAATTACTTTATTACAATAATTTTTTTTTTATTAATAATCTATTGACTAGGATAGACAATAAAATAATTAAAAAAGTAACATTTGTTAAATATACATAATTTAATATGTAATATGTAATGAATAATGAGAATACAAAAATGACAATTAATATTTCAGTCAGTTTTTAAAATCAAATTCAATAACAATGATATTTTATTACCAATGATTCACAAATAAAATAATTATCTGTTATGATCTCGGTAATTTTACAAATTAATAATAAATAAATAATTTATTTATACTCATGTTTCAACAAATTATATTATAAAATGTTTCAAAAAATTCCAATAGAATAAGCAAGAGCAGCATATATGTGTAAAGTTAATGTTCCCATTACTGTTGCAGTAATAGCTTTAATAAATAATGCTGTCCAAGGTCCAATTACAAATGAAGTTATAAGAAAATCTGAAATAAATGGCCTATATATTGTGATTAACAGCATACTAACAACGACTGGTACAAGACTTTGTTTTAAGTCATGCCTTGACCACAGCCAAACTAATGTTGCAGTTGTAATATGTTGAACCTATTAATTAGAAAATATAAAATAATATATTAATATTTCATTTAATAACATAAAATTGTTTGTTAACATACAAGACATATATTAGATTCCAAGCTTTTCTGCATATATTTCCAATCAAATTCTGCCCCTCTAGCTCCAATCCATAACAATAAAAATTTTGTTAGGATAACCTCAGCTCCAGCCCATCCAATTCCTGCTGTTAATACTTTTGCATGACCTTTACCTGGTATGCCATTTAATACTACATATATTCCAATTAAATCAGCTAAATCAATAGTGGATTTTAAAAATTCCTGAAAACAAAAATATAAACATGAAGCGTGTGTAATTAAAACTCAATTATAAAATACTTACACCAATAATATCGAAACCTTTATATCCTATATTGTCAGACGTAGGAAAAAATGTTGCTAAAATAAGCATTTTTACAAGCTGGGTAAAAACATAAATTCCTCCTGCTTGAATACATTTCCAAAAGGCACCATATTCAGAACTAAATAAAATTAAAAGTTATAATTAAATATAAATGTAAATAGATATTTTTAAATAAGGTGGTAAATTAATAAATGATTATATTTTTAATAAATACTGAATAAATATGTACTTTTAATAGAAAAACAACTTACAGCCCTGAATATTTATAGGTTAAATAATAAGGAACATAAACCAACGCCAAACAATTTCCAAAGTGATACAGTGTCATTTTTATTTTATATAATGTTACTTTATATTTTTAAGGACTAGTTTAACTATTAATTAAAACTGAAAATTTTTAAATCATAATTACTCGTAGAATATAATACAGCATTGAAAAAACCCGATTACCTATCCACACCCGACATTCCAAAACCACACTTTTACTCTACAAACAAGTATAGATTTCAACAGAAAACAGACGTAACAAGTTGTTAGTGATAACTGATAATAATAATAATAATAATAATAATAATAATAATAATAATAATAATAATAATAATAATAATAATAATAATAATAATAATAATAATAATAATTGTTGTAGAAGATTTTATAAATATCTTTTAAAAGAATTTTTATCTTTACATCTTAAAAAATAACTTAAATACATGGAATGAAAACACGTAAAAAAGCATTATTAAAATAATCAATGTTAAAATCAAGTTAAAATAATTATTATACGGTAAATCTTTTATTCAGTATGCATTGATTTCTTTAAGAACATCGTTTATCATTTACCATATTAACTAAAAATTAACAATATATTATAACTACATTTTATAATAAACACCTATTTCCCTCTCAAACATTAACTTTCAAATGTAAATTTAAAGATGAAAATACAAATAAAGTCAACAAATTTTTGTTTTTAAAAAATTTACATTTTAATGTAATATTTATTATGAATAATTCATTTTATGCATATATTGTAAATCCTAATTGTTACTATATATAAATAATTTAATTATAAACGTAATAAAAAATAAACTAAATATTTTAATTTCATAACCATATAATATTATAATTATTTGTATTACAAAAAAGAGACTAATATATTTTTCTTTTAATCAAGATTGATTATTATCATATTTATCGATAGTAATAAATCTAATTTTTTATTACTAATACGTATATAATTAATTAATTAATTAATAATAATAATAATTATAATTATTATATTTTCATTGTTATTAATTGACATATTATTTTTTAAGCTATCGATTAACCCAATATTACAAGGATAAGTGAAGCAAATTTCTTTTTACCGAGTTTATTATTTCTACAATTTTCATATTTCAGCAGTAATTTTTCATAAAAAATAACATAATTATAAATGTTTTCCTCTTCAGAGATTAATATAAATAATGTAAATACAAATAGCATAAATATAATATAATATAATATATTTTTACATATAATCAATTTGCTACATAAATAATGTATAATTAATCTTTTTTTAAAATATTAAAAAAGATGCATTGACAAAAAAATTCTTAATATATTGAAGAAAAGCGTTTCATAAAACTCTTGCATACAATAATCAATTTGACATTATTATTATTATTATTATTAATAATATTTATTAAATTAGTTAAATTATATGAATTATACGTTAACAATTACGTTTTACTTGCTTACATTTATAAATCATATATTTATGTTTTTAATATTTTATTTGAATATATTAATTTATTTTATATTTTCGTATAAAATTTTTAAAATGTAGTTTGAAATAGTATATTAATATCTTAATACCCAATAAAAAACTGAGAAACTTTAAAAACAATTCTAGTATACGTACTTTTGAAAATGTTTCCAATACTTAAGTTATTAGATTATTAGTCCCTGTTCTTCGGCTAATAGATTTAAGATACAGTTTTACTAAGTTAATTATAAAAGGTGCTAAGATAAATAACACCGAAGAAGAAATAATTCATATTAAATACATAATTATACTATATAAAAATTATCATTTTGTTAAGAAAGTTAATTTTTTACAAATTCAAAACCGTAGTTTGAAATTAAAATTTAGAAAGTTAATATAGATAAGAAAAAAAAATTACAATAATTTTAAAAATAAAACATTTTATTTAATTAATGGAAAAAATTAAAATTTATTTTAAATAATATTTACAATGTATGTTGTATCAATCATGAATAATCTTTGTCTTTATTATTTTCGTTTCGTTTCGTTTTTTTTTTTTTTTTTTTTTTTATATGAATAATGTATAAGCTCAATTCCATCTTTATAATTGTCGAAACTTGCAAATTTTTAGATAATTTTTTCCTTTTTTTTTTTTTTTTTTAATTTATACTTTACGTTTAAAATATTTCGTAAAGTATTTATTGTAAAAAAAAAGTTTGTCGTAAGTCATAAGTTAGGTAAACCAGAAGCTCGATTAAGCTATTATATTGAGCGACGACGAATGGACACTGAATAATTTCACAATTTCACAATTTCACAATGCTATTCTCAGGTTAGAGGAGTCATGATTGCAAAATTGTTCAATTTGACAATTAGAGGAAGATCTTTGGATCGAGGTGTTCACTTTCATGTTTCATGGAGAAACCAACTTTCATCCAAGGATCAACAATCGATGCAAAGCGTTGCCACAGGCATTGGCGATTACGCAGATCAAATAGTGGATTTAATGGGTGTAAATTTGCAGATCGACGTAACTGGCTGATAAGATTATCATCGAGCTCGCCACCCCAGTCAGGGTGATCAGCTCCACTGGTCGTCATAGTGAGGACGTTTGATACCTAGTTGGACGCGCTCCGAGAGATGTTACTTATACCTAGTATGCTGATAAAGGTACGTACAGGTTTTTACGTGCGTCTTTTTTATTATTCTGGTCAAAAAATATTCTTACTTGAAGCTGAAGTTATTAACAAAAGGGCCACAAAAAGCCCCAGAGACATCTAGAGAACCAGCAGCTGGAGTACCAGCAGCTGGACCAGCACCTCGGATTGGACCTACAGCAACTCGGGTCAACTACAAATCGTAGTACGTACCAAATTATCACCACTAGGAAACCTACCAAAACTTTATTTTTTATCAGCTTTTTTAGCGATCGATCCAACGTACTTGTCATGACATGTGGCTATTGCTCACAACGCGTATTTATATTTAGCATTAAAGTTACGATGTAAAAGAGAATAAAGATTTGCAAGAATTTTTTTTTTCATTGGTGGATGTTTATTAACGAGGCACTGTGGTTTACAAACATACACCCGAGTCAATTTTTAATAGGAAAGTCAGCTTCGATCGCTAAAATCATAGCGATTTTTCGGACGAAATTAATTGCAAGATCTAAAGAAGCAAAAGTTTATTAAATTTACTAAATAAAAAAAAATTAGGGGTGAGTTCTGAGAGAAGTTGGATGCATCTGAAATCAGATGCAAAAAAATACAAATACTGGGCTTGCTTAAATTTCGATATTTCGATTCAATAGCATATGATGTATCCGTGTCATCATCATCATCATCATCATTGTTATTGTTATTATTATTATTATTATTATTATTATTATTATTATTATTATTATTATTATTATTATTATTATCCGAGATAAGTCATCGTCTCTGTTATAATGCTCCATATATAAATAAACTTATTTACAATATAGAGTAATTTCAATAACATATTAGATTCAAAGCAGAATTAATATTTTTTATAACATATTTAATAAAAATAATTTCATAACAAAAATAGCATCAGCTGCTCATTTCACAATACAAATTATTAATCGATAAAAATATAGAAAAATACGATCAATTTATGTATCTTATTTATATAGTATATTATAAGCATAATATTGGAACACGTCGAAAAGCATTCCGGTATTATATCGGTAACAGACAGTTGATAATGTCAAATAAAAATAAATCATAAACAAATAAATATTTTCGTTTTCATTGATTTAATTTCATACAAAATTTATACTCCAATAAATCATTAAACTTATTATTATTTTATAATGATAAAATATTTAGATATTTTATTTATTTACAATTTTCTAAAAATTGACTAAAGTAGTTTTATTTATTTACCACCAAAGAAATTAACTTATTTAAATTTTATACAGTAGCAGTAAATTGAAAACTTTATATTCTTGTGGATAAATTTTCTAAACTTTTTGGTAGCTAAAAATACATTGAAATAAGAATTCAAAAAATTTTTAATGAATACAGCACAAAGCATCCACTGAAAATTCAAGCGTATTCATCTGTTGATTATTAAATAAGGTATTTAAATTTAAATTTATAATAAAATATATTTATTCTTAATAAATAATAGTGATTCTTATAAAAAAAAAAAATTACTTTCCTTTTTGGATAAATTTAAAGAAAATGCATTTTACAAAAACTTTAACAGTTTTACCGCTAGAGGCGACTGCATAGAATCTAAAAAGCTTTTTAAAAGTGAAATCTCATCTGTAAGTTAATGTAAATAAATTGAGTAGGAGTTTAAAGTAGGAACAATTTTTGAATTATGAAAAACTTTGCATCAAAAATATTATAATATTAAAATATTATTCTCAATGGAAATGAGTGAATCAGATGATGATATACTTCAATTAAATCCAGCTACTTTGGCTGCTTTGAATGAATTTTATCAAGAAAGGGAGCAACATGAAAGTAAATTAAGAAATGCAATTGAGAATGGTAACAATCAAAATGATGAAATTAATTTTGAAGAAGATTGGGTATGACTTATATTTATGAATAAAATTTATATTTTTAAATTAAAAAAGAATTATTTTACGCATATTTTATAGCAATTAAGCCAATTTTGGTATGATGAAGAAACAATTTTAAAATTAACCACAGGTGCTGTTAAATGTATTCCAAAGTATGGAAAAGTTGCTTTAATTTCATGTCCAACATTGTATAAAAAGTTGATTAGTTTATGTAAAGACCAGATAGGTACTGAATTAATTTTAATTTATAATGAAACATTTTCTTAACATTTATACAATTTTATTTTATTTCCACTACATTTTAATTTTTTTTTGCAGTAAAACTTTTTGAATTTGATAAACGTTTCCTCGCTTATGGTTCTGATTTTATATTTTATGATTATAATTTACCACAAGATATTCCAAAAGATGCAGTTGGAACCTTTGATCTTGTAATATGTGATCCTCCATTTCTTTCAGAAGAATGTTTAACAAAAACAGCAATTACAGTTAAATTATTAGCGAAAAAAAATATTTTATTGTGTACAGGTTAGTAATTTTCTTTGGTGTATATTAAATATATTGTAAATAATTGAATAAAATTATACAATAAAAACTTCTATTAAAGTTTCTTGTTACAAATATTATTTATTGTTTTTAACTATTTACATGACTGTTAAATAAAAATTTTTAATACATTAAATTAAAATAAGCATTTTTATAAAATAAGTACTTTATATGTAACTGTAATGTATCATTAACTTCTCTAAAATATAATATTTTTTAATTATTAATATTATTTTAGGAGCTGTAATGAATGATTTAGCAGAAAAATTATTAAATGTAAAAAAATGCAATTTTATTCCTCATCACAAAAATAATTTAGCAAACGAATTTTGTTGTTATTCAAACTTTAATTTTGATAAATGTTTAACATAAATTATAATATTTTTGTAAATATGACTTGTATATGTAAATAAATATTTTAAACAATTCGAATAGAAACAACTTCTATTATTAAGCATTTAATTTATCATGAAAATAATTCACAATACGTTTTACACCCAAAAATAAAATCTTTATAAAAACAAAAAATTCTGTAAAATATTTCAAGAAATGTTAGAAATTTTTTTGTTCAACATTAATAATAATTTTTAATTCAGTTTTAAAAAAAAAAAAAAAAAGTCTACATTTTTTACTTAAAAATTTGTTTTTTATACAATTTTTGGCAAAGTCACATCGTTGATTCAAATAGATTCACACTTTAAAAAATAGATGATGCTGTAACGAAATAAATTGTCTTTCTCAAGAAAAATTAATAAAACTGTTTAAATTATATACAAGTATGACAGAAGAGACATTAAAATAAATATAAATGAAGATTTATTATATTTACTTCTTTAATCCATAACTAATCAAAATAGCTTACTTAAATTTTTATATATTAAGATTACAATCTTTTAGAAAAGATAGAAAACATTTACAATCCAATACATTTGACAGAGTTAATATAGTGGAAATTTTTATGGGAAGCTATAATTTTAACATGTATAATTTAAGTAATATTAATAATATTATATTGCTGTTAATTATAAAGAGGATATTGACAGAATGCATAATCAAGATCTTTATCATAATTTAGACATTTAAAGAATCATAAATAATAAAGTAAATCCATAGTGTAAAGGAACCGATATTAATTTAATGCAAACATTGTCGCATTAATTCGTAATATTTTTTAAGGCTTTAAGTATGTATGGTCTTAGTAGGATATAAAATTTATAATTATTTAAATTATCCAAAGCAAATAATGAGTTTGAAAAATATAAAGATCGTTCTATTTGTTATTCCTAGTGAAATGTTTACGAAACCATGCATTACAATAAATTCAGCTATATAATTAGAGGTGTGGTCATTTAATTTTTTTTTTTTAATTATTGTATCTGATGCCGGAGAAGCAACAAATTTTTTTATTTATATCTTTGCTATTATTCGGGTAAATTTCAATGCAGTTTTTAATATCAATGAGTTGGTTAAACTTTGCATTTGAATCATTAGATTTTTTAATAGTTTTGTCATAATTTTATCACATAGAAAGGGTTTTTCAGTAGTTAATGGCTATTATATTATTATTCATATTGAAAAAGCATTGAATTTGTTCTAGTTTATTCATTAAATCTTCATGTAAAGGATAATATACAAAGGAAAAGGACAATTTCATAATAAAGTTATTTGAATTTAATCAATTATTTTTCATTAAAATAGGAATCATGTCTTCTGATAAATAATATATTTATATACGAATCTAGTTTTGTATTTAATTTATGCTCTTTGAGAAATTCAATTTACTTCACCTTCTGACTTCTCAATTCCCTTGGATAACGAATATTATACGGGAAACATTAAATGGTCGTAAGTAAATCTCAGATTTAATTTAAATGAATTTAATATTGGATTTAAAAAAAAAAAATATTATGTGCAATATACGCACGGAATTTTTTCATAAATTTGGTTATATTATTTCATTGATTATTTATGTATTTATTTAATTGTTTATTTTAATGCGAGAATTTCTCAAGAAATTTGGTGTTTTTTTCTTATGTTACCAAAATAAAAATAACAAAAACAACAAGAAAAATAAAGAAAAAACTAATAACTGTTGGTGTTGTTATTATTATGGTTGTCGTTATTTCTTGAGCATGGATATTTATACTTAATATTTATAATGAGAATGAATGGAATTAAGATAATGGAATTAAAGTCGCACACAAGTCCTCGAGGCGTCGACACACTGAAAAAGAAGACAATGCCTTGGTTGGCTTCTTTTAATGATGAGCCTAAAGGGATTTTACGAAGGAAAATGAAGTGAAATGAAGTGAAATGAAACGAAATGAAATTATTTTTTTGCTTTTTGCAATTGACAAAGAAAATATCGAGTTTCTTCAGTTTTTTTGGATGAAAATTTCCATATTTGAATTTTGGTGCGGCAAATTAAATATTCAATGGCTCGTTGCTCGTGGGGGAGGATCGATTTATTTGATTAGCGGCTCGGTTCAGGGCGCAAGGGGTGCCACAAGCCACGCGCTATACCTGTATACATTGATTTTTTTGTACTTTAAAACGGCCGACTGCAGCTACGTTCATTGGGTAATAGGTAGAAGAAAGAAAAAATAGCACATGCCAGTTCCAATAATTCTTTTTGGTGCTCCTCGCATTGTACCTTCGGGGTGCATCGCATCAACTCACGCATGCGTTGCATCGCTCCTGCATCCATTCATTTATCCGTGTGGCCAAACATATTTAAAATTAACCAAAACGGGGACAATAAATTTTACATGCCCACTGTTTTTATTGAGATGCTGAATAAATCCTTTAGTTCGAGTCGAACGTGAAAGCGCAACGGATAAAATATCTCATCGGCTCTCTGTTTTGGTACACACGCACGCACGCACGCCCTAAGCTTGTGAACTTGGCTAACCACACGTATAATGGGTAAGCACTCACGGCACATGCATACGTGCACACATGCTTGTGCACATTTATTTACATTGATTTACCAAAATTACATTAATTTTTATTAAGTTTCTCGCATTTGTTTTTACGAGACTCTTGTTAATCTACTTTACTGTAAACAAAAAACTATTCTGCAATACAGTGAAGCAGATATTTAATATTAGTCCATTGTTAATGCTAGTGGCCCAGTTTTATTTTCCCCACTATAATAAGTCACTGGTAAAGCATTTTTAAATTTTAATTAATTGATTTGAAGTATTCATTGAGTGAAATTTATTCGCCCTTAAAAAAATTAATTTGTTATCTACAATCAAGTATCAATCAATTGATCTGAATTTTTAGAGTCGGGTGAACCCATTAAATACTATGGTAAAAGAAGAAGTATTATCAGACGAATAGGATCACTTTTACCTTTGAAGCCTCCACCAAAGGTCTACATTAGTGTAACACCATTACATTCAATGAGTAATTCTATGATCGACGAAGAGACGAGTAATGACTTTTCTGACAGTAATTTAGGAATAGGAAGGTAATACATATTCAATTATGTAATTAGAAGAAATATGTATTTCAAAAAGCATAGTAAAATAAAATGTTATTTGTGTAATTTAATTATTATTTTAATTATGTACTCTATTAGATTGTACCAAATATAAATCTTTCAAATTTAATTATACATGTATATATATATATATATATATATACACACATACATATACATACATATATTTATATAAAATATTTGAGTTTAAAATTATTCAAATAGATTAAGGTTTATGCTAGTTATATTATGTAAGCAAATTACAAATACCTATATAGCTCTATGCAATATATTAACAACAATGTAAATTGAATTTATTTTAATTATGTAAAAGCAGATATTTTTTCTAAAAATATTTCTTTATAATTAATTATATTAATTTTAATACAGACATGAATTTAAAAAAATATTTAAAATTTTTTTTAGCAATGGATTCTCTCAAAATAAGCCAGATCTTTTAGAACCTGTGACATTTGGTTCAGAAGTACGTTTACTTGCATTAGAGCAAGAGTTACAAGATTTGCGGGAACAAATCTCAACAATTGTTAAAAATGGAAAACAAAGTACCTCTCGTAAGATTATAGTTATTGCATAGAAAAATATTACACAATAATAGAATAAATTTTTTATACTATAATACAATTGTTTTAGAGCCAAATTTATCCAATGGAAATGAATTTGTTCGACCTCCACCACCGCCACCTCCACTACCCCCACCGACTCCACATATTGCACGAAGAGCTAGTCTGCAGGAACATATGACAGAAGATCGTAAAAAGCCTCCCTTACATATCCAAAGATCTATGGGAGACATGTTAAAAGATATTGACAAAGTTAAATTAAGGCCAGTTGCAAGGTACATTAAAACATTTATTATGTTTAAGGGATTCTTTGTTAATTATAATTTTTTTTAAATATTATCATTGACAACACATTAATAATAGTTAAATATGTTATATATTAACTATCAATAATATAAAACCACTATTTAGATCACCAAATGGACATCCAGTAAGAATGAAGCGTGAAAATAGTCCTTGCAATGATTTACAAGAAATTTTAAGAAGACGTTATTTGGCTATGCAATCACCAGACAGTAAAAATTCTTCAATAAATGTAACATTAGAGGAAAGTTTTTGAGATATTATCAAAATGCATTGAGTACTACACTGAATACTTGTGCATAATGTCCTACTAGAAAGAAACCTAATGTGTAAAATTGGAATGATATTGTTTTTCAACTTCATTCCATTTTTTATTAGTAACTTACTGAATAGACTAATTAGAATGCCTGTGTAATTACAAAGTTACTATCTCAATGAAGCTGTTCAAGATGTATGGTAAATTTGAAGTGAACCAAACAAGATATGAATGCGTATAATTGTGTGTTTGTGACAATTTAAAATAATTCACATGCCATTGAATTTAAAATTATTTCTTTTTAAATTTTGTTTTAAAAATTATTAAAATTGATAAATAACAAATGCTGAATTATAATATAACTAAAATTGAACGCTAAAAGTAAAAATAGTGTATGTAATATGAGTATACTGTAAAAATACTATTTAAATTTTATCATTTTACTATAATCCTGTGATAAATATGATCAAGTTACATATGAATATTGAAGAGATAAAATAATTGACTCACTCCTTTAGTGATATTTTCCTAAATATTGATAGTTAGTATATTTGAGTTATAGATATATCAGACATAAAGATATTTATCACTATTTAAGTGTTGCAGTTATGTATAACACTTGATTTGAACATCGAACGATAGTTGATGCTTGATAGATAATAAAAATTTATATATTTTAATAATGCCATGTGATAAAGATTATTTTATTTTTTTGACGAGAGGAACGATCTCCCCATAATGGTGCAAATGTAATTACCTGAGATTACTTGTAGTTGAAAATACTATAGTCTTTGGAGACTGATCAAAAACTGTGTAACCTGCCATGTAACAAATGTACAGGATGTTTTATACTTGAAGCTTTTTTTTGAGATAAAAACAAAAGAAAATAAATGTTACTGTTACTGAAAGTCCTTGTAAAAGTTATAAAAAAAAGAATACAAAATGATTGTACAGATGTAAGGATTTTTGTTTTATTTAACAAAACAGCCAATAATCATTTGTTGTCTCCTAAAAGTGATTCGCGCACATAATTTTTTGTCCACGCAGAATTCCATGGGCAGGTGTCCAGGAGCCCGTAAAAGCCCGGTGGTTTGGCGCGTGTGCAGCCGAGTTCGGAGCTTTCGAATGCTCTCGATGATGGCGAGTCCGACGAAAAATTGCCGTCGAAAATCCGATGCTTTCGTTTTAATTACGAAGAATAAAACGGATGCGCGTAATCCGAAGGGGGTCAAGGTGAGGCTCTTGTTTATCGCATTGCAAATTGTTGGCGTCTGCTCTTGCGCGGTGTCCCGCCTCGGTGGAGCTCGCCTCGACTCGGCCACGAAGAACTCGGTGCAACGTGAACACCCGCATCTGGCCGGTTCCCGGTTCCCGGTTCGCTTGATCATTATTGTCGTTGTCGTCGTCGTTATTATCAATTGCTTATGCCCCGAGGAGTTGGTGCGCTTCTCGGCTTCGCTTCTTCGGGGGACTCGGGTCGGCCAACCGAGTGCACGGGGTCAGATCAGCGATAAAAGAGGCGAGAGTGATAAAACGGTTTGCGTGTGGGGTGCATCGCTGCAGCTCGTGTGTGCATGCGTTGGCGAGGCACATGCACTCTCGTTGCACAAGAGAACGTGACTATAAGCGAACAAAGAAAAGTCACGCAAGGGGCTTTGGGAGCTCGCGTCCGTGGCTCGGCGCCTTGTCTTTTCGGTGCCTCCAGTCCGCGACCCCTCGGCAGCACTTGGTAGACGCAGTGCTCGGCCACGGAGTTAGGTTATGTTGGCTCGTCCGCTTTTACTCGTGTCGCGGACGGCTCACGACAGCGGCAGCAGCAGCAGCAGCAGCAGCAGGGCAGTAGCAGCAGGGCAGCAGCTGCAGGGCCGAGTGCTCCGAGGCAAGGGAACGGGGGAAAAGAAGAGGCCGCCGAGGAGGCGAGAGTCGGCTGCGAACGGGAAGAGGGAAGATGTCGTGCCGATGATCCGAGGAGACGAAGGGCAGGACGCGGCGAGGCACCTTCAACGGGATCTGGGTCATTAACCGACAGGTAATCCTCGATATCAGTGGTATTTGTAAATATGGCATCGGGGCGGATAAGGCGGGCCCCTGATAAGGCCATTCAGTTTTAAAGAGACGCTTCGGCCGAGGCGCCCAATCGCGGAGAACTCGATTGGCAATCCGCGGACAACTCGATTGGCAATCCGCGGATTGGCTTCCGTTGTGGCGTCGGCCACAATTTTCCATTTGCACGCTCCATTTTCCCCCCGGTAATTAGCTCGCTTTCCCAATAATTTGTCGCAAAGGGATTTGCATGGGAAGGCGGCAGAAGCGCTCAGTCGCTGCTCGAGGAGTTTACGAGCTGCGTACACGAGGACAGGGGGAGAAAGGAAAAATTCCCTCGGAAAATTATCGCCGACACACAACGACGAGTGCACGCGTGTACGTGTACTCTTTATCGCGCGGGGCTGCCTCTGTGTGGGTACACGTATTATTGACCGAGCCCCCGTTTCTTGCGGGTAGTTTGCCTTCGTTCTTCACGCTCGCGCATATTTTTTCTTTTTCTTTTTGTTTCGACGCCAAGTACTGTGTTTACCTAGAGACACTTCACCAACTCGCAGTGCACACACGGTCATGTGCCTACATTAATTACGTGCAAATTGGTAAATTGGGCTCGTAATTCAGCCGCATCGACTGCCTCTGACCTACTAATTTCTTTTTTTTTCGGCTGCGAATTCATCCTCGTGTTGTTGATCCTTGATGTTGTTATTGTTTTTATCATTGTTTTCATCATTGTTTTCATCATTGTTGTCATCATCGAAAGATCATCCGTCATATCCTAATCGAGTGGACGGCTGAAAACGATTGAAAATTGTGTGGCCGGGAAACAAAAAACAAAAGCCAAGGCTTTGCTCTTGGGCTTCGGTCTCTAATTTAATTTAATTGTTGTAACTCTTTGCGCATCTGTTTCAGTTGGGCGAATGACAAAAATACAAAAATTATGATGGCTCTCCCGAAACTTCCACTGGACATTGTTGTTCCTCCGGCAGTTCTATGTCGGCGAGGCGGCGTTAGCTTAACTGGAATTATTATTCGCACGTTTCTTCAAGTGAGTTTAGTGAGTTTGTATGATTTATTTTTATTTTTATTTTTATTTTTATTTTTATTTCTATTTCTATTTTTATTTTATAAAGATGCAATTTTTATACTGCCTCTTCTCACCCGACACTTCCCAAGACCATTCTTCTTTATTTCACAAAGTTGTATGGTCTGCGTTTCGAAAGAAATTCCAAATTAATATTCATCAATGATATCAAAGCAATGCGATTGAGTTGTAGGAATCGAAAGTTATTTGCCATTGGCAACAACTGCGTACTCGATTCATTTATTTTTTACATCTACATTATTAATTCAATCTTGTATCGAAAAGATATTGACAAAAAATTGCAAATCATTACTCTTTCATAATTATACAGTTTTTTTTCTTCTCTCTTTCATTTTTTAAAATTACCGAAACATTTACATTTTCTCCAATTTTGAATATGTAACAACTTTTTAAAATATTCTGTAGCAAATATTTTAATTTTTTTTAAATTAAAATTTATTGCATTTTACGATATTTATAAGGATTCGCTGGCGATTTAACGTTTTTTATTGATCAAACAACTAAAGTAAAAAAGGTAAAATATTACTTTACCGACGAAAAGTGAATATTTTATAGCTTTGAATGTTGTTTTGAGATTTATGTTAAAAAGTTTTATTAAATTAAATATTTATATATATCTTAATTCTGACTGCACACCATCCATTGTTGATATTATCATTTTTGAAAGGAAATACACTTTTTTTTCAATAAATATATAATTCAATAACACTAAGTTGCAATAGTTTTTGAATTTTAATAAAGTAGTATTGAATTTTTAAAATGAGGTCAAAATATTAAATTATAAAAAATTCGGCCAAAAAAAATGAAATGATGAAAATTAATTTATTTCATTTTTCTATTATTATTATTATTATTATTATTCTACTAACAATTGATTAAAAAATTATTAAATTTATTGCAGATTTTATCCATCATTCATACTGTAACTGAAATTTTATAAGAAAAGTAAACCCATAATTTTCTAAATATATTTTTCTTAATTATAAATTTTCATGTCCTTAAAAATCATTTATCATTAATACGTTGTATGGAAATTATGATATGTACATAATGTTGCTGAAGCAAACAAAAATTTTTTATAAATTATAAAAACATTTGAACGACAAAATTTCTTTTCCTAAGGAAATTATTGAATACTATAGTACGCGAGTATACACTTAGATGTCGCGTAGCTGCAATTGGCGAACTCTACCTCATCGGCAATTGTACAAAAATTGTTAAAAATTTTATCAAACATTTAAAATTTTTATTTGAAAGGTAATGGCAAAGAAGGGTATTTATTTTTTATTATAATATTAAGTTGAAATTTTTCATAACATGCAGCTTCAAAATTAAGTCTTTAATGCGCAATTTTTAGCTCTTATTTTATTATTTCAGGAGCTATAAAAATATGTTATTCGTGATTAATTTTTCCAATATTTTTTAAAAAGTTTAATAAAAAAATATCATATATTTATTTATCTGGTTTGCAGATCTCAAAAGTATAAAATATAAAATCATGTATTCTGGTACCATTTGAAAAAATAAGAGTGTAAAGATAATAAAAAATAAGAATTCGTGAAAATTGAAAATATTAAAAAAAAAAAACGCATAAACGTTCAATAGAGTATAAAATTCAAAAATTCCATCTAATTTTTTCTTCAACATTTTGATAATATAGTTCATTGTTTTTTATGCTTTTCATTTACATTTTTTGGATATTTAACGTAACTTTGTTAGCAAAGAATCCTTTAAAAGTTAGATACATTTTTGAAAATTTTTTTAAAATAAATGTCTTTTTAACCATTAAAATTTATGTATACACTTTTATAGTATGGAACTTTCATAAAATATTTTTAAAATTTGAATTTTTGCTTGCTATATCATACGACCTCTTAAATTGCATATGTACATGCCAGATATTCTAAAGTATATGTTCTGCCTTATATTTTATTTATTAGTTTTTATATTCTTTATTGTTGTTGTTAAAGTAAAATCCTATACATCACATTTTTTAAATTCATAGCAATATAATGAAAGTTTGTAAAGCTTCATTATAGAAAGTAACGTAAAATTTTCCTTTTGAAAATAAAATTTTACAAGGAAAAATTTTCATTTTATTAAACTAGGGTAATTTAAAAATTAAAAAAATTAAAACGAAAATTTTATTTTATCCAATAAACACTTATGCGTTACCTACTTAAATTACACAAAAATTTAGATTATAGCGATCGATATCATTTTTTAACTGTGTAAGATATAATTACTTAAGTGGGTACTAACAAACATAAGTGGTACTTGTCAATTAGGTTTCATACACTCTTGCAGATTATATAATTAATAATATACTTAATTTTTAGAGTGTAGAGAACTTGAGATTTTGCATTATAAAATGCGTATTCTACACAAGTTATATCTTTATATTTACGCGTCTGACTAGACCCTATACCTTTCTACTTGCATCTATTAAATAGATTTTATCAATTTATTTTATTATCATAGTACTAATGACATAAAGATTATTTTGTATTTTACATGTGTGTTTACTGATTCTTAGAACATATTACTTGGTTAATAACCTTGCAGAAAGTAAGAGCAACTTTTAATTATTATTAAAAATGTTCTTTTTATAATTTTTGCATCTCTATACAAAGTAAAAATACTTAAAATAAAAATAAATTGAATTAAGAAATATAATAATGTTTTAATAGAATAATGAATTTACATTTTTCATTTGAAGTAATTTTATATACAAAAATTAAACAACATATTTTCTAGAATTTTAGTCTAAAAATATATATTTATTCCTTCAAGATAGAATTAATACATACTTTATAGAATTACACGACACTTTTACAATTTTTTACTGATTTGTCATAATATTTTTCATATCCTCACGTTCAAAAATGTTCAGACTTGAAGTATAATAATTTTTGCCAAACTGTAACTCTTCTTTTGGAATATACGAATTTCCACTAGCATATAATACAATAATTTTAAATCGACTTTTTTTTTTATTTTTCTACTCACTCTTAAGTTTTGTAAAGCTTAATATCCTAGATAGCTTTGCAAAAAAGAAAGCGAAAACTGTCGCTACAAGAAAGTTTGAACTATTTCGAAATGGATTCTATTCATTCGCAAACGACACATCTGTCACTTGTTATACTTTCATATTTCAAGCTCCTTGGGAGACTGTAATACATTAAATTTGTAAGATGAAATAAAACAAATAGAAAAAATACGTAAATTATGAAATAATATTAAAAGAAATTTTTAAATAATTTTTCTTACTATCAGTTTTATCAGATAGCTATCTTTCTTTAATTTTTAAAAAATATTGAGATTTAGTAATTATTAAAATTTATAAAAATAGTGAATTGAATAAATTAGGCTATATCATATTTATTATGTTGAATATAATACCGTTTATGTTAATAAAAGACTTTAGTTGCATTTATATGTTTAAAAGAACTGCCAAAGATTTAATGAGTCTTTAAAATTATATTTATGCACACTGGCGAGAATCGCATGATACTGAATGCTTAAAAGTGAATTTAGTGAAAATGTTCTTTACCTCGTGTTTATGTTTTTGAATACTATTTTAAAAATAAGTATCTATATATAATATTCTTTTTGGAACCTATTTTGTATGTATAGCTACAATTTAAAATAAATAACTTTAAAAATAACATTCATTTATACCCTATAGATTACAAAGAATTTGTTTGTATAATACTTTATGATTTTACTGCTCACGTATTTTACCGAAAGGCGCAATAATAACATTAATTATTGATAATTAATTATTCTTAGAATATTAATAATATTTTTATTTTACAATTACATATCGAATATTATCTGTACTTTTAAACTTTGAAAATTTCATACAAATTGTAATATGGAAAAAATGAAATCTCTTCAATGCTACTGCATTTCATGTATTTATACCGAACATCGTGAGAAATTTTATAGTAGTTTATCAAAACTTACTTCATACAAGATAATAATTTTTAAAATGAAGGTAAACTCTATGTAACATAGATTTAAATGAGACTATAAATGCAATTTTTTTATTCCTAAAAATAAATCTCAAAATCCATTATTCATAGTGCTAGGGGTAATTTTTTAAATAATTTTTACTCAACATAATACGCAAGGCATTATTTAGTAACGAAGATTATTTTAATTTTATCATAAATTATTCTAAAAAATGGATAAAGTAGGAAAATGGAAGTAAATATGAAAACGTATAAGAAATTAAAATCTCAATTCAGTGCAACTATATGAGAATTAAAATTATCAAGGCTCAACATATATATTTATAAAAAAAATATGAATTTAAATTTATTATAATTTTGAAATCAAGCACAGCTTTAATAACGCAAACTTGAAAATTGTAATATACTTCAAATTAATGGCTTCTATCTTAGCTTAATTTTCTTATTTGGTATAACTTTCAGAATGTATAATAACTGAATTACATTGAATTTTCTTATTTTACATTTTTTTCGTATTTTACGTATTTTAAGTATTACCAAAAGTAGCAGTCATCTAGAAAAACGAGGGTCCATTAGGATAAGTTATGCCTAGAAGGATTCATTATTAGATATAAAAGAACTACATATATAGTTGCACTGAAATTCATCTTTCGTTAAGGTTATCTTTTTCATATTAAAACAGCTATTTATGAATTATGATACGGAACTATATTCAGTGCAATAAAATAAATTTAGTTATTTCATAATTTTATGTCTTTCTATTTTGTATTAAAACTAGCTTAGCTGGCAGGCAGTGTTCTGCCATTTAATTTTATTATCTTAATAATATACGTTTTTATTATAGTAAATAGTTTTTTATTTAGATTATATTTAATTTCTCTAATATTTAAAATCATTGTGTATCTTCGTATTTTACATTATTTAAATATTAAATAAATTCAAATTACATGGCTATTACATGGCGTATATTGCACACGATTATCTTTCATTATATTTAAATAACAAAATAGGCATTTTAGATAGTATGTCTTCTACAAAATTTTTATTCATCGTAAATTATTCAATATTTTGTAAAAATAAAAAAAAACACTCTAGGGATCAATAAGAATAAACCATTAGATTTTCATCGAAATCTGGTGATTCGTTCAAGTCACCGCAATAATAAATGAACAATATTATTAAATAATAAAAATTAAATAAAATATTATTTAATAATAAAATAAAAAATTATTTATAGTTATACTTTTTGTTTTTTAATATGTGTTATTAACTTTTAAAATAGTGTAGATAATGTATTTCAAAATGTACCATTTTTTTTTTTTTTTTATCATTTTGGAAATCAATTTTGGAAATTTATGATATATATTTTGACAGAGGTTACAGTTTATGATACAACAAATATTATTCTATTCATCTTGTATTTTTATAGTAGAAAAAACGCTTTATGTGTTTGGCTGATTTATACTACGTCAAAATTTCCGATATTTTCCGAAAAAATTTTGATAAAAATTTCAAATTTTTTATGATATTTTTTGAAGCAACTAGGTCAACCGCATGTTCCGCCTTCCTTGATATCTTAGTTAGTCTCAAAGGTTAAAACGTCAAAATTGTAAAAAAGTGATGCTAAATAAATGAATGTGTCAACTTGAATAATTACCGGGTTCCAAAGCAACAACAAAAAGGCCGTGGATATATTTTCCGTACAAAAGAGTAGATAAGTCTCGATAACAACATGTATTGCTATCCAAAGTTGGTCGTCAAAATTGTATGAGCAAGTGAAAATAAAGTGGAGGTCGATGGTTTTCCAACTAGTTGCAAAGCCAATAAATCGCAGAAATGGAAATTCTTAAAACTTGTATTTTCTTTTTTTTCGGAAAATAAAATAAAGAAGAAGAAGAAGAAGAAGAAGAAAGTTTTATAATTTTTACATGTGTGGAGAGGAAGTTTTAAGGAAATATAGAAAAAGGGGAGAATAAGTTGACCAACGAAAATACAACAAAAGATTCTGGGTATTGTTTCAGAGGCACAATTGTTTTCACTGGCGAGAGGAGCTCGGGAAAAGTCGCGTGCAGTCCGAAGCCAGTATTACCTAAGGGAAAGCAGAAAAAGCGTTTACCAAGAGTCGGTCAGTGCAACCTCCCGCAACGAGTGTCAATGCACCTTCGATTAATTTGATCGGTTGCACGGGGTTGGGATTTCGGGGTGGGGGTGGTGCAGTCGAGGGCGGCCCGGGCCCCCCGCGATCGATTAAAATTCGACAGGGGATGTGTCAAGGTGATGGAGACGTTTGGTCGTAGAGCAGCTCATGAGATCTTGTATTCCTCGAAGTAATTTAGTTGATGGACGTGCCTGCCTCCGCTGCACCCCGTAAACGATTGTGCCGAGGGTCCCCGGAAACTCAAACTCAAACCCCCAGGGTGGAGGGGTGTGATGGAAGGAGCCTCCCCCAGCTCTCTCTCTCTCTCTCTCTCTCTCTCTCTCTCTCTCCACGACACAACCCAACCCCCCTCCCCCAGTCCCAGAGCATTGATGGCAGATCAACGCTCGCCAGCCCCTTTCCTTTCCCGGCGACCCGAGCCCGGCGTAAATATTACTCGGCATTATTACTTGCCCGGATGATGTCACTCGATAAATTTGTAAAGTTAGTGACCAATAAACCGATTACGGGTGTTAACGAGCGCGACGCACGAATGGCCGAGCGCCTAGGTGTAACGCCGTTGCCTGAGTCGCTTCGAAATCTTTACGGCCACGTTTCAACACTCTTTATGAAGGTGATCTATTATCAATCCCATTCGTGCCGATTGCGCCCCGTCCTTTAGAATTTAGAATTATTTACAGCCAGTCTTTCTTTTTAACTGGAAAATCCTCGCCTCGGGCGTTAATTACTCGCGCGGAACCGCCGGCAACTCGACTTTTGACATCCATCACTGGCTTCCCTTTAAAATAGCGCCAATTTTCCTCGGGCTCGCTTCCGCCAAATGAAATAAAATTCTCTCCTCGTTTACATAATATCCACTCTATTGCAAGATGCGCGGAATTACTTTCCGACTTTAGAGCCTTTTAAACACGTTTAAAGGCCATTTTCGCTGTACTGCCAGCGAATAAAACAAATGCCGATAAAACAACTGCAGCAACTCTTTATTAACAATCCAAACAAGCACTCAATCGCAATTTGTTGATGTTTAATTAAAAGACAGCAATTTATATTTCAAACGAGCATTTTTAGATTTAGTTTAAAAAATACATTTAAAACATGATGCTTTCAAAAGAGCTTTCAATTTCAATATTTTCATATTTACGATTCAGCAAGCGAAAATCTTTTAAAATTTATACCACGATTTTATTAGAGCTAACGTACCCATGAAAATACCTTTTTAAACAAATATTATATAAAATAATGTTTACAGCTCACTTCATTCCTTCTAATTTTTATTTCAAGGGGAAAACTTTCCTTAATTAGCCATTTAATTATATGCAGTTGATCTTTAATATTTTTTTTTTTTTTTTTTTTTTCAGAAATTTTTTTTGAAAAACCTCAAGGTTTTCTGTGAAGAAGTTTTCTTAGCACAGTGCAATATACTACCTACCTGTATATGCATCATCATACATTCAATTATTTCAGGCTTTAATTTTTTTCTAATATTTCAAGGTTACAGCATCAACTTATAATCAAATCTGATGCTAATGAATTCAACTTTAAGATATTATTAATAGTTGTCGTGCGCCTTAATTATTTACGACTTAAAATTGTGATATCAACATCAGTGTAAAATAAAAATTGAACGCTCAATTAAATCATTTTTACTCTAATTTTGGACGGTTAAGAAGTTTAATACTACACTGTTTGGATTCAATTAAACATTGCATAAGTACATTGCCTATCGAAAAAAGTTATCCTGATATCATATGCCTTTATTAAAACGCAATAAACTAACTGAATACAGTTTTATAATTTTTAATTTTTTAATACATAACAACTTTTTTATTTTTTTTATTTAGATGTTAATTTTACATCTTTCACTAAAGTGTATTTGTCAATTAGTTGGCAGGAGCTTTTACAATAGGGACATATTAAAAAAAAATTTTTAAATAAATATTAAAACTGTTACACTTTATTAAAGTTTGAAGTAACTCAAATAGTCTAATGTTATTCATTTCCACAAGACAACATTCTTTAAAATTGTACAAATTCACTTCTTATCGTTATTTAAGCAATTTAACATTTAACAATTTTCTTTTCAATAAATTTTCGGTACACAAATAAAGCAACGTAACATTGTAAGCTCTACATGAAGTAAATAATTTAAAACTAATAAAATTTCTAATTATTGTTGAAGCATTTATGCTTTTGACAAAAAAAAGTAATAAAGTAATTATAGCGTAATTACAATTAATTAAAAATTAATAAAATTCAAATAACTTTTAATATATCTTAATGTTCTAGTAATTTTTTCATAGAACTATATAATTAAAAATTTTTATATAAAAGTATTAAATATACAGATCAAGTAGTACATATGGCATAAATACTTTTTAATTATACTATTATTTTTTATTACAATAAAGAAAAAGTAGTTTTGTTTCGGTATTAATTAATTAATACCCAAGAAAAAAATTATTATTAAAAGAGAAAATTTACGTATGATCATAAACCTTCCTTTAATATAAATTTTATAATTGTTTATGAGAGTTTTGAATATGAAATTTAGCTTTTAAATCATATAAAAAAGACAATGATTTGAATAGTATTAAAATTAATTTCTAATATTACATTAACTATACATGTAATATTTAAAATTAAAATTTTTGATTTATTGACATAAAAAAATGTGAAATATTGTTATGAAAAACTAATTACCTTTTTCTATGGGAATAAAATTTAAAAGAGAAATAGGGTACTACCAAAGAAATCCAACAAAATTGATATAGTTTCACAACAATGTACTAGAATAATAGAGGTTGAATTAAATTTAATTTAACTTTAAGACAGCAGTTTTAACAAAAAAGACAATTTATAATAAAAGGTTTTTATTTTACATTTCGCATCAAATGTATTAGTTCACATCTCATCAAATAAATTACACTAATACTCATTTTTTTTGAATCGTCATTAGAGAAAAGTAATTTTTAGACAATCCATTAGCTATATTAAATTTTATGAAGTGCATATTGATTTGTTTGTGGTTATTGAGGATAATTCATATTTGCATTATTTCATATAAAGTATCTCGTATAATTTAGTTATATAAATGTATTTGATTATTTAACTGTTGTTTTATTATAAATTACAATGTCAAGTTCTTCAAATTAACACTTCTTCTAATTTTTTTTTTTTTAACAGGTATATTTTATTATAAAGAGGTCATGATTTTTTTTATCTTTGGTTTTCGTGTAAGAATCTTTGACAATGTAATTATTAATAGAAAAATGTTACATTGTAAGAAATAGGTCGATTTAAGTGATAAAAACCAAAAGATTCATATGATGAGAATTGCGAAAAAGAGTGATAGCTAATGCTGCATTCTGTTTGTAAGTAAAAGATAATATAAGTTCAAAGAGAAATTTCGGTGCGAGAAAGCTGTAAAAATACATCTATATTCAAATGCGAAAGATAAAGTTATTTTCATAAGATTTATATTATCATCTAAATCAGATTTAAAACAAGGTTGAATGGTGAGAGTAGGGCAAAGAAAGTATGAGTGCGCGAAAAAAAATGCAAAATTGCAAGAAAGAAAAGTCGATAATGTACTAAACTCAAAGGAGCACGAAGTATCTGCCCAAAAGAAAGAATAAAAGATGGTCCCTTTTTTCGATTGGACAAGGTCAAGTGTGTGCAGGTGCTTAGCGAATTCATCGTTAACTGCAACTCTGTTAAGAGATAATATATACACGCTCTTCTTGATAACGCAAAACGCTTGAGATAATTAAAACATAGTCCCCACACTGGCATTTATAATCTTTGTTTTACATAAAACAGTTTCATTTTGTTGAATATTTTATTCTGCTATGTTACGTTATGTTATGTTATGTTATGGCTCAGAATGGAATTTTTTCTTTTTTTTATTAAGAGACTATAAAAATCCACTCCGATGGTTATTTTTTTGCAGTGAGCGCAAAACGATACTTACATTTATGGTGAAATTATGGAAGTCTTTACATGTTTCGTTCGTCCATATCTCCGCTCTGTGCTTTTCGTTTAATAGTACAAAAAGCTCTAGGATGAAAACATGAAAACGTACCACTACTTTTTAAAATGCACATGAAGCGTACATACATGCGGCATAACACTAAAAATGACCAACCTGAAAATTTAAGTGTACAAGTTTTTCTTTATTTTAAAACTCCTCGTCCAAGAATTTTAAGTCCTATGGATAAATGCACCATTTCAATAAAAAATAACTATTTTACACTTACATTAACAATAAGTTATAACGTTTAGCAGCCTTTATTTACGTATGTCGAGAGGAAATTTTATGAAAGTTGTCGGCAGAATTGTAAAAGTTCTTTCAATTTATATTTCCACAATGTTTCATACTTTAAACAAGTACATAATGCCTGAAATATTATTGAAATTGTTTCAATCTGCAAATAATGAAATACGCACATCAAAAAAAAAAAAAAAAAAAAAAAAAAAGAAAGAAAAAAAAAACACTAGAAGGGTTTCTATGTTCTATATTCTAAAATTAACAAAATTGCTGCGTACAGTAAAACCATAAAGCCTATTTATTCAATAGAAATTCATTACACCTTATTGATCATTTGCGAACTCGGATAATTAGCAGTAAAAGAGATCAAGTATTAACATTTTAAAAATTGAATCATACCTTTCTCTTTCTAAGGTTCGAATAACAGAGTTTAACAACAATATTTGAGTTTACACAGCTCAACCTGGTTTACGATTCATTAATGAATTGGATGAAATCATTGGTCAAACAATACTTTGATAATTTCATTTTTCATACTTCTCACATGACATTTTTACTTATAATCATATAACGAAATAATGAACGAACTGAGAACCAAAGGAGAATTTCTCATCGATTTTACGACGCCTCGTACAAATTTTAATTACATTACGATTTATCCGGAGAAGCAGCCACTTTTATATATTTTCTAATTCGACCATTGATGAGCATCGCGTCGATAATCATAAAAAGGTTATCGTTCCGTTACACAAACAAGCATTTAAACGGCATTAAGCGGAACGTCGGAGCCGAAGTTATAAACCCGAGGAGAGAGACTAATGATACGAATAATTAGGCATTACGTTCTCGCTGGAGCTTTACCAGGCACTCTGGTACGTGCAAAAGTCTGCTTCCCTCGGAACAAGCAAAGGGAGGGGGTGGGGAGGAATAATGATAAACAGGGAAAACGAGGAAGGGTGAGAGTGAAAAATCACCTCCCCTTCCAGGTGGAGAGCTGACGTGGGGCAATTCCTCGAGCGCGGCGCTCGTCAGCCAGCGCGCAGAGAAAGGAGAGAGGCATCGATCGTATCTCTTACCGGGGCGTCACGTGCAGACACGCGGCCAGAGCAGCCCCCTGAAATGCATTTCCCCGTCCCCGGCCACCCTCGACGATCCTCGGCGATCCTCGAAATCTCGTTGGAATCAGACGCCTTGGTTAGCGAGTCGATACGATGGCCTGATAGGCGACGGACCCACTCACCAGCGATAACTTTGTCCCGGTTGTCTGAACCAGTCCACCCCCGTCCCCCCGTCCTCCGTGCACGTGCCACTCTCGGGGATGGTACTCGAGCCTCGGGTGGCGCCAAGTGCGTGGAAACGCGGCC
The DNA here is from genome assembly GCA_018907245.1 of Eupristina koningsbergeri. Classification (NCBI taxonomy): domain Eukaryota; kingdom Metazoa; phylum Arthropoda; class Insecta; order Hymenoptera; family Agaonidae; genus Eupristina; species Eupristina koningsbergeri. Next base: position 1,632,753 of record JACCHV010000035.1, read on the forward strand.
GACATTTCGATGGGCCAACGCCGATCACGGCGAGGCTGGGTTCTCAGGGTGCGAGCGAGGCGGATCGAATCCCTCTCGAACGATATCCTCTGTCCAACCGAGCTCACCTTTGTTCGACTCGGCTCTCCCCGCGATTGATTTTTCTCTCTGCTTTCGAAACGTCCGGCAGCCGATGTACGCGGTGTGAGGGACTTGAGGGACTTGAGGGAAATCGACCGCTGTCTCTCCAACCTGGGAATTAATATGCACGCCCACGTGTGTGTGCACTTGTACATCCGAGGGAGGAAATAAAGTGACGCAGATATTTTCCGTGGTCTCGGGGCCTCTGGTAAAATGCTCCCAGCCGTTGCGTGGAATACACAATGAGAGAGGGAATTAAATATTGTCGAGCAATTTGAGGGGAAATAGCTGGCCAGACATTGTCCGTGTGCATGGCAAATGTTAAGAGGAGACAGGAGCCACCCGCGAGCCACCCGCGACCCACCCCTAATTGCGTAATTGCGGATTGCAGGCGTCTTTGCAAAATCACAAAGACAATGGTCGGAGTGGCGATTGTGAAACTCGTGACATTGGGGCTGCTCGGGTTCAATGGGTATCGCTCTCGGAACATACGCCCGGGAAATATTTATATTCAGTGTTGTCAAATGCAATTGTAATCGAATATTTCGAACGGCCAGATAGAATACTGGAGCAAACAAACTATTATTAGGCATTTTACCAAAAAATTGTTGAATATTCAAAGGCGAGCGAGTATTGGCCGGGCGCGTTATCGAATCGATTAAAAATATGTATTTCGCATTAATAACGCGCGTTAATAATGCTGAATTACTCGGGCGAGTATTAAAAAAATGCAATTGTCGATATCGCCAAGAGCGCAGGGCTGGGAGTCCAATTTAATGAATTCGTTTGGTCGGATCAGCGAGCAAAAACTATTTACATACGCTTCATAATATTCATGCGCGAGCCAATTATGAATTAACCGACTATCAATTATGGAGCCCGTGAGTTAATATCCTCGGCATTAGCTGCTCGAGCGTGGATGTGCGTGGGCGGATGGGTAACGCATACGAATGAATGGCAAATGCGAAAGTCGACTCGCGTTCCCGAGGAGCTCGTCGCCGTAGGAAAACATTGTTAGCAAGGGGGATTACGGCTGAGAGCAACGATAAATATTTTAAGCATCGTACAGAATTCAGATTAGCCCTTGGATGCCGAGCCAAACCCATTTCCCCGCTGCCTTTCGGCAAATATTATCGCTTGGCGGCGTCGTGATCTTGTTGCAAAATGAGCTTTGCATAAAGTGCATGGAAAATATTAGCCGGCGAATATTTTCACGAATAGTTTGTATTTGCAATTTTAAAAGCTCCGTCAACCGCATCATTTATCTTGCGCCGGATAAAAAGTCGTGCTCGCGATGCTCGAGGGGGAGGAAAAGTCGGTTAAACATGATGATACGCGCATTATCAGAAGCTCCGACCGCATTCGATTATCTCCCTTCCATTTGGATTATTAAATTAATAAGCGGTATCAGTAGGCAGCTACGGGTGAGATGACGGAGGAACGGCCGAGGAGTAATTAGTTATCACGCCGCGAGATGGTTCTCGGCGATACGCAGCCCGCAAGTACTCAGTTGCCAGATTACCAAGGAGTCAGTTTCCGTAAGCAATATTTTAATTAATGGGAATTTGTCGATTCCACAAGTTTGCCGAACCGCGGGACTCATTGCGGAGGAAAATGCCGCCGACAATCGATTTTCCGATATCCGATATTCATTTTTCTGAAATATGAAATGGCGCAATACCACATTCTCTCTTTTCCACCTTACTCTCTATTTCGTTTCGTACGCACACCCAGAGACCCGGGGCACTCACACGCGCGCCCATGCTCGCATGCACAATACATCATCGACTATCTTCTGTCGAAAAGGCGAAGGCACGGGAGCGGGCGGCTCCCCTCCCCCGCCCCGCCCCGCCCAATTTTGCCTGCCGGAACTGATAATGCGGGCGGACTTTATTTACGCGTCGCACTCGTCGCCGCGTCCTTCCCCCGGACCGCATCGTCGATGCACCACCCGGGCGCTCCCCGACTCCCGGAGGAGGAAGCGAGATCTCCGCCGAGTCGCTCATTCGCCTCTCTCCTTCTTCCCCCCCCCGCCGAGTGGCGTTATATTGATCTGTCGGCGTGCGCGAGCGCGAGAGGCGCGGGAGGGGGAGGGACAGCAGCGTGCATCCGCGATCCCGAGTCGCGCTGCAGGTCGGGAGAGCCGATAACTCGAGCTCTCGGGCGAGTGCGACCGAGGCCAGCCGAGCGTCGGCGGCGTCGAGCGTGGGTGGCCGGGCGGGGGCCTCCTCCCGCTCTGCCTCACTCCTCCCTCCCTCTCCCTCTCCCTCCCCCACCCCCTTCGCCCTCCCCGTCTCCTCTCGCCACACGCACGCACGCACGCACGCACGCACGCACGCTCGCACACAAGGACGCTCGGGAGGCGCTCAGTGAGCTCTGAGCGGCCGGCCGGCGAACGCGTCGCTCGATTCGCGGTGCCACCATCGTGGTCCGGGTCGGGGAGTGCGGGGGCGGCCCACCAGGAGAGGAATGAGCGCCGCGACGTCGGCGGCGACGACGGCGGTGGTGGTGGTGGTGGCGGTAACGGCAGCAGCCTCCGAGCTCCCGCTCGCCTGGAGCGGCAGCAGTCGTCGATCGCGATGCCCCGAGAGCGACGGAGCCGCGCGTCGCGGCGACCATGAGTTGGTGCGGCCGCGACTGAGAGGCCGAGCCGCTCCACACCTGTCGTCGGACCTAGAGGACGGCGATGCATCCTTGAGCGCCGATCCCGGTCGACCTTCTGCTGCCGCGCACGAGACTCATCTCCTCTGCACCTCTGCGCGGTCAAAATAACGAGGATGAGTCCGATGCCGAGAGCGATGAGGATGATGTCGACGGGGCAGTGTGCGATGCCAAGTGTAAGTGGGAATAATGGAGGGGCAAGGACCGATAGCCCGGTGCATACAAAGATTTGTTCCCGCGGATGAGAGCGGAAGCGGGCACCACCGCCGACGACGAGGACCATCGGCACAACGGAGGAAATCGAGACGACGTCTAAACGAGCAAAACGCGCCCGAGTGAAAGGCAGAGTGGGAGCACGTGCTGAGTGAGAGAGAGAAAGCTTGCCTCTCTACCGCACCGCCCTCGTTCCCGCTCCAGGCGGAATCACACGCGCACGCGGTCCTCCTCGCGCCGGAGGCCCGAACGCCATGCGGACCCCAAGTGGAGGCGCGCGACTTCTCGAGTCCTGAGGTCCCCTGCAGGTCCCCCCATGAGAAGGCGCGAGGCGCGCGCACACCGGCACCCTGGGTCCCCGAGGCCGGCTCTGGTCCCGAGCGGCGCCCGAGCCGGTGGCGGGAGTGCCACTGGGATGCAGTGCGGACTCTGCGCTCTCGTCGCGGGCCTCTTCCGTCGCGCCATGTGCATCGCCGGCAGTCGCAGAGGCTCCGGGGAGTCTGCCTGCTACCAGGAACTGTCCCAGCCAGTGGCAGGACCGTTGCAGCTGCAGGAGGTAGCCGAGGTAAGAGCCACCCCCGGGAATCGATCGCCGGGCAAGTGCCCTTCCTTATGTTCTTCGTGTAATTGCAGCTCTGTGTCTCGCTGCTGCGGCCGCGTGCGCTAAAAGCTTTTCCCTTTTCTCACCCTCGATACCTCGCTTTCTATTTTCACGCTTTCCCATCCCTCACCATTTCTCGTACCTCGACGTCCCTTTGCACTTAGGCGCGCCATCAGGGTTAGCAATTTAGTGCGCGGCTAATTAACCGAATAGAGTGTTGTCGATTTCATATTCCATGAAATAATTGGCTCTCTCTCTCTCTCTCTCTCTTTCTCTCTCTCTCTCTTTCTCCTAAATTAGAGATGAAAATTTAAAACTTTTACATTGTTAAGTCCGTAGAATAATGTCGCCCAACTTCATTCCTACAAACTCAACATCAGAATCCGTTACTTTTCACGATTTTTCCGTCCTCTGCAGTATTGCATCCTGTTTTCACCTGCAATTTATCAATAAAAAGCATTGCTTACCTTCTCAACTACTTATCGTTTTTATGCATAACGCAATTATGTAATTTATGGATTTATTCTACCCTCAAGGCTAAAAAACACTTAAACACTTTTCTCTTTTCTAGTTATAAGCGAGCAAGAAATTGCAAACATTTCATTAACCTCTGATGCTCTGTTATTAAAAAACCAACACAAAAATTTGCAATTCAATTTTTATATAAAGTCCAAGTAGCACTCGTTAGCGGTCTACCTCGTCGACAACAATTGATTGTATTTTTTTCCCGCGAGTTTCTTCATCGGAAATACTCCTTTATTTCTTCCTCGAAACGAGCACGTGTTAAATTGGAGTTTTCGCAAAGTTCTAGGCCATGGGGGAAATGAATCGCTCGGAAAACACTGGCGTTGTTGCATCGCCGACGAATTGCGTGCAGCGCGCGGAGAAATGCAAAAAATAGAAATTTTCGATAGATCGCGTGCAGATTGCGAATGACGTTAAGGAAGGATATGCTCTCGCGAAATTCGCAATTTTGTAATTCTTGATCTGTGAGTATTTGCCGCAGATATTTTTCGTTATTTATAGCCGCTGAGAACACCTTATCATCGAAAACAACTCTAAATTTATCTCTTTTTCTGTAAACCCTTGAATCGGACGCACTTTTTCACAGCTAGGAGATAATTTCTCGCCCCTCGTTCGGGTAATAAATTTTTTCAAAGCCGAGCAAAAGAGCAGGAAAGGAAGATCGCCGTCCTCTATTATTTTTTGGTTTTCGTCGGGAGTAATTCCCGCGGGGAGCACAACAGACGGAGCAAGTGCAAGATTCGACGAAAATAATATTTCCCTCGCTCGGTGCGTGAAATCGAGTTTCCTCGTAGATTCGGGGAAGGGGCGGGTGAGGGAGGGGTGGAGGAGGAGGAGGAGGAGGAGGAGGAGGTTATTCAAATGAGACAGCAGCACCCGGTGAAAGGCTTTTCCTCGCGCGCCATCATTATTCAAATGCGCGCATAAAATTCCGATTTGCAGCGGCAGAATTATCAAGCCCTCGAGCCCCGGCGCAAGGACACCGAGTCCTTACGTGTCCGTCGGCGTCGCGCGAAAATAGTTCACCGGTGGTGCGAAACTCGTAAACTTCTGACGCAATAGCGGACGCGGGCCATCGAGTCCCTCTCGCACGATTTATTAATAACGGCACGCGAGCCGACGGCGGAGAGGAGGGACCTCGCGTGTGACGATGACGTCGAGGACGCGTTATCGGCTCCACGTCCCCGGGTGACGCGTTATCCGGAACCGGGGGACCCCTTCCGGTCTCGATGGCCGCCTCGTGTCCCTTTGTCCTCCGGTGGTAGGTGGACGGTAACGGCAGCCTCCGTTTTGTGGGCCACTTTTTCTTTTCTTTCTTTTTTTTTCTTTTTCTTTTTTTATTGGCGAGCATTTTCGAGCTCGGGAAATCAAAGTACCGATGGGAACCTTAACGGGACTATCGCGCGAGTCTTATTATTTACGTTTTTGTAACTCTTTATGCCTCAGTGCACCTTAACCTATCCGGATTTTGATAATGACTTCGACGCTTTCCATCTCTCGTCCATCCCATTTCTTTTTCTTTTCCCTCTTTATTCTCGGTTTTTTTATACCGAAGCCCTACGAAATTCTTTCTTTAAATCTCCTGACTATAGATGAAAAATCCCTTCCCTTCCATTTACGACGATACTTTTGGTTCAATTTCTTCTCAACCCAACTTTGCAAATATTTTTTGAATTAGAACATGAAAAAAGTTAAATTTCACGTAGAAACTATAATACAAATTTACTTTTAATATTGCTATTCGGTACATTTTCTTAATTATTTATCATTTTAACTAATAATTTTATCATTGCTAACACAACCACCGCAAATTTTATTACAAACAAAAACATATACGAATTTCTGAAATCGAATTAATTTAATAATTAATTTCGAATTTTCTGACTTTTATATTGCACTCGTTTTAAATAAATACTCCAGGTGCTAATGTGGATGAAAAATTAGACAATAAATAACCTGATCGTATTTTTAGTCACCACACAAAACAAGAATAAGAAAAAGAAAATTTAATAAGTGATTAAAAAAAAGATAACAAAGGAATTTATACTGTACTTGGTTTGCGGTATTAAAATAAAATTCTTTAAAATCAACTATTCAACTAAAAAAAATTTAATTTCTATAGTACGTTTTCAATTTACAATATATTATTGAATATAAAAGTATTAGAAAAATGGATCCAACGTCAATTCAGATGCTAAAAATTTTCATACGTACTATTATTTTTCTTGTCAAAAAAACTAAATACTAGTATTTATATCATTTATATACATGTAAAAAGTAATAAGTATAAAATAAACTGAAAAATATAAAAATTCTAGATCAAAAAAATAAACCATAAAAAAAGAAATGATTTTAACAACGATATACATAAAAAAAGTATCAATACAATTATCATAAATGATGATATATAATATTTAAATTACCAATATACTTATTTATCATAAATGAAATGATTAATCATATAGATTCATCGTACAGAACTCAATTTAAACTATTATAGATGTATTGCAAACTTTGCAAATCACAATTATAGTTTTTCATAGAAATTTAAATTTAACACAAGTTTTAATCCAAGATACAAAAACTTTTATACATAAATATTGTATATTTGTTTAAATTCGTTTTAATTTATTTATAATAAAAAATATCTGAAAAAAGTTGTAATTAATACTGAAATATCGTCGACGCTTAAAATAACTAAACTTGTTTTTTAATTTCACCTAAAAAAGATATTTTATTGCAAACTAACATTAATCTTATCTTTCTCCTGTAAAATCTTAAAATTCTCATATTCAAAGCATTTCTACAACTTCATTTATACAAATAAAACGAAATCTTTCTATTTATTTACCTATCTCGTATTTTTTCGCAAAATTTGTCCTTTTAAATAATATTATTTTTAAAGTTTGCTGTGACGAAAACAAATTTAAAATCAACAACGTAGGATTACAATAGAAAACACTCCTTTCACTTATATGACCACGTAAAAAAATTTCTTATTTTATTCTGCAATTGTAAGAAAAACTTGATTCACACGATGCAAAATTATGAATTTATAAATGCTTTAAAAAAAAACTCAAGATACGTTCAGATTCGTTTCTCATTATTGAGAAAAATCATGCCGTTGAATTGTTTGATTATGATTCGCGTAAACTGGAAACAATAATTAATTTGTAAATACAAATGAATTTTTTGCGTGATTACTCAAGTCCAAGTGCCACTGATTATTGCACTTAACATAAATAAATATGTTTTTATATCTGAAGAGTCATTTTGCGCATTTTTGGAATTTACGTATATTTTAGAGTTTTTCAAACGTGTTCATTCGAATATTTTGAAAGAAATTCTTATAAATATTGCAAAAATATTGGTAAATACGTTTCTTTTAAATACATTTAACTCAAGTTATAGTACAGTTTATTTTTATTTACTGTATTATTTTCACCTATCTGAATTTTAAAGTTTAATTAAATTAATTTAATTAGAGTTTATCTTTTTCATATTTGCAGCTCATAATTGAATCAATTTATTGAAAATTTGATATGATTTAAAAATATTAAAGGAAATTTATCTCACAAATTTTATGCAATTCAATTCAATATATAAGTTAAAATATATTTAAAATATACTAAAATCTGTTTTTCCATTACAATAAGAAATTTGGTTCAAAAAACTTTTAATAATTTTTTACTATAATTCTAAACAAAATCCATCTGAAATTTAAATCAAATATTCATTTAAAAAAATTATTTAATACTTAATAATTAACAAAGACATTTATTCTAGATATTTGATAATGACAAAACTTACATCTGATAAATGTAAAAAAATAATAATATATTTCTATTAAATATATAGGCTGATAATGTATTGTTTCGAGCTATAATCTTAATTAAAGTACATAAAAGTTATTGAATGTGAATCTTTAATTTCATTTATAAACCCTATTAAAATATGTACATTTTTTATAATGTAAATATTTTTATTGATCAAAATGAATGATAAAGCCTTAATTTAAATAAATATTACAATAAATAATTAGACTAGAACATTCTTATTGCTTTCAACTATTTTTAAAAATAAAAGATGATTTTGAAATGCAAAAAAAAATTGGTTTATATTTAGATTATTATTTAATTTGTAGACATTTTCTATTAAAAGTTTCTGTAAAGGGAATATATTTTTTAAAAAAAGTTCTTTGATTTTTAAAGATAAAATGTGATAGTAATAGTTAATCGTAATATCTTTTCTTTGAGCAGGAAGACATAAAATAGTTTTGAAAATAATTTCTTAAAAAGATGCTAAGAAGAATTAATGTAATTTCACGTTACCTTTATAACTAATTTTATGTATTTTTAAATTTGAAGTAAAGTACTGAAGCAAAAGACGTAGCAATCCACCTTGAAAAAGATCGTAAAGTTAATTACTGAAAATATTTGAAATATTGGCCAATTATAAAAGTAATAAATGATTTATTGTTAACACCATTGAAGTTAGTTTATTTAACGATATATTCTTGTTCAGTCATGAAAGTTAAATTTTTAAAATAAACAAACAAAATAAATTTACTCATTTATACGCAGCAACTTGCATATAAATAATTAAAGTTCAATTTCAAAAATATATTCTTATTTTTGTGCAGCAAATAAATTAAAAAAATAAAATAAGACTTACTGTATGATATATACAAAATTTTTTGTTTATAATTCCTACGTATTACTAACATTCGTTAAGGATTTTTTTTAATGACCTGCAAGCATTAAATTTTTACAATTTTATAATGTAATTTTTTTATTTCGTACATTGAAACTTCTAGATAGCCTCAATGGATATGAGTTTAAGTTCATTATTGTAAAGCATTTTTAATTTGTCATATTTATGAAAAAATTTAAATTGTATTATTTACACAATTTATAATAATGTATTAAAATACATTATTATAAATTGAGAATTTTATTTAAAACTTGTAAAATTATAAAATAAAATTTTTTTTAATAGTAATATAGTTTTAGAGCGAAATTGTTGAAAAGTTAAAATGCTGTAATAAGTTTTATGCGTCTCAATTTCTGCAGAATATAGAATATACGCTGATGTAACGTTTAATATTTTTTAATTAATTAAATATATTATTATTATTATTATTATTATGTATATATAACATATATTTAAATATTATAATTAATATTCATGAGATTTTTTTATTGTTTTTAAATATATACATTCAAATATCCTGCAATCTGTTTGTTACAAATAAATAAAATTTTATTATAGATGTACTTAGATTTTTAAAAAAATTTATTATTTAATTCTGAGCATTTATAGGTAATTGAGGAATATTTCAGTATTATCTCATAATAAAAAATTTAATAAACTTTTTCTTTGTATTTAATAAAAATGTGCATCTTAATAATGAAAAAAATTTGCAATAAATATAAAGATTTTGGCTTTAGTATTCAAATGGATTCATGTATTTAATTTAATAAACCTATTTTCTTCTGCACTTTACGTCATCATACCACGTAAAAAATGCGTTTAATAAATAATTATTAAATTATGGGATTATATTGGAACTGGAATAAAATTTTAATTAGACATTAAAGCAAAACCATTGAACAACTTTGTTTGATCACAAAATTATTGATTGATTGAAAATAAATAAATATTGTTTATTTTGATATGTTTCTATAAATATACGTTGATATAAGATTTGAATGTTAATAATATATGAATGTAGGAAAAGTTTTTGATTGAAAACCTTGAAACGTGTACGTGGTGGTGGAGGCATTTGAGTTCAGTAGGTTCAAGGTTTCCGTGGATCAAGAGGGTGGGATGATCTGTCATAGATGTTGCTGAAAATATACTCAGCTTTAACTCCGAGCTCGATTATGGTTTTTGGTGCAAATTTCCTTAAACCGTATTCTCTATGTCTCGAAGATTACATTTGGGGGATTAAATCTAGAGTTATAAAAAAATTTGGAGCACATAAATAGTGGATCGTGCAGAATACTTTAAACGTTGAATTACTTTACACCTTTATTATCATAAAATGAATTTTAATAGATGCGACATTTTGCGATAGAAACTAAAAATTACCGTGCCACTTAAGTGGTTGACCAAGGAAAAAATGTCACTGAAGAATTTTAAATCTTGGTAGCCGAAGTAATCGGTTGGCTTTTTTTAATAGCGAGGGCTACTAGTGTTGTCACTATTGACACAGCTTTCACTTGTGTTGGTATCAAAAATTTAATGTGTCGACGCGAGGCGTGATCTGACTTCCACAACCAAAACAGGTCGATGAACTTTTCGTTACTTGCTTCGTTTACCTGAAATTTATAGTTTATGGCCAATGTTTATTAATAATTGTAAATAATCGATGTATGTAAAAGGCCAATCAAAATATTTATCCGAAAAGTTACGTAATTATAACGATCGTTGTTAAATACAAATTCATCCCATTTTCGTTTGATGACACATTCATTGTTTACATGTGTGCGTACGTGTAGAGGCGTACGTTCACATTTAAATGACTGGCAGTTATAAATTATAAGCAAACTAATTAAATATTTGCCAGTCCATCAATCCACTCTTATGCAATGTCAAAAGTAAACGCGATAAATTGTTTTGTAAAATTTTATTCCATCACACGCTGATTTGTCTGAAATTAATAACACAACTCATGAATTAATTTAATGTAAGCTGCTAATTTTAAAAGTAAATAAATGGAGTTGAAGCTCCAATGAAAAGTTTTTTAATACTCGAGGAGAGAGAAAAAATAGCAAAATTGATTGCGCTCGGGAGATTCCTTCTTGTGGGAAAAATGCAAGGAGAATTCCGATAACTATCAAACAAAGCATCCACAGTGCCGAAAAAGTTAATTACTTGCCCAATAAACGGGGAACATGGCTTTTGATATTGCAGCCATCACGAGTGATTAAAGGAGCAGAAGATAAAAGTTCTGGTTGATCGCATTAGTCATAGAGAATGAGAATGAGAACGAACCGCAATTAAAAGGAAGTGCAGCTTAAAAGGGTTAGCGGGTCATCTCTTTCATTGCGGATAAACATTATTTATATCATCGAGTTACAGCTGAATGTGCATGCAGAAACCGAGCAACAAACCAAACCAAACCAAACCAAACCAAACCAAACCAAACCGAACCAAACCGAACCAAACCGAACCAAACCAAACCAAACCACATGAGCCAATAACGACGACCGACCCATGAGAACGACGCACGGCGTTCCTCCCATCGCTCCTCGCACTTTAATCCGAGCTGTGCGATTCGGACTACATTGAAACTCGGTCTTAAATAAGGCCTCAGTACTTTAGCGGAATTCTAATTAAAACGTCAAGCATCGGGTGGGAACTGGCACTACAGTCCTCGAATGCGGACTCGGCGGCGGCGGTGGCGGCGGCGGCGGCGCCAACAACTGTTTGGAGCGACGAGCCGACTCTTACGCGTTTCAATTGCATGGGAGCGAGCGCGGGCCGACCCGAGGCTCTCGCATTGGGCTAAAGTTGTGTGGAGTGTCGCTTAGCTCGCGGGCCAACAGGCGCGAGCTTGCGAAAAGGATTGAGCGGGTGGGTGAGGGGGGAGCGGCGGCCGACCGCGACCACGGTACCGGGGAATTCGAGGCAACCTTTGGTGACGTCTTAGCGACCTGCAAACCAGGTCAATCGCTGCTCGGATCAGTCAATTGGACGTGCCTCGCATACGAAATACGAGGATGATGAACGTGGCGGAGTAAACCTACACACACCCAAGCCCCTCCTCGTATTTTAAATACTTGGCGGGCTGACTGACTCTGTAAACGCGAGGACTTCCATTCGAATCACTTGATGAAAATTCCTATTGTCTATGCCCATTCACTCCTCCCATTCACTGTAACTTTCAAAGTGACTCTCTCGAGGGAAGCTGCTCGTTTGGCCCCGAATCGAAGAACGTGAGATGAACGTGAAACCGTACCGCTGCTGCCGTACTCCTGCGCTCTGCAGAACCTTATTTATGTTTATTAATTAAAATTTGAGCCGAGTCAAAGGAAAAACGCGCTCAAATTGAAAAGCCGCATGTTCAATAAAACTCGAGGAGATGCTGCTGCACGAGATCTGCCCGGGTATTTTAATTTCGTTCTCGTTCCTCAAACATTGTCGCCCGAGCGCTCGATAACTCTTAGCTCGCAGTTTCGTTAATTGCTAAATTAATTAACGAAATTGAAACTGCGAGGAGCGAGCTAATTTCGCGTTAGCGCAAAGAAATATGCGACTGCGGAGCCCCTTTGGGTGGCGGGGGCGGGGAGGGGGGTCGAGGAAAACTATTTGACTCCTTGAAGGCAGTCAAGCAAAACAGAGGCAAGGAAGAAGAATTGACAATTCCCGTCTCCGTCGAGTATAAATTTCTGCGCCTCGAGGAATCGCCAAATGCCAAAGACGCTTTATCCTCCTCTTGAACTCACGCACGTGCCCAGTTGGGGACAATTAAAAATAACGAAGAGGCAGGCACAGCCTCCGTGGTCTCGTGAGGCACGCTGGGGCTCATCTCGGGGAATGAAAACCGGGTCGACCCTCGATCCCTTTACGTCCTCGTGTCCCTCCGAATCATCCAACAGCTTACGATTCATCGAGCAAAATCTTATTTTAGATATTGTTTACAGTGCCTTGTCATCTCTTGCCTCATAATATCTAACCTTTCTTTCCCTCCCTCTTCCCCGCTCTCCCCGCTCTCCCCCTCACCACCTCGCCACCTCACTCTTTCTCACCTAATTTAATTCCCTCTTTTAAAGCGTCGATTTATCAAACATATTTTACTTTTTACGACGACAAAAGTCTCGGTCGATAAATATTTTGTTCAAATTCAATTAGCTGTTTGTAACGATTTTAGTCGGCGCGAAATTGAATTTCCTTGATAATGCAAACTTTCTCGAAAATCGATAAATTTAATTTTTTGTGTTAATCGTAAGAGCACTATTTGGCAATGTGTACGCTGTCACATCAATTAAAAATCATTGTCGCAAATCCGGTTTAAAAAACCAGAGGCGAAAGAAGCGTGACGCGAATCAAAGGATAGAATCACCCCCTACTGTAATGCAAAATATATTACTAACCTTTAAAATAATTTTTAAACCAAGTTTTATTTTTATATTATCTTAATAATTCCATCTACATCAAATAATTCTTAGATAAAATTTCATGCACCAACGGTCCGATAAGAAAATCATATTATATTTTATGATACTACCTATACCGGGAAATTCCCTCAAACTCTACTTTTACACTCTTCTAAATTTCAACTGCGAAAAATCTCGTGATTTATTATGAAATTCAGTTAATTGAGCAATCATACATTTCCTTATACAGCAGCTACAGTTTTATTTTTTATTTTAAATAAAAATAATTAGACTTATCAAATTTCCTCAAAGCCTTACATTTCTTTAACGAAGGCAAGAGATTTAAAGAATTTTCTTACATTATTATTACTATTATTATTATTATTATTATTATTATTATTATTATTATTATTATCATTATTATGTTAGTAGTATTTTAATTAAGATGATCAGCTCCAACTCGCAATTGTGCATATATATATGAATGTAACTACAGTAAATATTTATAATCTATATAAAACTTAAATTGTACATAAACAAAATATTGCTGCATCTCTTTAAGAGAATTTATCTTTTCTATCGTAAGATCTGTAACTTAAAAATTAATATAATGATAAATAAAATTATAAAAGTGAACTTATATTTCAAATATATATACGTTAAATAAACAAACTCTGTGATATAAAATATTCAGCCTTCTATATGACTTATAAAAATTTTATTACTGTTAGTATAATATTAATTATTGTAAAAATATTTCTTAAAATACCATGATTTCATTTTAAAAATACGTATGTTCAATATTATGAAGAATTATGTGAGAAAAAAAAATTACTCAAATAGAAAATAAAAAATCAGATATTCAAAGAAAACTTTCCAATTAAAAAAAAACTGAAAATATATAAATACATTGGCAATATTTTAAAATTTAATCATTAAATTTATATTACTTTTATTTTATTTAAATCTGCTTCTAATATCATTTAAGCACAATAAATCCAAAAATGCATATTTAAAACTTGTATACGTAATTAGATATCAATTTCATCTTATTTAAAATATACGTATACTTAAGGAAATATTTTATTAAATATTATTATTTATATCTTTGTTAGTTGAATAATAAAAAATTCTATTGCTATTGGTAAAAATAATATGTGACTTGAAGTATATATTTTTTTCTCGGTGTTAAAAATAAAAAGTTTAAAAGAATTCGAATCTTACAAGAGAAATTTTTATTAGATTATTTGACAGATTGTGTTTACAGTTCATTGTAAACTTTTTAAACTTTGATAGTTAACTTAAAGATTGATGAAGATATATCAGTTTTCAAGAGTAAGTAAAGTAAGATGTTATGTCAAATTTACTTGGTTTTGATATCAATACTTTGATAAGCATTCAATTATGCAATCTTTTAATTTACAAATATAATTAAATAATAATTTAATAAACATAAGCTTTCAAAACTAAAAAAATTAATAAATTATCATTAATCGAAATATTGAATTATTTACTATTTTCATTTTCTATTATTATTATCATAATGTAAAGAACTTATGAATATTTAAAATATCAGCAATGATAATAATAATAAAAAATTAAATAAGCATGAATACATTGATATGTAGCATTTTTTATTATTAGTACATGAATTACTATGTACATTAATATATTAATCACTATACATAGATATATCAAAATTTCCTTCTAAGAAATTGTAAAACGCATAAAATTACATAATTCTTAAAAATAATTTCATTTGTAAACAAAATACTAATAAAATATTTTTTATTTTAGTCAAACGAAAGGATTTTATTTTTATTTTATTTTATCATTGAAAAAAAGTAAGTAAGTATTCTAACATATTTGCGGTTAAATTTCAAATATTGAAACATTTTAATCGTGGTAAAAATTAGCAAAATTTATTGCCATCTTTTTGATCGAGTATTATTAGTATCTCTTTATATAATTGTGCAATTTAAACAATTATATTAGAAACAAAAATTGAATTTGCATAAGTTAAATGGAAATGTATTGGCAACATTTTCGTCGGTTGTCAATATAGTTATCATATCAATCAAAGATGTTTGCTGTCTTCAAGTTGCCTTTATTATTAGAGTTTTATAATTGGTTTGCAATTTTGCGAACTTGACTTTAACTAAATGCTTTTGATCTATATTCGATGCCTAATTCAACTTGAAAGTTTATTTCGTTGTATACGTTCAGTTATTTATAACAAAATTAACTCAAGACGTAATAATCGAAACGAAAATAAAGAATTAAACGTTCTAGAACCGTTTACGATCTTACGGAGCTTCATGTCAAAAAGTCTAATAAAAAGTAAAAATACCGGTATCGATTCTTTCTCTTCTTCTTCTTCTTCTTCTTCTTCTTCTTCTTCTTCTTTTCTTTTTCATATAAAAATTGATATTCTATGATTTCGTATTATTAAATTAACTCCGATATTATGACTGGCAAATAATGCTCATTCGTAGATTAATCGCTGATCAAAGGTCAATGTTTGCAGTTATTTTTAAAGTTTCAAAGACCAAAGAAATTTATTACGATCGATTAATAGGTGCGTGCAGCTTGGAGAATCGAGAATCTCAAATACATTAACATAAAAAGAACATCGTGTCAACAGTGAGTGACTACTGATTGTAGCGTAAGATTTTTACATCTAACGAAATGCATACGCATAAGTAAGAAAGACCTTGTTTATGTAACTCATTTATCTTTTACGATTTTTATTCTTTCAACAAACAATGGTCTCCGAAATGTAAGAATGAAAAATTCTCTATGTCATAACAAGCTTATCTAACAAAGCTCTTAAATGGATAATAAATGATTTTACATTAATTCACTTTCGGTGCAATTATTTATTGTATTATTTTATTAAATTGCGTTCTTTTCACTTACACATCTATTATTAATGTAAAGTACACATAAAATGTGTTAAATGTAATTTTAAAAAGTGATGCTAGCCTTAATACATTGTAAATTATAGTTGATTTTAATAATTTAGTTGTTATGCAAAAGTACCAAGTATCGATTGTTCCAAAAGGTAAAGAATTCGAAACATGAATCTTTCAAGTTAGGAGTTAAAATATAAATCGAACTAAACTCATTTACAAGATGGTAAATATTCTTCGCTTTTCGCAAAAATAAACACAAAGAAGAATTAAAGTCTTTTCTACTAATCCACATAAACTATTGATTTTGGCGCTATCCTTCTTCACATACATTAAAGGGGCTGTGTAATTTGAACATTGATTGCGCGATCTATTATATTAGTCTTTCATCAATAAACAATTGTAATTAAAAAAGTAATTAATTTTATTCGCCTAAAGCCAACGGCCACTATGTTGTAATTCAGTGCCATAATTCCCTTATACAATAACTTTTTTAATTTATATACATACGACCCCATTAATAAATCATCGAGACGAAAAATACATTTTTATAAATTATCATTCATTTTCAGGTAATTCAAAGTATAATAAACATTAAAGTAATTATCGCCGTGCACACACATGCATATACACGTGTACATATTAACAAGTTTTAAATTGTAATGTAACCTAAAAGGCAAAATAGCATGCACAGCTAGTTATTTCGAAACAAACGGAACGTAAATGTAATTTTTCGAGATTAAAAAGGCAAAAAAGATGGATTCCTTTTCCGATGCAGAATTAATTTTTTCATCTCGACGTTTGTATAGATGATAAATGTAGTGTAAATCTACACATTAAATATTTATTTGAGTGATTTTTTTTAATTTTAAGCCTTTCTACACGATTTCTGCACGATGAACTTTCTGTGTACGAGTTAATTAAAAAAAATTGATTAAAAAGTTTAGCAGACTTTAAATGCAGTAAAGTATGAGAGCGTTTTTATTTTTACCAAACATGTGTGCCGATCAATTCCTTAAATTACACTTTAAAATTCAGATTTAAGATAACCGGTTGCCCGGTTTTAACAAGACGGTACTTTTTGGGTTGACAAGAAAAGCTCCGATAGACAATATTTATGAAATTGCCAAAAACTATTTTTCTCAAACTGGATGATTAAAGGGCAGAATAATTAATTCGAAGAGGATGACTTGAAAATATTCCAGGCCAGCCTCCAAACGCGAATCTTCCCGGGGAGCTTATTAAAAATTAATTTCAAAGGTCGGGTGTGCTGGCGGCGGTGTCGGCGTCGCGGGAGGCGGAGGGTCCGGAGGGGGATAAAGGAGCGAAGAGGAAAATTGTCAAGTGAGTGCAATGAGCGCGGGGGCGGGAGGTACATAAGAGTGGCCGAGAGCTGCGCTACATTCTGGACCATCAGAATGAAAAGCACATTGTGAAAAAGAGCGTGGAAAACATGTGCGGAGGCGGGGACGGGAGCGCGGGGCAAGCGGGAGGAGGGACGGCGGTGGCGGTGGCGGCGGCGGCGGCGGCGGCGGCGTCTGCGTCTGCGCAGCTCATCGTCGGAAGCTTTGCACAACGGCAATTGTCGACGGCTCTCGCAATCAATTTGCCGGCGGCGCGAATGTATCAATGTCGAAAAAGTAATGTAGCGCCTCTTAAACGCCGTCGGCTCCGAGTGGACCGCGCGAGCCAACACCGGGAGGCCGTTTTCCGTAAATCCTCGCCTCGTCTCCCTCGCGCCGGGGAAGGCAGTCGAAGCTCTTTTTTTGTTTTTTTTTTTTTTTTTTTTTGTTTTTTTCTTTAACGCCCGACTGCGATCTTCAAAATCGACATACATGCACACACCTGTCGCCGCAGACTGTCAAAAGACGGTTCGAGGGGTGAGCGCGAATGATTCACGAGAGCGAGATCGGACTTGGAGGTCGCTCTTTAATTATATCGAACACATTTCAGTCGAAAGGATTTTACGGATTGCCTCTGCATTTGCGAGCGAAGGTGACGAGCAGTCAAGTATTGCTTTATGTAATATGTTTTTACCGAATTTTCAATGAAGCTCGATATAACGAATAACTCGGATCTCGGATTTTTTTTTATAGCCAGCACTTTTTACATTTTGGACGTTTTTTTGCCAGTGGAGGGACATTTGCGAGGCTAGAAAAAAGCTTAGGAATCTCTGGTTGTCGCGTCGTATTGGCACTCGATTGTTCGCATCTTTGACTTGCTTTGTATTGGCCGATTCTCTTTGCGTGAAAGCCATTTTATCATTATCCATCAGTGCCGGCATTAACCAGCCGGGAGCTTTCGAGTTTTATTTTTACTTTTCCTTTTTAACTCGTTAAAGATCCTATCCTAAAAAGTGGAGGGGCAAGAGCAATTGGTAGCGTCAAAAGGTAATTTAAAGGATCTTTACGGAATTCCGTCATTAATATATAACTGTTTCACTTTATAGAGTTGTTTAGAGCCTTTTTACGCGTAAACGCTTGAAAAGTAAAAGAATTCATCCGTTTTGATAATTAGAAAAACGATAATTGCCTGTTGACCGCGGAAATACTCACTCTCCCACTCGACATGAGCTTATTCACCAACCGATAAGATTTCCTATTATTTATCTTCGTATATTATATCTTTGTCCAAAGTTATTGTAATGGTGCCAGTTCAGTTATTACAAGTTCATAACATGAAGCTAGAAATAACATCTTGATTAGTACACCAAGTCAAAGTGGGAGATGTAATATTTAGAGAAATAAATGTTAAAGATCTGAGAATAATAGTTATAAACAGTTTCTTGTACAAATGTAGTTGAATTATTAGCTTAATGCACTTATGGCGTGTTAAGTAGTTGATTACAGATAATAATAATTTTAATTAATTTTAAAAGAAAATTGCACAGTCTGAATAAGATTTAATATCTAACCTTTATTAAAATTACCTCAATTTCAATGTTTTTTTTCCTTTTATTTTTTTTTTTTTTTTAATTTAATGTTTTTACAATTAACTATATATTTTTTAGTTATGAATGATGTCATGAATATTAAATGAGTTTTTTAATTTAAAATATTTTATTATAAAACTCATAAAAATTCATAATTTATAAATGTGTACTGTTTAATTAAATAGTAAAATAAGAAATAAA
Source organism: Eupristina koningsbergeri (assembly GCA_018907245.1). Lineage (NCBI taxonomy): Eukaryota > Metazoa > Arthropoda > Insecta > Hymenoptera > Agaonidae > Eupristina > Eupristina koningsbergeri. The sequence goes on from JACCHV010000035.1 coordinate 1,652,022, forward strand.
TAAAATTTTGGTATTTTTATAACTTGGTGGAAAAAGTAATAAAACTTTTTAGGGCGAATAGATAGCACTGTTAGGAAATTCTGGGCCAACTTCCACCTAGAATAGTTTTCATACAGGTAAGGAGTATTAAGATGAGAATAATGATAGTGGAGTAACTAACACTGTAATAAAAGTCATTCGGCTAAAATTTTTTGGTTACAATATACGTATATTATTTATAGATCTTTTTGACAAGTGAACCGATATTTACCAATTGCAATAATATGTTTCATTTATTTGGTAAAAATATCAAAAGCAAAAATATTTTAACTGGAAAATAATCCGGAAATTTCCATTTTCGAATTTAATATTGCCTGTATTCTTCAATTTAAACAAAAAATATTATTACGTTTCTACTGTGATATATTTTACGTGGCGAGTTAAGGAGATATCTTGATGTGCTTAAATTTTTTGTAATCCAAAAGGATTTTATGTAATCCAAAACGTATGATTTTTATTGAGATTTTATTAAGATTTATCATTCGTTGTGGATTTATCAGCGCAATCATCTGTTTTTTGGCGTTTAATGATCAAAATACAAAATTGAAAATGAAAAATAAATAGTGCCTTTGATAAAATTAAAAATTTTAACATTAATAATAAAAATCATATAAATTTTTTACGAGACCTCTGCATGAAATAAATAAAACCGCTGGAAACTTTTATTTAACATTAGTTTCAAGCTCAAAAATAGTTAAACAGAAATATAATTACCAATAGTAGTCGCAATTAAAAATATAATTTAAACTATTTTTAATCTTTAGCAGAGTTATTATACTGAGTAATTATATTTTAATCAGCCTTATTTATCTGCCAACTTTTTATTTAGCGAGTAAAAACTTTTTTAACGAATCCACAGTTAATGCTGCTTTATCAACCTTTTCAACGGGTTATAAATTTAAAGAAAAACGTTAAACGCTCAAGCTCATGTACGGCCTCATTCCATTAAACTTTTTATCACTCGAGCATCATTTCAATGAGCTCGTTCGAATTAATGTCCTAAATAATTCATGGAGTCGGTTCGAATTATCATATCGATCAAGCCCGGTGACTTCTTAGCGGTGAAAATGAAACTGATAAGGGCAGGTCCGCAGGGGAGGAGCTCAAGGAAAAAGTGGAAAAGATACAGGCGTCTTCTTATTTAGCTAACGATACATGGGGGAGCGATGCCAGGGGCAACATAATGTTGAGCGGCATTTATCGGCGGTCAGGGTGCCATCATCCGCTCGCGAGCCGGCGAAAAGAAAAAAAAGGGAATGAACGACGCTCGAACTCGGGATCGAGCACTGCGACCTGGCCTTGGGGCTGTTTAGCTTCCTCGGCCCCGAAGCGTATCCGTCTTTTTAGCTTCTCTCAATTTTAGATTACAATGTCTATTATTTCGAAATCGCATCTCGCTTAAAATGCTCTTCTGGTCCCCGATGCTTAATTCCTTTTAAAATGTCCATCAATTCCACGAGAGCTTAGGCGTATAAATAGTCGCTATTTAATAAACAAGTGCCTCCTATGGCTTGAGGCTGGGAAGAGTCAATCGGTCAAAGGTTTCGCGTAGCCTGGGTTTTTCATTGGTTTTTATTATATTTCTTTAGCAGGGAAATACCGATGAGGAAATAGAGGAGAAAACTGTCAGTGCAGTTAAACTGAAGAACAAATACATCACCGAGGTAGCCTTTTCTAAAAATTCTCGATTTAAGAAAAAACGTGAAATGTTTCAAAAGATTAAGGGATTCTTATTGTGAGTTGGAAAAGTGGGTCATTCGAGAGAAAGAAAGAAAACGAGAGAGAGAGAGAGAGAGAGAGAGAGAACGAAGAAAAAAGGAAAAAGGAAAAAAGTATAAAACTTTAGGATGTCTAAATTAATTAATTTGAGTTAAAAGAAAAACAGTGTATTCCTCTTTATCTGTTTCGAAATGCAAAGCTTTTATAAACGGTACAGCTTGCGAGGGCAACAAAGAAGCAAAAAGAAAAGGAAAAAATTACACTCGAGCGATAACAATAGAAATGCAAAGGCGATACCACTGCCGAAATTATTTTCGAAACTCTTGTCAGTTACGTGGATGAAGAAAAGGTTTCTCTTGAAAATTGACGTATTCTTCTTGGGAAAAATATTTACCCCGAGTTTTAAGCGACGATACATTACGCTTTCAATGGGATTACAGGGTTCCTTTTGAATAAGCGCGGATACTGATTATTTTCCACTTTTCACGGGGACTCGAGAAAGCGCCCCGTGAATTATGTCCTTAATAATTCATCCCATTCACAGACGGTGTAAGTGGTGGAATTAAACATTTATCCTGAATGGAGGGCTCAAATTTGACACATCCCAAGGGTATTCAATTCCTATTCTGCGATTCTACTCGACACGGATTGTCGCGGTTCCCCGACCCCCACCCGCCACCCCCGTGCAGTATCCCGAACTAATATACCGAAGGCCCGCGTGAATAATAAGGAAAGGTGAGCGTTTGTGAATGGAGATTAATTATTACATGGGAACGAGCGCGGGAGTCTAAAATAGTTAATGGCCGAGGAATTAAGGGCTTTGGATGTGGCTTTTAATTCAATTCAATGACGCGATGACGTGGCCCCGGGCGTACAAAAATATTTGACTTGGTGAGCTTGTAATTTTAAGCGGAGTTTATTTATTTAGCTTCCATTCACTCTCTGCAATCTTTACACGATTCTTCTCCCCTCTGCTTTTACAAGCTCGGCCACCTCTTAGAGCATCAATTCTTAATGGCGCGAGCGAACGCCCAGAGAACTCGCGACAGGAAAAAGTCGAGCCTCCGGATGGAGGAGAGAGAAGAGAGGAAGCCTCGAGTTCGACTATCTGGAGTCGGCGTTTCTTCAGTCGGACGAGAGGCCCGGAAACCGCGGCATCGTCGACCGATTCGCATTCGAGTGCTTTTAAAAAGTTGGGTGTTCAACCCAACTCAAACAACTTTAACAAGCGGCAAGAAATAACTAGGCTCCAGCCGACTGGCAAGTTTTTGGCGAACGCAGGGGCGCACTCGAGATCTCTTTGTCCGGGGTTCCGCGCCCTTCCGGCCCCGGGCGTCATTATTATTATTTTGGCTGGGCTGCGCGGCTGTGGCACCCAGCGGGGCTCCTCCAAGATCCGCGGGTAGACGAATGAGATAAAGAGAGCCGCCGACGCTGCCGCTCAAGAGTCGGCGCGAGTGTCGACCTGAATTCCAGTGCATGACCCGAAACTCCGTGACGTCACCCGCGAGCTCCTCCAGGCCGCGGCAACCCTCTTCGGGCGCTCTCGATTCCGAAAAGCTGGGCAGCGGGGGCGAAGGGCCGGCCGTCCGTCCGTCAGAGTCACCAGTCCGCGATCATCCCCGGGTCGAGAGTTTTTTCCTCCTTTTGTCTTTTTCTTTTTTTTTTTTCGTTGCCGAGTGGCTGGCAGCGGGGGCGGGGGGGGGGATTGGAGAGACGCTTTGCAGCAGGACGATGTCGATGTCAATTAAGGCGCTCGGAGCCGATTAGATTCGATTACCGGCAAAAGAGGGAAAAAATAAATCCACTTAATGATATTATGCTTGCGACAAACAGGCGGCTGCGGACGGAATCGATTTCCCCGCGGACGTCGAAATTAACCAAGTTCCACGAGCGCAGACTCATGTGTCATCGCCAGGGACTGGTGGCTGTGCTCGTCCTCTCCTCGCCTCTTTTGCCCGCTTTAAACCGGCCATTACATTACATTCTGCCAACCAGCCAAATCATTCTTTTCAACCCGATAATAATTTATACGGACATTGGGCTAAGTGGAAAATAGCTCGGCTTAACTAGCGAACGCGGGCTCCAGTTCCTGGACGATTACGGCATCTTCGTTCTATTCCGAGGCTTCGCACACTGTGTCAATTGGGCGCTTTCGCCTTTATTCCTCCTGTTCCTCCTGTTCCTCGTCGTCCTCCTGTTCCTCCTGTTCCTCCTTTTCCTCGTGTTGCCCGGTGTCGTGTGAGCTCTCGGCGGCAAAGGTGTCTTTCCTCGTCGTGCCTGCCCCTATTAGTCCAAATAATCGAGTCAAACTCGTTGGCCGCTTACTCACTTTGTCTTGTAACGCCGCTCGGATTTAAACTCGTGGAGGAAGTACTTGTCGGCGTTTTAAACCGTGCAACTGCATCACGAGACCTGCACGAAGTTCGAGGACACAATGATAAATTTACATACTTTAAAATAGATTAACCTAGTCTATGAGATCATTAACTCTTACGCTATCTGAATAGTCTATTACTCCTTTTGAATTAGTGCCAAAAAATACTTAAACTTCCAATTATTCAGATTAAATTGCTCCGACTCACAAATTCAGATTTTTAAAATGCCGCTTTCAAAAACTCGGGAGAGTTACAATTTGAATAATTAATTATGAAATAACAAGACTCTATGTTAATATTTATTCCCAACTGCGATTATCATTACCTAAGATGTTATTAAATTAATGATAGCGTTATTTTTTGTACGCACAAAATCCATTAAAATAAGATGTAACAATTTTGCGTCATTACTTTAAATGATAATGCGTTTGTCAAAGTTTCATTAAAATTGATGATTCTGAAATTCCACAGTCTCTCGTGCCCCAAGATGTAAGTCGGATTTAATTTAATTGCACAATCATCCCAGCAAATCTGATAGCAATTACACTTTTTATCAAACTAATAATTATTATCTAAAATTTAATGTTTCTTTTTTCTTTTTTGTTCCAGAGGAGAACATCCGAAATTATGATGGATCATAACAATGAGCAAAATGCACTCATATACCGAATTACTGGTAAGTTGCGTTCAATATGCTGTATACATTGCAAAGATATCACCTTTTTATTCAATCTAACGGATTAAAAAGTTAGCACAATTCCCTCAGAGAAAAATGGCGCTCCAATATTTTGTACTATCATTTATCATAGTTATTCTCAATGAGGAATAGCCCGAATAATTTATTAATTACGTTTAATAAGTGTTTAATCAGTTCTCATACCGGTTACGCATACATATAGGTACTTCGAAAACTAATATTGCACAACCAATTTGCAATATATTTCATTCTATGAGACTTACAATTAAACGACATATAAATTTTTTAATTATTACTGCTTTAATTTTATCATTACTTATAAAATACACGATTTTGTAAAGTTTTGTAATTTAAAAATTAAATATATATATCCATATTAATTTTTACAGCTTCATCTTACGTGTCCAAATAAATCATTGTTATTCAAATGTACAATACGTACTATTATTACACGAGGATTAAAAAAAAAAGAATTTTAATAGTGGAAACTATATTATTTTTTTACTTTTCATTTTTATTAATAATTCGATTTCATTAATCGTACAATTTTTCTTTATTTTATTCATTTATTAGAAGAAAACATTTTCATATTAAGAAAATATATATTATTATAATGTATTTTACAATAATTATTCTATTTTTATAATTATTAACTTACATATTTAAACTTAAAAATATATCTAAAATTAATTTTAATATTCAAAACTTTTTAAACTTTCATTTTTCAACACATTTATGAAATATTATTAATACACATCATCACATCACATGTTTTACAACATTTAATAAGTTTTTATTGTTTTATATTTTATTTTACAAGCGTAATTAGCTATTTTATCAATTTATGAAATTAATATTAAATATGCTGATAATTTCTGGAAAATAACGCAAGATGAAGTAAGAGTTTAATTACAAAAGGAACAAAAATTCGCAGTGAAAAATGAAAAACCCAGCTTTCTTAAAAATGTATTATACAATTTGAATAATGAAAAACTACATGTGAAATTAAGCGTTTGAATTAAAAAAAAAAAAAAAAATTACCATAACTATTGTTATGAATTTAAAAAATCGCAGAATAATAAATTTTTTTTTTATCAATCTCTTTCTTTCTTATTCTTTTTCTTTTTGTGTCTTTTATTAAAAAAAAAAATTAAACTGATGAGAAATTGCCATTTTGGGATGATAATACAGCTAAATTTAATTATTTTTAAAATTTCTTTGGGTTGCCATTTACCTTTGTCAGATTATAATCATGGAAAACAAGGTTCGAAAGGATGACCGTGCAGTTTTACGAATTTAGGAATCGTAACTGATCGCATTCGAAATCTACGGAAATGGGGTCGCTGGTTACGAGATGTAGGGTGAAGTGTAATGCACAATTCTAGGTAGGATCCAGTTTTACTCAACCTTCACGAGCTCAATACCCATGATAGGAAAACAGAGATACAGCCATTCTTAGTTTTATTGTGAGCGGAGTTACTAGTTAAATTCACATTTACGTCACAGTACTACAAATGATTAACCTGCAATTAGTTAAAGGTAATTCTAAATTTATAAGAGCAATTCCAGCTAGATTTCAATGGAATTTGCATAAAAATGGATTCCTTCTCTCTATAACTTGCAGCAGATAGTTTGATAATTTTGAGTACGCAATACCGCTAATAAGTAATTATTGACATTAGTAATATTATTAGTAATATTCGGAATCCATAAATACAGCCCAAAATTCCACAAAATTATGAAACATTTTGACATTCTGTATTTAATCTATCAAACTAACCGACCTTTCGGCCAATCGATACACCTCTAAAGTACCGCACGATTTTTTTTCCACATTTTATGGCCAGCGTATAAAGTAGTGATTGACCGGTTTATTGAAATTTTACTAAAATAGAGTAAAAAGTCATAAAAATTTTTCCCAGATACCGCGCACTTTTAAACGTACAACAAACACTCGTTAAATAAATATCGATACGGCACAGTTGAGTAAGCTGTAAGCTAAATTCTTATATGCAGATTAATTATCGCACGCTCGTAAAGAAACAGTACGAGTTGATGCATTTAAAATTCGCATACGTACATTTTTCATTGCGTGCATTGCACGGCCCGATGCACATCTGTATTTATGCACACAAGTTCATATTAAAAAAAAAAAAAAAAAAGAAAAGAAAAAAAATATCCTTTGTTGCCGACGTGTTGCAGAGGAAGCGAATACTCTGGTGGCAAACGCGAATGCATGCAAAACTGATAAGAGGGAAGAGTGTGACAGGTTGGACGAACTCGAGCGATTGCTCCTGGCGAAGTTCGACGTAAGCCAGTACCGACCCAAGCACACAGGACGATTCCTGACTATGCACAAAAGAAGGCGCAAGCGACTCGTGACCCGTTCCCTCGACCAGGAGCCCAGCCTCCTCGACGACGTGACCCACGGTCAAGTTCAGGTGAACAAGATATTATATGATCTAGGACACTCTATCCTTCGTTACACTCAAGTTTTTCTCTTTGTTATTTGCAGTGCGTCCTCCAGAGGGTAGCAGATTGGAACTTTAACGCCTTCACCTTGGAAACTGCAACCGGAGGTAAGCAACCTTGTAAATTAATTTCACATCAAAAAGCTCAGCCGAGCTCCCTCGTGTTAAATCGAAAAAAGCGAAAAAAGCGACAAAAGCGACAAAAGCGACAAAAGCGACAAAAGCGAAAACGATCTTTCGTAGATTAATACAAGAGCTGAATCTTGATTTTAATATATTATATTTTAAAGGCATATTTATGTTCGAGCTACCGATTCATAATTTGGATAATTTATAATTAATTTCGCGTGTTTTAAACTTTTTAAAACTCAATTTGTGTCATTAAATACAGTTTATTGCTTGACTGAAAATATACTGAGATAATGTTTTGGAACCTAAAATGGTAATAACCGCCGTTAAAACAGCAATAATGACAAAAAGTTTTGTTTAATTTGTATCTCAGGTCGTTCATTAGCGGTCTTGTGCGTCCATCTTTTTCACTGGTATGGTCTTCTCCAGTACTTCAATCTGGATGTGGTCAGAGTCTGGAAGTTGTTTAGTAAGTACCTCGCCAATAATTTTATTTAAATTTAAGCACAAATATTTTAATTAGCATATTTGGCCAGTTTTTATTTGATTGTTGGTTTAATTTGATGTCAATAGTACGCAATTAAGGCCCCGGGCGACTAAACAATTTTAATGCATAAATTTGTGCATTAATTCTGTAACCTAATTCGTATTGAAATTTTTTATTTTAATCTCGGATGAATTTTAAAATACGACTCTTTAAATATTTGGATTGCAAATGTTCGAAATGAGAATTTCAACAAAATTATATAACATATATTATTCGTTAATCTAATATTTACATCAATATGAAAAACTCATAATAGCTTGATTGTATTATACACTTATTTCTATTTTGTATCTTTTCCCTTCTTCCGTTTTTTTTTCTTTTTTTTTTCTTTTTTTTTCTTTTTCTTTTCTTTTTTTTTCCTTTCTCAAAACGACGTTAAAATTATTATTTTCTTATATCCAGTTACTTTACATGCATCAAATATAAAATTCCATGCCTTTCATACACAAATTTTATATACTAGCTCTAGCGGAAAACATTACATTTTTTATAACAGCTCCACAGTTGCATATTTTTTTAAACAACATTTGCGATTCTTTACATAATATAATACTCTTATTCGTGTCAAAAGTTTGCGCGCTCTCGCATTTAAAGAGAAACTACAAAATCCGAGTCATTGCTGGAATGACTCGAATGCCTCGAATGGCAAATAAGCGCATTTTAATTTTTACATCTTGATTCGGTCGGAGCGAGCGATTAACTCGACAAGTTATGCGCGATCCCTTAGCGTCGACTCGCCCCGGGTTCGCCGCTCGCGACACAAGTCTTTCTCGGGAATTCGATTACTTACTTACCGCGCGAATAAGAAAAAAGTGCCGAGTCGTCATTTGTGAGCTAGTTGTAATTCCTATCAAGTAAAGTGCCGGGGGCACATTTTCCTTATTCCCTCGGAAGACCCGGGGATTTGCACATTTCGCCTCGGCTACACATTCCATTTTATGTTGCAGCTTTGATCGAGGAGGGCTATCACAGTACCAACCCTTACCACAACAGCATACACGCCGCGGACGTCACGCAAGCGATGCATTGCTTCCTCCAGGAACGACAAGTCAGTATAAACTTTACGTTTCCTCCTCTCGTCCCCGTCCCCAGCCCGAGACGACGAGGCCTTATATCTGTAGCGAGCGCCACTCCAATCTCACTTTTGCCCTCTCTCTCTGCCTCCAGATAAGAAGCCATCTCAGTTACCTCGAGATAATGGCCTCGCTGATCGCCGCCGTAACCCACGACCTGGACCATCCGGGGGTCAATCAGCCCTTCCTCGTCGCCACGAGCAACCATTTGGCCGCGCTTTATGAGGTATGGACTTGTTATTTGCTTGCTATACATACCCGAATACACACCCGAACCTGTTTCTCAAAACAAACATCTACCCCTCCAACCCCATCCCAACCTCATCCCCTGCTCTACCCCGTACTTCCCTACTCCTCCGCGTTCTGGAAATCAATCCGATTTTATTCGCTTTTTCACGAGTACTTTCTTTTCTATTTTATTGGGTTATTGGATAAATCTGAGTTTTCGTGTACAAATACCGTTCGATGGTAAAGCACACATCATTATAATATCTAATATTTTCGTCGATAATTTAAAAATAATAAAAAGATAAGATTGCTCTCGATAAAGTATCCAAGGTATTTGTTATGCAAAAACCTCTCTCTCTCTCTCTCTCTCTCTTCAATTTATTATACCTTAATCTCATTTTTTCAAACTTCAACTTAATAAAAAAAAATTCTATTTTTCCTCGAGCCAGATAATTTTGGAAATTTTAATTCTCCGAAATTTTTAACATGATTATGTTTTCAGACAGTAAATTTTCATTTCAATTCTAAAAAATGTTCAATCGCAAACGACACATACAGTAATTAGCAACCTCGTACATCTTACTGGAGCTTTAAAAACTTATATATATAGCAAATGCACTAAAAACATCTAGTCCCAGAATTACTATTTTAAAGATTTTAAGCACAAGAATAATGTTACTACCTATATTTAGAATTATAATTATTCTTTGTTGGCTTATAGTTATTTGAAACTCTTGTATCATTAGGTTATTAATAATTTTTTTTTTAAAAAAATACAAAGCCTCAATTTTCTTCATTATTAAATATTTTCATATTTTAAAAATAGAAAAAAATATATTTAATATAAAAAGTAGAAAAACATTCAAAAATTACGTAATTTTTTAATAATATATATACATTATAAACGAGATTCATTCATTAAAATTATGAAACCAAAATGACACTAATGATTCAAAAAATAATCCTTATAATATCCGACTAATTATTTAATAAATTTTTTTATATTCAAAATATCACGTTTTTTCTATATAATGGTTTTAAAAAGTCATATTGACATTTATAAATTTAATTCAAAATTTATATACTGGCAGTGACGCACATCAAGATGACTTCCTTGTAACATGATTATAAATATGTATAAAACTAATAAAATATTTATGAACATTTTTACAAGGAAGTCTAAATAAAAATCCATACAAATGGTTTAATTATGTTCACTACATGAAAAACTACAATATTAAATTTTTTTAATATTGAATTGTATATGTTCAATTGCGCATTAAAATTCAAATTCTGAAATTCCGATAATTTTTAGATTTATACAATGTATTTAAATTTTTAAACTGTAATTTTGGCTTCGATTCACGGCAGAAGGACTGACAAAATATCAGTTGCTTTGATATTTCCATGTATATTTTATTAAAATATTTAAGGCAAATTTACATTGTAACCTACGTGTGTTATGTTACGATCTTATAAAATCATAGTTCTTGTACTATCATAAATATCATTTGAATAAATTTTTATTTATAAATTTTAAATTGTGTAAAAATATGATTTATAATTATGTATTCAAAAGAAATTTTTATAATTTTATGATGCATCTTTTGAAAATCAAAATTTTTGTATATTCTTACAATTTTTATCATTCCAACTTTGTATTCAATCTAAAACTTTTTTAGAGATTCATTTCGATTTATAAATCAAAATAAATTTTGTTTATAATATAATTAGCAATATCATAAAGTAAAATAACATTAATTATTAAAAATTAATTATAAAATATATTAATTCCAACTTTTATGGTATTCTACATTGATTCTAATAATCATTCATAAATTTAAGAATATACTTTGTAGAATCACAGTAAAAAGAATCTGATACCTCAGTAAAGTCACCACAATGAGAACGTGAACTGAAAGAAAAAAGAGTGTAGTATTTTTGTGTATGTGAGTGAATAAGCAATAAAGAATTAATTTTATAGATGACATGTTAGCGAATGTTAACAATGCAAGATATCTATTTAAAAAGCAGACATGTGAATACAAATACAAACAATGAAATAAAATTTGGCGAAGGCTGAGCTTAAATTGGTTAAAATTAAATATTTATGAGTTGTAGAGTCACCAAAGAAATTTCATTAAAGAAAAGTCAATTAACTTATAACAATACGAATAATTTAAAGTAGCGTACTTACAAAGATTATTAAAAAGCTAATTCAATACACATGTTTGATTCAACGTAATCCTCCTCGAATCTTAGGCCAAGTATCTTGTATTTAAAAAGATCGTCAGCCATTCCAATTATAATATTGTTTTAAACTTACAATTACGCAATGCATGTGCCTAATTAAGGAGCACTATTCTACGGATTTCTCTGCTTCAATAAATTGGTGTTAACTTTATATTTACTATGACATAGATCTCATTGTGATGTTTTACGTATATATTACCTCTCGTTTCGCCTTTTTCTTCTTCTTCTTCTTCTTCTTCTTCTTCTTCTTCTTCTTTACGCATTTAGTCGTAATTTCTTTAATGGAACCGCATTCGAGTGGATTGTCCAAAGCTCGACTTAGCAAATTTTTTCATTAGATGCATTGCAATATAAGAAATAACACCCTCCGCGAATCGCAAGCCTATCGAGAATCAAATCTAATTTTCATACGATGTTTAAATTACCACTCAAATTACCATTCAGATCAAAGGTTGCTTCACGATGAAATGTTGCAACTAATTGCGCTGTTCCATTACTAGCATCACTTTGATTGCAATTGCTGACTTAGAGATTCCGTGTATTAAGAAACGATTAGGCTACGCCCCTACAAAAATGGAAATTGAATGTTGCGCGGGTGTAACTGCATTTTACAACAAAATTGTTCCCGTTGCCTTAGTGATTAATTTTACAGGCAACTCGCAAAAAATAAAAATAAAAAACAAACGACTCAAGAGCTTTCAAAATCTGAGTGAAAAATGAAAAAGCATGGCACATCTGAGGATAAATGTATTTTTATTTTGAAATTAATATCCTCCAAATTATTTGAAAATAATTTGACAGACTTTCATTTTTTGTAATTAAATTTCCTCATTTGACACACGCTTGTGTGACCAGGTCTGATAAAATATTGTAATTGCAGTTAAGAAAGTCGCTTTATCCAACATATTCAATGCCCTGAAATTACCAAAGTTACAATTCCACACACTAATATCAGTTTTCTAATTTTACCGAAATTACTTTGAAAAAGCACTCGTCGTGAGAGCCCGAATGCGATTATCAAAGAATTAAGTATCATTGTGCGAAATTATAATTTTATTTCGGTTTATAGTGCTTTCTTCCCACAGGGTGTTGTATAATTTTATTAATATTATGCTATGACCCTGTCGATAACCTAAAAAATTCAAACCCCCGAGCGATGTTCTTATCATATCTAGCATTAGTGCTGTAAACGATTGTGCATCTCATACACTTAGCATAATATATGCATAATACAAGTGCCAGAGTAATATTTTAAGTTTATTTTCATCTTAACGTACAAGGCATTGTGACGATGGAATAAGATTGCAATCCATTTTAATTTACTTATAACAAGTACACACTAAACTCGATATTTATTTTTCTTATAAATGGAATCGAGATAAAAGTATTCAATTTGCTAAATGATTGATTAAACAATACTATTTCTTGGTTAGAATTTTTTTTTATCATCCGATGATGACTGGATAACTGGAAAGTAATTGATTATAGAATTTTTAGTATTAATTTTCTTTTTTTTTTGTTTCCTTTTTTCTTTCTTTTTTTGTGATTTACATCCAGAAACACAACCAGATTGTCGAATAATAGTCAAACGGTACAGTTTCTTTTTTCAACGAAATGAAAATATTTTTTGGCGAGCTTTCATTGATATAAGAACTTTCCTATATATGTTGACAAAAGTGAAGCTTCACAAACAACTGATATTTGAGGATAAGTACTTGAAAGTTTTAACCTCAAAGAGAAAATATCTAAAAACTTATTTAAATTGTCTACCAACAACAACGTCCGGGTACCGAAAAACTTTCATAATTCATCATTGATTTAACAAAGTATGAAGATATTACAAAGAATGTTCTCCACTCTTGGTTACCCTCTTACTGTCTTTAATTTATCAAGTTATACAATCTTCCTTTACCTATTGTTAACTAGTTACATTTGGCGGTAAATTATTAGAAAACAATTTTTCTCTGATTGGTTATTAAACAATGATTGGTTATTCAGATTTAATTTTTATATTTTATATATCAAATGAAAACTTTTGGGTTAAAGTCAAAATTTCTTTATTGTAAACACATATATTCACAGCACAGATTACGACAAAATATTTTTATGATAAAAGACTTTTATGTAAACTATCAATTCCATACAACTTGATTCTTTATTAGAATACAAAATATTTCAAATATCCAAATATAAATACGAATAAAATGCAAATATCTAAAAGAATAGTATAACTTTCAAAGTAAATTGTATATACAAATTTATCCTTTCAAAAAACTATTTTTATTATACATTGTACGTTATGATATTTTATAATTTTTTAGTATTTTAACACCTAAAGAGATCTAATAAAAGCTTTATATTGCGAGAAATAAGACAGATTTATTTGACACATTGAAATAATTTTACTATTTAAGTAAAATCAATTGATTTAATATTCTTTAATAAAAAAATCAGAAGATAAATTCAATTTATCATCTAAAAAATGTAGTTCGAATATCAAAAAAAAAAAAAAAAAAAAAAAAAAAAAAAAAAAAAAAAAAGAAAAATTGACAATACTTGTTTAAGAATTTCAAGCATTTATTCGAAAATATTTGAAAATACATATCATTTTGTTCCTTTTTTTATCTTGATTAGCTCGCCAAAATATTATTTATGTACATTGATTTTATTATAGTATTCAAAATATATCTAGATTTAAAACTGCGCTTGTCCTAGAAATGTGAATTTTGATTAAATAAAATTTTTATTTACTAATTTTTTTTGTCACTATAATAATAAATATTAATAGAATAAAATAATATAATAATACAGATTTTAATTCAATTTTATTATTCAAAATATATTAAAAATAATATTACTAAAAAAATAATAATAATAATTATCAATTGATTTTTATTAATAATGCATAAATTTAATAAATAATAATAAATAATAATAAAAAGTAATATTGAAATTTACATTTTACAATAGAATATAAATAATTATTTTATTATTTATAAGTAGTTTTTCGACCGCGACCCCCAATTTTAAATATATAAATTAGACAATACAGTACTTTATAAATATTTTATTTACATCTAATAAAAAGGTCTTAAGAGCTTAAGTTTGTACGAAAAGTTACTCTTGCCAGTCCTAATACCATGTACCGGAATTAACTGTCAAACTTAAAGAACATACACATAAATCATTCGTTTGTTTGATTGAAAATTAGGTCGCAATTATTTAAAACTTCTTCGTTTAGAAATTTCTTTCTTAAAATTTTAATTACAATTATGTTTATAACATTTTTTTATTTATTCGAACAACAAAGAAATGCTCTAATTAGCGTCATATTTATTCGAACGTTTTAGAGAAAAAAGCGCTACGACTAATCTTCATCTTAACTGATCGAAAACTAGAGCAGTGACTTTTCCGATATAAGCACACAGTTTTAAAAAAAACTTTTTCAAGGCACTGTGTACTAGCAGATAGAGAGATGGGGGGGGGTTATGAGAGAGAGAGAGAGAGAGAGAGAGAGAGAGAGAGAGGAAGATAGCAGACGCCCACACATTCGTAATCACATTATAGTTCACACTGATCTCAACCGGGTTTCCGGCTTCTGCACCCTCTTTAAACTCACTGTAATTATTTAATCATATTATTTTATGGATATTGTTTATACATTAATTATAGTTTGCAGAAAACAGAATGAGTTTTCTTATCACTTCGCGGAAATTACTTTCCCATTAATTAGGGAAAAAATTAGGGTCGAACAGGGAATACCGCTTAATGCTGAAAAAACTTGAGGCAAGCATTTCCTATTTCTTTAATAGCAAACGCACTTTTCCCTACTCCAATTTAGTTGTAATATATATATATATATACATATATGTATACACGTACGAAAGGTCCCATTTTTTGGAGTATTTTTTGTTGACTTTTTTACACAACTAAACCATTAAGATGTCTCGTATTTTTCTGTTTCCATTTTTACGCAGATAATTCCTTATATCTTTCAAGTGTTTGCAGTAATATGATGTTTTATCACTAAAGTAACTTTTTAATTTATAGAAACCAGTAAATTCTCCGATTTAAAATTTATTTCTATGAAGCGAATATAAAAATTTTTCGGTATCAGCTGTATTGACTTCTTATCATTATAAAAGCTTTCAATTCAAAGTTGTACAAATTCACAAATCCTCCGTTTTTTTTTACTTTACCTTGCGGGTTAAATAAACTGGCTTACAATAAATTGGGCTTGATCAAACTCACATAACATTTGTAATGATAGACATTTTCTCGAAATACAGAAATAAACATACAAATGCTTTTGAAGCTGGAAATGTCCTAGAAACGTCAACAGAAATTATTACAAAGTCCGTTTGTACCTACATCAACAGTATTATTGTTGAAACCCATTCTCTTCTCTGGAAAGTAACCTGTCTAAAAGTTTTTTACACATGATTAGTTTTGAAACTAAATTTGCGAAACTTACTTAATAAATTTGACTAAATTATTATGCATTAAAATCCACTTATACAAAATGTCATACGAAATAGTAAGTGCATATGTACATATATTAATAATAAACGACGGAGGAAATTAAACTTTATTTATAACAATAAAAAAGTATTTATTATTTATAATTTTCTTGGCTTGAACGAGAAAAAGAGGAATTATACAAGTAAAATAAAGATAGATAAATATAAATATATATATATATAAAGAAATTCAAGTTAATCACCATTGACAGCGAGTAAATTTCGAATAAATCGCTTTAATTCACATTTCAAATGTACGCAATTTTAAAAAATGTTATCTCGCGTCAGAAATGCTAAACAACACGAGCTCATAATGTTTCTCAATTTTCACATTCCATAAACAATTTTTTTCTTAAAATAAATAAAATTTCATGTTAAAAGTCGTTTTAACATTTTAGCTTAAAAATCCGGAGAAATTTTCTCTAAAAATACGTAAGATAACTCGACTTTCGAAAATGTCGCTTAAAATTTCCTCAACAATGGCTTGGAACGAACGCTACTTTCTTCTTTTCAGAACACGTCCGTTTTGGAAAATCATCATTGGAGATCGGCAGTCGGATGCCTCCTCGAGAGCGGAGTTTCGGAACAACTCCCGGACCGAGTGAAACCTGAGCTTCAGCGACATATCAGCTCCCTAATATTGGCCACGGATATAACCCGCCAGCAGGAATTTCTCACGCGCTTCAAGGTATACTTAATGTTAAAGCGGAAAAGCCGATAGTTTTCCTTTTTTCATTCCCACATATTAGTACGATGTACGGGCACGTAAAGAAAAAAGAAAAAGGGAAACTATTGGACGCCCTCGATACTTACCCAGGTACATAAATTTCGAATCATATTCCATTGTCGATACTTTGTAGAGATAATAAAAGGTGCTTCCAAATATTATAGGTGCTGATTTTTTTTCAAAGAATTGAAAGTGGTTAAGAAAAGTTAATCATTAAGAAGAGTATTTATAGCCCGTAATGTCATTGGAAAATGGCTTTAAATCATTGCGATCGTTTTGCGGATCGTAAATTAATACTTTGCAGATTTAAATCTTGAAGGATTCAGCGTAACTTATATTTTAGTTATGTAACGCGCTAAAAAAAAACTTAAAATACATGTTTCAAAAAGAAACTTAATGCAGTGCTTTCGTTATTTTCGTATCGTCATCGGGTTGTAAAATTTGAACATACAATGTATTTTATCAGAAATTTTGGCTTCTGCAAAACCATTTCCTGCGTCACTTTAATACTTTTAATACTTATATACGATGAAATACTGATTTATAAAGGTACCTAAAATTATTAATAAAGGTCTAAAAATGTTAAAATACAGCACGTGAATAATTTCATGCTATTAGAGCTTCGTGTATAAGTATTTATTCAATTTTAAATCATTGCTTTTGGGTTTGAAATACTCTATTAGGCCTGGAACTCGTACTACATTGAATTTAGTAATAACGATAAATCTTACTAATAACATACTGACACATTTTAATCATCTACGCTTTAAAAGATAGTGTCTCTTGCAAGTCACGAATGTTTTTGCGACCTTATGTGGTATTTTTAGAGCAAAAAAAGGAGGAGAAATTGAGCGTTTCAATGGTTCATAACTTATAAAATGTTGACTATTCATTTAAAATATATAAAATTTTGAGCGGATAAATTTTTTTAACAATAAAAATTAATATCTCGTATTTGTGGATATTATATTAACTATATTAACTGTATTAACATGAATAAAATGCGAGATATATTTCAAAAATAAAAGCTTTCGTAAAGTACGGTCACAATGTAAATTATAAATATTATTTTTAAACAAAAATTCAAATGACTATTCATTTATTTATTCATTCATATTTATATTTATATACATAAATAACATAATGAATAGTTTGATATATTTAAGAAAAAATGATAATGAATAATCCAGTAAAGCATCCAAATAATCTAGTAAAAAATAATTTTCATATTTCTTTTCATCAAAAATAAATTTTCTATTTTTAAGAATATAAATCTATCTATTTATTATGTTTATTAAAGTAATAATATAATAATTTATTTATCTTTTAATATGCGACATGGATTATAAACGCTAATGATTTTTGTCGAAATGTTTATCTGTCGCTGATAATGATTTTAATGATGAAAAAGTATAAATTATAAGAAATAATAGTTGTGACTTTAAAAAGCAGTTCATGAAAAATATATGCGCATGTCATTCTCAGCATCGTTTATTCGATATAATTAAAAATAATTATATATTAAATTAAAGTAAACATCATAGCACCCTTACGTACATAATAATAACAGCTTTAAGACTTGCTTTAAAATCAATAACGAATCTGCATTAACGCTACTACACGCTCGCCTAATTTTTATAGAATTAATTAAATGTTTGAGTGAGAAAATATTATATTACAAATAACCCACGACACCCCCGATGGCAAATAAAATTATTCAACTGTCTGTGTCTCGATGACGTCTGAATTTAAATAAAGTAATACAATATCTAACGGTCTTGGCATTTACGAGGTATATCTTCGATTCGCATAAATATGAGCATTGAATTGGTTCACCTTTATTCCTATCAAACCCAAACCGAGTTTTCTTCTCGTATAAAAAATCAGCCCCTCCGGACTTTTTATTTGGTCAGGCGGGAAGGTATACGTGTATAGGTGCGTGGCATGAAATGTACATACGTGTGTCAACGCAGGTAGCAAATGTCAGACAGAATTTGAGTTTGGGCAAAGCATATCGGTCATACGATTAGGTGTCACCAGATAATTCGAGAAACTTCGGCCTCAATCTAATAATAAATGAAAAGAAAAAAAAATCCATAACTTTGGAGATTCGGTATGCCCCCTCGAAACATGCCATTTCTCCGGATAGACACTTGCAAATTAGAAGAATAAAAAAGGGAGACCGAAGAATATATCCTCGACTTTTTTTCTCCTCGTGACAGAATTATCTAGACGCCGGGGAGCTGGACATGCAGCACCCGGAGCACCGGCACTTCATCCTCCAAATAGCGCTCAAGTGCGCCGACATTTCCAATCCTTGCCGACCCTGGGACGTTTCGCGCAAGTGGTCGTACAAGGTCTGCGAGGAGTTTTTCCGACAGGGCGACTACGAGCGCCAACTGAACCTGCCAGTGACGGCCCTTTGCGACCGGCACACCACCAGCATTCCCAAGATCCAGGCCGGATTCTTCCAGTTCGTCGTGATGCCGCTCTACGAGGAGTGGCACCGCTTCCTGCACGACGACTTCAGCAGCTCCCTGATGCGCCACCTGCGGAACAACCAGCGCCGGTGGGAATCGCTCATCGACAAGGAGGCTGTGGCCCAGGAGACGACCCAGGTCCAGGTCACGTCCGAGCTGGCAATCGAGACTATCGACGCGTCCGAGGTCAGTGTCGAATTGACGCGCGTCCAAGTCGCGCGAAACTTGTCTCCGAGGTCGTGACGCGTTTTAAACTAAATTCGCACAAGAATCGTAAGAAAAAAATGTTACATAATGCGTACCATGAAACAGCTCAAGTCATCATCATCATCATCATCCGTTTTGCGCCGCCTCATTTTTTTTCCATTTTTTTTTTTTTTTTTTTGTTGCAACGATTATTCAATTATTGTAAGATATTCCTATGATAAACAGATTTTTATAAAAAGTCAAACCACTTTTAAAAACCGGTTTGACGTTTCGAAGACATTTGTAACATTTATATCGCGCTTAATATTTCCTTCATATTTATTTATTATTATCTAGCACGACTGAATGATTAGTTTTGAAAATTGACACAAAGGCTACAGGCTCACGTCGTTATGTAAAGCGCGCGAAAAAATAAAAAGCAAAACCAAGATAATAATGTCTCAGCAAAAATCTACTTACACATGGAGGTAATTTTAAAAATACATTCAGCTCGGTTTCCTTCCTTCTACCTTCGACGTGCATAGATAACGAAACGCGCCCACAAAATAAACTATTTAACCCTGAGATATGAACTGTTGATACTTAAACCACCGAGAGAAGCAAGACTTTAAAATAGTCCGGAAAAATTTTGCCGCTTACGTGCAAAGAAAATTGAGGAAAGCACGTCAAAAGTTCGAGAAAAGCGTACCGAGTGCCTCCGTACGTGCACGTAAACTCGTCCAAAGTCCAAGAAGACACAGTCTAACTGAACTCGGCGTTTCTACACGTATACAGATGTAGACGAGTGCTCTCTCGGAAAATTCGGCCGTATTTTTATCGACATTCCACGATTTCCGACGCTTGTCTTTCGGGAATAAAAAAGCCTTCCTACGTGTATGTGCCATCAATATCGATTTGCGCACGTAAACTGCATTTCACTCGAGTATCCACCTCCTCTGTTAATTTCTTTTTCCATTTTACGTTTGAAAATCATGAGAGTACTCTTTTCCGTGCGGAGAAAATTATGATTTAATGAGTACGCGGCGCTTCTTGTCCCTTCATTTACACTTTCCCGTAAAACTTTATATACTTTTATATAATAAAAAAAAAAATAAAATAAAAAAAAAAAGCACTTTGAGTAATCATAAAAATAAGGAAACCAGGAACCAACTTCCTTGCTTCTCCCTTTTAATGTCAACGTCGCCGAGCACGTATTCATTCTCCGCTATAAAAGCCAGTGTGGCAAAATAAGGGAAGGCCAAGCCAGAGATTTCGAGTCAGCGAGTCGGAAAGTCCGAATTTTTGGTCATAAAATATGGCGCCAGTCGCAAACACCCTTTACTGCATCAAAACAGTATTGTTGCACAACAGGGATGAGACAATAAATGGGATGATTGAGAGGCTTCGCTTTGTTTCCACAGTGCACAGAGGAGGATTCGGAGAGCCTGGAGCTGCCGATACCTTCCCCAGGATTGCTGCCGCCCGCGGGTCCCGAGGGCCGTCGACACTCGGTGCCTCTGGGCGTGTGCAGGAGTCTGTCCTTGGCGCCCCGACCGACGACCACGCGACGCGAGAGTCTCCCAGGCGGAGTCTCGCTCGCACCTTCACGCCTCTCTTCGAGGAGCAGCCTCCATCGCTCGGAGCTTTCACCCGGAACCTTGGCCACGACCTCGTCGAGTTCCTCAGCTATGCCGGAGAGGCCTGTCAGCGCTGAAAACCTCCTCCCGGACACCAGCATCGCGAGCATTGCCAACAGTCTTGAAGCTTCAAAGCTCAGTAGTCTCGTTCAGCAGCAACCCTGGTAAGAAATTCCCTACAACCTCGTGTTCTCGAGGATCTTTGCATGATTGACATCGCGATCGGTAAATCTCCGCTACTTCCAATAGCACTTAAAAAACTCATTGGAATTAATTAGCTAGTGTAAATAATCTTTGCTTTGACCTGAATAAATACGAATCTTGACACTTGAGCTACACACTCCATCACGTCCGGTAAATAGGGCTTTTCGAGACGTACAAGCCTTTATTCAATATCATTTAAGTAATACTCAAGACGACAGTTCCCTGTTATTAAGTTAGTGATGTTTTAGTCGTGTACTCAATGTAATTTATTACGATGTAGATTATAATTCTTAATGAAGCTTCGCATTTCTGGACTATTCTGATTGAATCAGCGTGCCACTATTCATACATCTACATATATATACATACCTAAAGCGCAAAGAGAAAATTGATACATTTATTAATGTATGATAATTTTTTCATTGCATTAAGTGCAAAAACATTGAGTTGAAAGATATTAAATTATTTAATCCAATAATAATAATAATAATAATAATAATAATAATAATATATAAATTTATACGAAAGGTTATAATGGTTTATTCAAATTTCCTGTTAAAAACTTTTTGATTTACTTCAACTTCATAAAATGATTGTAAAATTAACATCTGGAACAGAACATAGAATATTCATTATTGAAACTCAAACGTTTAGTTCGCTGAAAGAAGATATTAAGAAAGTTCTTTTTCAAAATTTTGATTTTTTAAAAAACGATTCTGTTAATACCACCAAGTTCTCATGCTTTTCTAGATCTGTGTGACCCTTTAATTGACATGCAACCAAAATTAACCCTCTCCAAAAGTTCCTATATATATTAAAGAAATACACATCTCTGAGGAACATTCTGAAAAATGTTATTAAAATATATTTAAAATATAATAAAAGCTTTTATGTGACATAATAAGTTAATATTGAAAATATTGATTCACCTGAATCGAAGCGCACTCTTTGCTATATAAGGTTGCACTGTAATTTAATCGAATGAATTATTTATAATTGATGTATTAAAATAAAAAATTAGAAATTCAAAACTAAATCAAAGTACTAGATGAAAAATGATTTCCCTTTTTCTGAAGAATAAAGCAAAAATGGTATTCAGAGTTGGCACATTAATCAGAGCCACTGGGGGCACGCAATAATGGACAGGCACGTTAAGTGGGGCACATTAATATGATAAAAGCTATTATAAAAGCATACTAATCGGTAAAAGTTTTTTATGTCCACATAAACTATATATATAAAATTAGCTTCTTTATTTAAAAGAAAAAGAACTGCCTTATAATTTGAAGGAATTATTGCTGAATGGATGTAATGCTTGAGAGGAAAAAATTAAAAGAATATGAAATTAAAGCTCATCAGACATCCTCTATTGTACTGTGTTGTTAATTTGTATGAGAATATGAGAATAAAGAATACGGTTGGCATTTTTTTTCTTTTTCTTTTTTTGTTTTTTGTTTTTTGTTTTTATTAATAAATGCAAATAAATTTTTAATAGCTCTTTCTAATGGAATTATGAAGAGCAAGTGAGAAAGATCTATGAATAGAGAGAAGCGAGAGTGAAAAGACAGAAAAAAGCGCTTCTCAAGGAAAAGAATCGTTGAAAAGAGCAAGTTTATGAAAAGGGATTAATTCAAAGACTTGATTGGCTAAAAAAGTACGAAGAAGGAAAGTAAAGCTTCATCTCTATTTTCAAAAACAGGGAACAGCAGCCGGTGGAACAGCAACAGCTGGTGCAGCGCCAAGCAACCCTTACGCGTCAGCAGACCTTCCCACCCGTCCAGACCTACACCCGGATGCGATACATGTCCACCACGGTGGAGATGTCACAGTGCTGCTCGGAGGTCCTCCTGGAGGCCGACAGTTCGTCCTCGCGTTCAAACTCCCCAGTCCCACCGGTCGGCGAACGGCTCTGCCCAAATTCGACATCGAGCCACCAGTTGACGACGTCCACAAGCGCTGGTGGGGAGCTTCGCCGGCATTCGACACCCGCACAATCCAAGTCACGTACAGGCGCTGGTCGCCGCTTCACCACGATACCCTTGACTCAGGAAGAGGGTGCCTTCCGAGGGCACAAAGTCTTCTTTATAGGTAGTCCCCCTGACTCACCCCCAAGGCACACAAGTGCGACACCCTCGAGCGACAGCGGAAGCGGTAGCGTGGCTGGCGAGCCCCGCAGGAGCTCCGACACGGTGAGCCTCCCCGGAAACAAAAGGGACTATGTGGACTACGGTCGCGAAAAGAGTTCAAAGATGCTGAAACTCATGAAGGAGAATGTCGATCCAAGGGCCGGAGATGACCTTATGAAGGGCTCGCACACACTGGCTGCACGGCGTTCCAGCAATCAGGTCGGTTGCATTTTTTTTATTACTTCATTTGACTTCATTACGGAGTTATGTGACTTTAATGGATGCGTAATTTAAATAAAGAAATATCCTTGAGACTTGTAAATAAATAGATCGGCGATAGTCTTAAAAACTTTTGATTTTTGTTTATTGTTTTTAGATTTAATCCCTTGAGCACCCGAGAGCTTATGTTTCATTTAAGCTACTCATGAAAAAACCTTGACTGTTCTTTAATTATAAATATATAATACTTTATTAATACCACTACATATTAATATTTAATCCCTGCACTAAAATAATCTAAATAATAAGCTTATTTTCATACTTGTAAATAACAATTGCCTAACTATGTCGCGTCATGCTAAATTAATTATTTACTTTTGCCTTTGACGAAAATAACACAGTCAAATTCTTGTTACATAGTAGGTCAGAGCTCCGAATTCTGAATCGAATGAATTCGACGCATTTAAGCAAATTGTTGTTGTAGAGGAGAAAATGGAAGCACCAAAATTTTATAACAATTATATTATCTTACTTGCGCAATAAATAAATTAATGCAGAGTTGAGCCATTGAAAATCAGTAATCCTCGCCGAATGCTAGTCGCAAGAAAATTGAATGTCTTCGCTTTGGCATTCATCAATTACTTGAATAAATGAATTCTTTACATTTAACAGTTGAACCATGCAAAATGATGACGTAAGCTGACAGGCAGACCATTGTTGTAAACTCTAAGTAAAATTAAAATGTGAAATCCTCCATCGAAATTATTTTCCAATTTCACAATTCAATATCGCATAAGTGCAGCGTCATATTACAATGATAAAATGAAAACTCGGTGTTTTCCATCCTGTACAAGTGCAAGCACAGCTTTACTGAGACTCGGTAATCGATTTCCTAACCGAATCCAATTTCCCCCGTTGCAGAGCTGGGCGAGGAGAGGTTCGGCACCAGTGGGTCTACTGGCGAGGCTCGACGACACCTCCATCTCCAACCGCACCACCATCGAGCTCAACTCCAGGAGAGGCTCCGTCCCCGCAGACATAACCGGCCACCCAAGTTAATAACAGACATACACTTTTAAAGAGCCGCGCTTTCTCGGATAAAGAGAAATCGCGCACTTTCCGTTCCCTCCCCGAAAATTCACGCTTTTCCAATTACTTGCACAGATGGAGGCATCAATAGAGTCACCCTGGGCGTCCGAACCGAGAAGTCGAGCAACCGAAGGAGGTCGAGTCTACCCCACGAGGCGGCCATCGGCAACCTGCTGGGAAACTTGATGCAGGACGTAGGTGAGCAGTAGTTCGCCTTGTCCTTGTCTGTTGTTGATAAGAGCGACACTCGCGCTTGGCGTCCGAAAATATTTTCATCGGGAAAATAACTGATGATCATGAGGCAATTAATCATAGCTAACTCGTCTACGTATATATAAATAGAAGTGAAACAAGAGCAATCCGCAAAGTAACTTTGCATGGTTCGCAATATTTGAAAGTTAAAAGCCTGAGCTTCGGAAGATTACAAATTGTTTGTTTTCCTTGACCGAGGCTTAATCCTTCGGAATTCCATTGAGCGACTTTTCCTTTCACGTGATAAATGATAGACTTATCGGGAACAAAAGTGCAATTTGTAAGCCCTGAACATCTACTAAAACAATTCGTATTGCATACCTTTTTTTGTGTAAATTTACAACTTTACGCTTATAATTAATTTTGCAGTAAAAATATACGCCTTTTAATGACATCAGCTTTTCCGCGTTCCTTGCGTATTTAGTCACATGCTTATAATAATATCTATGAATAATATTATTTACTCTAATACATTTTCCACTTAATTTTTAAACTTTAACCAAGGCAATAAGCATTTAAACATGGCCATAAACGAAGAATTCATTATTTTTTTTGCAGTGGATTCCGCTTAAATCAATATTAATAATCTTTTTCAACAATTAAAGATTGAATAATACAAATATAGATGTGATCTGTCTATTCTTAAAATTACCAATATTATAAAATTGTAATTACTATATTTTAACCAATTATTTACATTTATCCTCCGGGCAATAACATATTTTTTATGTTTTATTTTAATTGTTTAAAATATCAACAAAAAAATACCTTTATATTTTAAACCATGATACTATTGGCAATTAATGTTCAACACATTGTTTAAATTATAGCTCAATATTTTTATTTTTATTTATGTAATACTCAATTGATATATCGGCATTGTTTGTTACTTTAATTTAAGATATTTGAGAGGATTCTTTCTGTTTGTTGAAAACATGAGTAATTAAATACTATTATTTCGTAATTTATTTTATTTTATTAAAAAATATAGGGCAAGAGACGCCAACGTGAACGACGGAAGAAAATGAATTAGAACTTGATGATGTTGTATTGCTGCATATTTGACATTACTATCTACGATTTGTCATTAAGCTATTTAATAATTTGCTTGACCTACTGCGTGAATAAATTTTCTTGTAAATTCAAAATAAAATAATGATGTTTGTATTTTAAATATTTTTTAACCTTGTATTGGTAGATTTCAAAAAGAATTATATTTTAATATAGATTATTATCCATAAAAATTAAAAATAAAATTAGTTCTATTACGCAAAAGGCAATTAGTAATTCCTATGACACAGCGCAAGTAATAACATATTTTTTAAAAAGATATCGATTTTGATAAGTAATTAAATACTGTCCACAGCGTTTATGCGTTTAATTACAATTTTAAATTATTCTCATTATTTTAAAAGCGAGGGATCGAGTTTCAAAAACAACCATCCAATTTCAGCGATACTTTAAACGACCGACGTGTAGATAATGAATGTGTGTACCACTCAAATCGATGAAAAAACAAATAAATTCACGTATTCGACGTTTTGAATTCAATCTACCTTTTATAAAAATAAATCTTAGATCCACCCGAATAGCTCCGAATTCTCATTTAACCAAACTATTGTTCCAGACGATCGCGAGAACTACCCGCTCAACAACAACAACAATAACAATAAAAATACTGGTAGTAATAATAACGGAATGACGCGGCTGGGCCACGACTCTGGATTGAACTCTCGGAGAGGCTCCGTGCCGTGCGACCTCCTCGGGCGCGGAGGCGCTCCGGGGGCGGCCAAATCGCGCACCACCCGGAGCAAGAAGCTGCTGCGCAGACGGAGCAGTGGCGGCCCGGAGATGTTCGCCAGCAGCAACAACGACAGCAACGACAACGGCGGCTGGATTCGCCCGAGGCGCGACCTCGCCAAGAGGGAGAGCACCCACGTTGACGCAATGCCCCTACTGGTTAAGCGCCGGGGCTCACTGCCCATCGACATGCTTACGCTTTCCTTCACCGGGAGATACATACACAGATAGGGACGAGCAGCGATCACCGATCACCGATTACCCCCCGGTACTTTCGAGTCTCGTCTTAAAGACACCCCTAGCAAATTTCAACTACGTAGCTGCGTCTAATCTTTTTCAGTAACCGCGTGTATTGTCAAATTATTGTATACGTTTGTTTTTATTTTTGTGTGTGTGTGTGTGTGTGTATATGTATGTTTTTGAGTGCATCTAGCTATTGGTTATATAGTTACGTACGCATATGCATAGATGCATACATACGTACGTATATACATACATACATACATACATACATACATACATACATACATACATACATACACACGTACACACATACATACGTACACACATACATATATATATATATACGCACATACATATGTCTGGAATAGATTCTGTGAAAATCATCTAATTATTATTATTATTATTATTATACATTCAATATTTAATTATCATTTTCATCATTGTCATTAATTTTATGGTTCGGTATGATTACCAACCATGCATAATTATCGATTTACTATTCATTATAAAACCCGCCGTTCACCCCCTTAGTTCCACGATACATGATGTATTTTTTATCGAGAACCAATGCTAGTATTAATCTGTTATGTTGTTCTTTTTCATAATTATTCGTGAATTTTAAGCAATAAGTATTAAATACATTTGGCTACTAACATTATAATGTTTATATTTTCCCTTGGTCTGTTTTTTCTGCCAAATTACCCATTCTAGCTATTGTTACGAAGCCTTAAGCATTTAACAATGATAAAGCTCCATTGAAAAGCAACAGAGAATTATTTCTGTTTATTACATTTTCAATGTTGCATAATTCTTTCGCATTTTTAAAACTCTTAGACAAATAAGCAGAGTATACTATCTAGAGAGATAATATACAAAATAAATATGTGAACCGGAAAAGGCCTTTGTAAAATACTTTTTTGTTGCTTTTCAATGAAACTTAAATTATAAGTCTTAAACTTATCCGTTTATCTAATAATAATAAAATAAAAGAATCGACGCTCAGATCATACCTTACATTACACATTATCTTTTTTTTATTTTGTTTCAATGTTATACCAATGTTATTTTTTTAATGGGGTGTGTCTTTACATCGGGTCAAAGGTATGGCACAGACAATTATTACACCTTTGTTCAAAGGCTTGCAGAAATTTTGATTGAAATGTTTAAATATGTATCTGCACATACGTGCCGTAATATATAACGAGTAATGTACGACAATTCAATTCGCAAAAGATTTTTTGTGTCATTGATTCGTCAGTGAACCTCGATAAGTGTCTGCTACACTACCTCTACAATATTTATCTTGCTTCAAATGAATTGATATCACAATTGCAATATTGAAACATCATTAAATACGAAATTATCCTACAATTCGTAAAATCTATCGATAATGTTACTCCTTTAAGCCCCTCCTCCCCCTCCCCAAATAACTGATAATTGTTCATCATGCGCGCCTACTTGAAATACATCGAGTTGCAATCAGTTTTTAGCCATCCATTTTATCCAGATTATTCGTTTTAATGATAATGAAAAAAACGAGTATTAACACAAGGATCGGCTATTTTGCTTAATCTAATGAAAGTCTGATATGTGTGAGCAAAGGAATGACAAATTGCGTAGTATGTAATTGTTATTCATTCGATTATAATTGCCAGAACAAGAGTGATCTATCAAAATTATACATAAAGTATACCACTTTCGTAAACTCAAAGATATATAGCCACCAAATTTATACAATTTATTAAGTCGCCTTATCATTATTAACAGTATCAACTGATGTCTCCCAATTTGCTTTCATGCACATTCACATTGAAAGTATATATAAATGTGAATATTATTTATAATTAATAAAAAAAATGTTTTTTGTACAGATGAACGCTATTATCCGACTTCCTTGCATGAAGCTTTTAAGTATCATATTTGTACGAAATTACTTTTAATGTGTGTGTACACATATATTTTGAAGGTAAAATGAAAAAAAAATTTCGTTTTTGAATTTCACTTGATATGCATCAAACAATATTGGATAGATCGAGCTCTACAAGTCTTCCCACAATAAATTTCACAAGTCTGGTCACAAAAATGTGCATTATGCACGCCAAATTCATGTGTGCCATGTTTGTTAATTCTAAATATTAAATTTGCACTTTATTTGTTGATTAATCGTTGCTTAATGTAGATAAGTTCCTTGAATTATAATTTAAAAAATAAAAATCATTTTAATGTATTCTTGATCAAATGGTTATAATAATTAAATGAAGACAAAAGAAAATAGTACCTAAATACCAAGAAGGAACAAGACTGGTAGAAAAGTACAGAGCTGCACAAGCACACGTTAAGCAACATAAGTAGTTCATAAAAATATATAAAGTCATATAATACTTACTCAAATTAATTTTTTGCTTTTTATTCTTTGGATTTGGATTTGGATTTATTTTGATGCATGATAAATAAAAGTCATTATTACATTCAATAAAAATATAGTTAAAATTGAAATTTTAATAAACTCCATTATGATATTTACAAAAATTAATAAAATTTGTAAAAATCAAAATTTATAGCTTGCTAAGCAAGAAAAAAAAGCAATAATGTTTCATGATAATAAAAGCTGAAAAATAATCTAAAGTTGTAATATAACAAATGGGTTTATTTTAGGAATTTTTAATTCCTACAAAAAACAGTATCTTACGTTCTCGTAAAATTTTTTAAATGAATTTTTTTACTTAAGATTAAATAAATTTTAATGTAAATTAGATCTTGTATTAATTGTACCCAAGTGTAACAAAGGTACTAATAAAATGTTTCTTACATTGTTGTTATTTGGGCAAGTATTGAAAACATCTAGAAAAATAATTAAAAAAGGAAAGTGGTCTAAATAGATCCCAGTGCAATTTCGATAGCATTAGCTAGTGATTAGATCTGAAATAATGTAAACGTGAGAATATATGATTTATATAAATATAATAAGCTAGCATATTTAAGAACCAGCTATAAAAGGATTCAAAAAGCTCTATTTTAATAATAATTTTTAAGAAATTTTCATTAAATAATTAATACAACAAAAATTGTAGTATGCTTAAATTGTTCTTTTTTATGATTCAAAAAAATAAAAGATATTTAAAAATATCTAATGTGAAGAAACTTATGAACTAAAATATTGAACTATTTATGCACAATTCTGTACTCTTATTAATTTAATATTGAAATTTAAAATAATAATTATGTATGAGCTATGATGAGAATACTAAATGCAGCTGGTCATTCCATAAACCAAATTGTAATTATAATAAACACATTTTACCAAGTATACTTGTAATCATTATCATTATCATACATTTTGTCATCATTAATGTATTAAACATTACCTCGGAAAACAAAAAATGAAGTATTTGTATGAGTAGTTTTAGAGCATTAGACAATAGAAATAACTTATAGCTAATGATAATATTTTATCAATTAGTAGCTACGTATTAAAAATAAACTTTATGAGTGAGAAATGAAAAAATATTGTTCATTTAAAGATATAATTTTCGTGAAGTTTAATAAAACGTGTAATAATAATAATTTGAACATAAAAGTTCAATGTTTTGCTTGATAATATATCTTGAAAAGAAATCAAAAATTGATCGTGCTTCATAATTTTGTTGATATTTTCTAAATACTCATTTAAATAAACAACTATGCTCACTTATTAGCTCGTCAATAATCATCACTTGAGGAACAAGTTTTCTTTGCCCCAGAAATTAAGAAACTACTTATTGTTCTAATCATTAGCATATTGTATATACACGTGAAAAAAATGCATTGACTTAGATTGGACAAAATCACAAACATTTAAATAAAAATATACAAAAATAATTAAGCCCATAGATTTTTTTAAGTCTGCATTTGTTGAACACAGTTTAAAACAGTA
Source organism: Eupristina koningsbergeri (assembly GCA_018907245.1). Taxonomy (NCBI): domain Eukaryota; kingdom Metazoa; phylum Arthropoda; class Insecta; order Hymenoptera; family Agaonidae; genus Eupristina; species Eupristina koningsbergeri. The sequence continues at coordinate 1,682,952 of JACCHV010000035.1, forward strand.
ATTATTATTAATTGGTATTCGATTGAACAATAATTTACTGAAGGTTCCTAAAACTCTTGGAAAAAATCATAATGTATGCAGTTATTGATATTTTAATGAAGTAGATATTATGTTACATATCTTTTTAATCATAATTTGAAAAAAATAATTTTATAATTGAATTAATTTTTAGATATTTACTTTTTTTAATTGAATTGATTGAAGGAAATAAATCTGAATAGTCGATGATTAAAGTTATCAACAACTGCATATTCATTCAATATAATAAAAACTTCTAATTATTCTAATATTATAAACAAATAATTGTTTTTTAAATAATTGATTACTCGTGTATAATCCATGAAGATTATGTATATATGTAGTACAAATTTTGTGATGTGTTTCCATTAGTTTTCTTTTTCTTCTTTCATTCTTTTTCTGTATTTTTATTTATTTACCTTCAAATATATCTTTCGTTTTAATTTCTCATGTATCCTTTTTTATGTTTATTTATCATTATTTAAAAGCTTTCAAATTTTAAATTCATTTAATAATAATGTATGTTTAAAAACAATGTTAATTCAGTGTAAAGTCTCCAAAGAGCTGAGTTAAAAAAATTAAAAGAGAAGAACAGCAAAGCTCGATTCCATAATCTAAATTATGTTTACTAATTCTGTTTCCATTCTGTTTTTCTCTCATTACCTGTAACTGTTTTTTTTTTTTTTTTTTATTTATTGAAAACTTTTAAGCCAATTCAACCACCCTGGGGTTATTAAAAAAATTACAAATAAATAAATGTAAAATTTGCGTATAATATGCTTTATAATGATATTGTAGAGACATTGGTAATGTCGTAACTTGACTTGTCAACCCGTCAAGACTGATAAGCAACTTAAATTATAAATGAAAATTGGAGCGTAAGTGTAAAATGACTGCCCTAGCTAGACACTTTCATTACAATAAAGAATGATGAAAAATCAAATTTATTTCATTATTTTTCATTCTGCATCTCTCGTGTGTTACTTCAAAAGTCACAACTATGAAAAGCCATTGAAAATCAGTGTTTACGTTTTAATTTACTTATAAATAATAATGCATGCATTGCAAATAAATATGTGTACATCAAAAGTGGATAAATGAGATATTAAATAAAATTTTTATTTGTATTTTAAGCGTAAAATTTATAAATTAATCGCCAATTTATATTGTAACGATATATTTTTAAACAACCTATAATGTCGTCTTAATTTTTATTATTAATATTTATTATGTAATATTTACTACATGAGTATTAAATATCTACGCATTCGTACTGTTTCAAGAATCTTCTTGCTTGTGTCTTTTAATTTGAAATTATTCAAAAGAAAATTTATTGCTTTTTTAATCCCCCTAATTGTTATTTATTAAATGCCGACATTTTTAAAACAATTGCCACTGTTAGAGTGAAGAATTTTTATCTTAATATTTGATCGAAGGGACAAGAATAAAAGAATCATCGGACTAATTAAAAAGGAGAAAAAGAAAAGGGTCTAGGAGAAGGTCAGGTGTCTGTAAAACGCGATTAAAAATCTTTGTAAATAATACCATTACACCTGTCCAGGTAGAAGAGCTAACTCTGCATTACATATATTACTTATATAATCAGAGTTGCAACACCCGATACGCCTCCTCTTTTTCTTTTTCTCTTTTTTTCTTTTTATATGCTACTCGTTATTTCCTCCACTAGAAGAGTGCTTTACTTTAATAAATATAAATTCTTGTTTTTCGTTCCTCGGGAGAATGTTTTAGCGTGGAAATTTACCACCACATTTGAGGAGATTCTTAAAGATTGCAAGTAATGGGGGTACAGTTTTGGCCGGAGCAGCACCTCCTCGCCTTCCCCATCCCAGTCAACTTATCCTCGAGCTAAAGCAATCGGCCGAAAAATAAAATTTGTTGCTATTTCCATGATAAAAAAATTCCTCCTTTTTATGTGGACGAGCAGCAGTAAAAAAAAAGGCTGGCCTTTGGAGTTGGTCGCTATTTCCCGGGTTGGGCGAGCAGAAGGTAAGTGTTCAGCGGATTAGATCGGCGACTCCTCGCCGGAGAAAATCTAATATTGGACTCGGTGCATCCTGTCCTTGTGTAAGCCGGCAGATATTGAAACTTTGCTAATTTAAGCGCGAGCAGAGCACTCAAGCACTCCGGCTTACGTAAATGCGAGCGTGAGGCGTAAACATTGCCGCTGGGACTCCTCGGGGATAAATGCGAGAGAGGAGATTGAGAAGCCGCGCACTCCTCCGGGTGGGACAGTCGCGCCCCGAGGACGCGGAGGTCAAGGCCTGGGGGGATCGCGCCCTCGGAGCGCTTTGTCCGAGTGTAAGCCCGGGCTCCAATGGCGGGGTGCGCGGGTTCGGCTCGCCCGGGCCTCGAGCGGTGCTCCCCGAGCTTCGCTCCGCTATTGTAGGTCGGGCCTCATGTTACCGACTGCGCGTTCCGTCGGGTTATGGCGCGAACGCGCCGGAGCGCGGATTGGCCGTTGCGTCATATTGCGCACCGGACAGCCCTCGCCTCGCTCCCTCTCTCTCGGGCTTAGCGGGCTCGGGCGGCTCCGTCTCGCTCGCACCCGCTCAGTAGGCTGTGAAGCCAGTGGAACGGCCGCCATACGATTCGGGCGGACACATGCCGCATCGCGCTCCGTGAATAAGTCGAGTTCCCCCAAGAGTCTGCCTCCGGAACCTCACCTCCTGGAGGTGATGCTCGCCCTTGCGAGTCCCAGTGCCGATCCCTCAACCCCGAAGTCGGGGTATTTGCGTCGCGCACCCCGCACTCCGTAGGTCAAAATGGCGCGAGACCAGCCAGTCCTTCCCGCTTTTTAAGGTTATACACCTCTGTCTCTCTCACTCTTGTGCTCGATGTGATTGTTTACACGAAATAGTGTGCGCGCCGTGCCTTGTAACGCGGCAAGGATTTTCCGAGTTGTTTCGTGTCGCCTGGAGCACGTACCCGTGGACGCTCCGGAAGCTCATCCAGCTGAACCCCTGGACCCTTTTGTTGTATGAGTTATGAGGACGGCGGAATGCCCGCAGGCGGTAACAGTCGTTTCCGCGGTTACCCAGCGCGGATGTCCGAGCGCCAACAGCTCGCGCTCCTCTTGCAAATGACTTCTCAGGAAATGACATCAGGTGAGATCAGTGCCTGAGTGCAGTGGGACAAGTCGGCCGAGTGAGCTCGCGATCCCGAGTGCCCGAGCCATTATCGCGACTTGGATTCGCATTTTCGCTCTGCCTTTTTCCCTCTGTCTCTCTCCCTCTCGTGCTCTTTACCAACCCCCACCCTTCCTGCGTTTCATGTACACTATCCCCGTCGCACGATTGTGCTCGGCACATCCTATGTTTGCATGCGATTTTTACCTCCACTTTCAGAGTGTTCATGGAGTCAAAACAAATGTCCATCTTCCCATAAATCTCTATGCTCAACTTTACATCAACTTTTAATCAACCGCATCCTCGTATCTCTTTGTTCCTTGAGACCTAGATTTTCTATTATAATACTAAAGTAATACTATAATGGGCTCACTAATAACATGCTGTGAACTACAACAAAAATACGGCTTTCTATCATTTAGTTGATTTTATTATTAATTTATTAATTGTCATGATTTACATGATTATAATATAATGTATTGCAAATCAACTGTCGTTGAAAACAAGAAAATAAAGATAATTTTCAAAATGCTCTATTATTGAGAACTGATTCAATTTCAACGTACATTGAGGTATTCTTTCCTTTTTCAACAGAATGAAATTTCAGTATCAATTACTATTTAAGTTATTGCAATATATTCAAAAAATCTAAATATTTACAAAACTTTATTCCTTAAATTTTATAAAAAGTTTTAATAATTTAACATAATTGTATTTACATAGGCAAGTATATTCACATGGTTATATAAACATTTCTTTTGGTAAAATTAAATACGATAGCTTCATGATATTTTATACATTCATTATATAGAGTCATTATTTAAAAATTGATGTCTTTCTTTTTTTTTGCTGGCTTATAAAATAATGAAATAGATTGTTCTTAAAAAACCATAATATTTAATTAATCCACTATAAATTAAAAATTAAATTTAAATAATACATTTGTTTAAAAAGCAATATTCTAATATAGATAAAATGAAATATTATTTTGGTAATTTTTATAATTTTTAATAAAGAACAGTATTAAATTTATAAATCTTTAAAACAAAAGACATAGTACTGTAAGAAAATTTATAAATTATAGGGATTTAGAAACTATGGGCATTAAGAAGATATAGAATAAATTTTGTTAATGCACAATAATGATATAGACTACGCTTATGGAATAGTATTTGCAATGTATTACATTTTTTCATGAACAAACTAGTTCTTATTATCAAGTCACTAACATAAGAATACATTCAAATTAAGAAAATGCTTTATTTACTATATTAATTCAAACTATATTAATTCAAATTTAAATGTGATTTATCATTTATTAAAACAAGTATCTTTTCTAATTGTTTAGTTAATTTAGGATATAGGTTAGAATAATAATCATTCTTATGTGTTATAAAATTTTATTAAATCTAATTTTACTTTTAGTTATAAAAACAATTATATTGAATTATTTATTTCAGAATCATACTTATTTATTTATAAATAATATTGATTAGTAAATCTTCAAATTTATTATCATTTACAAATTATAAAGTTACTTAGCTTATGTATAAAAGAGATAATTCACAATACTTTTAATTTTTTTTTTTATTATAAGTAAAGAATTGTACTATGTAATTAAATTTAACAAATATTAATATTCATAAAAATATTTTCTTCATATAAATTTGTTCTATATTAGCATATTAAATCTAGAAACGACAAATAAAAAAAAATAAAAATTTTGATATCAATATAAAATCTATTGATGATTAAATGTTATATTGCTACAAAACTAATATGTTAATGATTGACAATATCTTTGACTAAGCGCCATAAAAAAAAAGTATTCATTTTTTAGTTATAAGTAATCTTATCTGTATTAAGGCAGTAAACTAAAAGATTTTCTTTTTAATGATTCTAATGTTAAATTCAATAAATTTTTATTGTGTTTATTTTGATATTTAATAATTTTAACAGAATATTCATTTTAGTTTATACAAGAGTTGCTCTAAATAATCCAAAAATAAGTTTAGTAATATTGAATATATATATTTTCATATAATAAACAAAATTTATGTACATATAATATACATATAGTTAACGCAGAATAATGTTCCATCTACTTTTACCCCTAAATCTCTTTTTTGTATTATAAATATTTATGTAGTAACAAATTTTAGTCAATTAAGTGTAACAGATTTTGATTTATATACAAAATTTATATGTATTTTATGTAAATCATTCATTAAAATGAAGAAATGTAGCAATATTTACATTGTGATATGATGAATCGAGTCAATTGAGCAATTCAACAAAAATTCAAATTTTATAAAAATTGTCCATCTGCTTTAAAAATTATAAAATTATTTACATCGTTTAAAATAAATATAAGTGTTAAAAAAGAAAAAAAACTAATACAATATGTTTTTAAGATATTAAAATATTTAAGATGAAGTGTATAAATAAATATAAATGAGAAATTACCAATATTATTTTGTTTAGGTTCATCTGGTCGTACTGAGAGTACAATTCCTTTGAGTAATGCAAGATCATCCCCGTTGCATCAAAAAAATTCCAAGAGCCGTTGGTCTAACAAAAATGCCGATTTGTTGGACGTGAATACATCGTTTAATCGACAAGATGATCGTTTACGCCTTGTAAATGGGTGTGACTCTAAGGAACGAAATGGTAAACTACTTTATCGATTGATTTTTACTAATTCTTTAAATAATTTTCAATAAAAAAAATATTTATAGTGTGTTGCAATAATGAAGCAAAATATCATTTAAAATAAAACTGTTTATAAATATATGATTTATTTAGTAAACATGTTTCTTTACACAGAAGTAAAAAATTTTATGCGTAAGCAATACAATTTTATTTTTAATTAAAATTCTTAAAATTGTTTTTAAAAAGTAACTGCATTTAAAATAATTATCAACGTATTTACAATTAAATAAATCTTAATTAAATACTCTATCAAATTAAGTATGAAAAAGATTATTAGTTACTAGCTACTCTAAATACAGTATAAATAATTATTGAATATTTTTGTCTTTAATATAAGTCATATAAAATTAATAATGATGAAAATATAATACATGTCTAATATCTTTTACACATTTGTAAAATATTTTTGTTTATTACTCTATACATTTTCAATATTTTAATAAACTGCATTGAAATTTAATCGTTAAAATAATTTATAATCGATTAGAAATATTAATATAATTAAATAATTTAAAAATTAAAGATTTCATGTATGAATATTGTATAGTAGTCCCATCTATATGCAATAATATTGGCTTGTATTTTTACATATAATAAAACGTATGTAATGATAAACTTAACAAACAAAAATATCACTTTCATTGTATTATCATATTAATTGTATATAAATGTTATTTTGTGATACATAAAACTTCGATAATTACAAAAATAATAATATTTTATTATTGATTGAAACAATAAACTAGAGTACAATGAAAAAATTACACAATAGATTAATAATTAAATTATTGATTAAGAATAGAACATTATTTTCTATGTTTTAAATATATTAATAATTATATTATTAGAAGTATATATAATATTTATGTAATATAAAAACATGATTGATAAATGTAATGATACTGTTACTGTTACTTTTTAATTCTACATAGTATAGTTCTTAAAAATTATAAAATTATGTTATTAATTAATTATAAAAATTAGCCTGATTATGAAAAATCTATTTGTCTTTTATTTGTATAATCTTTGAGTTCAAATTTTACATTATTTTTGAAACTATTAAACAGTATTGTTAGTGTATAAAAAAAAAAAATTCATTGTATTTATTAATATTAGATTAATAATATAGTAAAAACATTTCTATTTTTATTGAATAGTTAATACATGTACAAAAAATTAATTATTATTTAAAATATTCTTTGTATACCATTTGGAACTGTTTTTTCCATGAAATTTTATCCTTAATATAGTTGGATAAGTAAATAAAATATATTGGACAATAATTCTTCAAATGAACTAATCATTTGGAAATTAAATAATTTTTTTTTTTATTGGTTACAATTATTCAATATAAATACTTGTAATACAATATAGTGTTATTAAAAGAGTACAGTGTGAAATACATACATGTACAATTATTTTTTTTTAATAAATAATTTAATTAAAAAGTCATAATTATATAAGTTACAAATATTTTCTTTTAGAAATATGTTATTGGATTATTCTTCAATAAAGCTTCGAAGAATTTTTAATGTACAGTTGTTTTTGGTAGCTTTATTTGAATTGTGCAGAAATTTTACGTAATTTTGAGATTAAAATGTCTTTATAAAAACAAATATATTTAAAGTATTTATCTTATTATAATGAATATAATTATATAACGGAGCAGAAATAATTATATAAATTTAAATATGTCTACATATTGGTTACTTTTATCATACACAAGATAATTTCAATGACATTTTATTTTACATTATAAAAAGACGGTATAAGATTTATGTATGAAAAATGGATTGTCGAAACAAGTTTTTTTTTTTTTAATAGAAAGAAATTGTTAAAAGTTTTTGGTAGTTAAATATATTAAATTCAATTAAAATAGATATTTCAAGCACGTAAGAAATTTGTAATAAATAAAATAAGAAAATTGAGTATTTAGATCGTGGAAAGTCATTGGTAATTAAATTAAATGCATGACTAAAATTTAGCGTATAAAAATGCTCGTGAGAACGTGTGAGTAAAAAGGGAATAAAAAGACAACCGGCAAAGTGTTAATCTTTGTGACGAACCAACTAGTGACAGTCGAGATAAACGTAAATTTTCTTGGGCGCATTTTCAGATCGTTTATGAGCTCGTTAAAAAAATTAAAAAGTGCTCAACACTCGTGACGAAAAATAGTGCGATCTGCGATGAGCGCAAGTGCGAGTCGGCCACTAGATGACGCCGCTTAACCTCCGCGCAAGGTAGAAGAAGAGGTCGACCGAGCCCGAACCCGAAGCTCAAAACCCAAAATGCCTCCTCCGCCCTGGTTGAATCCGCGAGCCGAAGCCACGAGATCGCGAGCACGTTAGCCGGGGTCCGGAACAGCGGCTTCATGGACAGGGGAGAGGAGCGGACGGCAACCGTATGAACGGGACAGAGCGACCCGTAGCGGGAGGGGGAGAGAGAAAGAGAAAGAGAAAGAGAGCGAGAGCGAGAGCGAGGATCCAAGTAGTCGTATCGACGCTCGATTCGCCTGCACCGTAGCTCACTATTTACATAAAGGGAAAAGGAAAACATAGAAAGTGATAAGGGAAAAAAGGCAAGCACGCGGCTCGGGTGAGGGTGCAAGGGGAACGGTGAGCCAACCACTCGTGCGCCGATCAATTTTTGATACGTGGACAGGCAACCGTGGCGCGTCGGCAGGCGATTTTGAGGTTAAATATTTGCCCTCCAGGGCGCAGAGTACGCTGCATTACAGTAAAATTCGATCACTGCCATTTGCAAAAGTTAGAGAGAGGGGGAGGGAGAGAGGGGGGAGAAAAGAGAGAGAGAGAGAGAGAGAGAGAGGAGACTGACGTACGCGTAACTACGCTTATTAGCTATGCGCGCATAAATACATACATACATACATACATACATACATACATACATACACAGATCCATGGACAGAGACAGGGAGATAGAGAGATAGAGCAGAGGGTCTCTGAAGGCGTGTGTGTGCGAGTTCCCGCGTATGTGCAACGCTCGGGAGTACATAAAACAAAACGCTTAAAGAATTCGCAGGCTCAAATTCGCCGGACGAGGTAAGGACGGCCACCGGGGCGGAGAGTCCGGTTGCTGCTGGCTCGCCCGCCGAGTGCGCCGCCACCGCGATCCCGGCAACCGCCGCCGTCGCCGCCACCACCGAGCGCAACGACCCGGACAATCCGTCGGGTGGCGCGTCCTCATCGTCGCAGGCGAGCCGCTTGCAGCACGTCGAGGCCGCTGGGACCCCCTATGAGATGCGCAGGACACCGCCTCAGAACAAAGGTAAATTCCGTCGGTGTCCTCTTTGTCATCCCGACTCTTCGACACCCGCCGCCTCCCGTGATAATCCTGCGACCTCGTCCCCAGAGCATCTCGTCAGCGGGGGTCGGACCCTGATTGGGCATCTTTTCCCCGGAGTTGAGAGGTTATAAGGGAGTAGCAGTGTAAGCTAGACCGCGGACGAGAGAGGAAAGCGTTTATGGGATCGGGGAGCAGGGAGAGCTGGAGTCGGGGCCAGAGTTGCAGCAGCACCAGCAGCCGCGGCGAGGGCGGATAAGATTTTGAAATCAGTAGATTATCATCGGCGTGTGTACACAAGTTCGGCGAGGATCTTACGGAGTAGCAGGGGGTGGGGTGGGGATACGGAGAGGGAGAGGGCGGAGGAGGCGGAGGAGCGGGGAGACGAGAGAGGAGCGAACGAGTCGTCGTGTCTCATACTCGCACGTAATAGGATCGGGAGACGTGGACGGAGTGAGACGCCCGGGCTCGAGTCGAGCCGAAATAAAGGACAAAGGAAAGGAGGCGATTCGCTCGAAGCGAGCAGGAGGAGGAGGGCTGGGGGAAGGGGCGAGAGAGAGCAATCGGTAACCCCTTGGTTGTCGTTTCCAGTGGACAGACAGGCGTCTGGAGGTAGTGGACAACAGCAGCCCGGAGGCGGCGGGAGTTCGAGCCGCGTGACGCTTCGACTGAATCAGGTGCGCGCCACGAGGGATGAGAAGAAGGGGGCGAACACCTCGGGGACGAGCTCGGCTGTCAGTGTTGGACCAAGCACCGCGTCCTCGCGCCAATCTGCAGGATCCTCCTCGTCGCTGGTGAGTACTTTTCATTATTATCTTCTGCTGTTGTTGCTGCTGCTACTGCTGCTGCTGCTGCTGCTGCTGCTGCTGCTGCTGTCGTCATCGTCGTCGTCGTCTTAGCCTTCGTCTTCGTCTTCGTCTTCGTCTTCGTCTTCGTCTTCGTCTTCGTCTTCACTCGCCGTGGACCCAAGAAGAATTCGCTCGCTCTCCGTGGGAGAGACAAAAAAGGAGGAAGGAATTCCTTCACCTGACCCTCCTCCCCTCCCACCCCCTCTATCCCTCCATGGGGGCCCCCCGCCCCTCCCCCATCGTTACCGGGTAAAAGATGCAATTTTTTACCCGGATAAAATTCCTGGTGCGTTAGACGTCGGGGATTTCTAGGTGGCCGATGGTCATTCCGGTCTCGGACAATCGTTTTTCTGTATCGAGTGACATTGCTTCTTCTCCTCTCGAGTTGATTAACTGCAATTTGACATGCTTTATTGAACCATTTTTTTTCTTTTCACTTGCGCTTTTAATAATGCAAAGCCAGTTATTTCTCGTTAACACTCGTAATCTGCTCGAGCAAATTTACACAGGCTGTAAAAATTTAGTGAGCCATTAGCATTTAAATACTAATTAATTCAAGCTTATTTATAAACACTGTCAACAAAATGTGTCACTCACTGACACTGTCTCTCGTACAAATGTGTATCATCGCGCTCGGTACGCATCGACGATTGCCGTAATACATAATAAATATCAAATCGATATATCAAAGCCGATAGATTTTTATTAAATGCCTCACACCTCACCATATCAACCACAAATTTCATTATTCTTTCGTCATTTTTATTCGTGGCGGTATCTATTTTTGAATCATTATCTTGTTTGTTTCTTTAAATAGGAACAATTTCTTGACAATATGACTTTCTAAATTATTAATCAACGAGTTATTTCATAATGAGCGGAAATGAATGCATTTTTTATTCAATATTATTTGCAAGATCAGGTATAAAATTTTTTTTTTTTTTTAAGATTTTCTCCACTCCAATATGATATTGTTATTAATCGCATTAATTTTCTGTATAGTGCACATTCACATTAATGGAAGAATCATTCAAGCAGATTTTTATTTCCTATCTAAAGTTCTTATTAATATATAATTTTTTTGTGATTTGGTTTTACGGTTGTAATCTTATCTCATTTTCGTCAAAATGGCAGTTACAACATTTCTTAGTGAATACGACAGTAAAAACTTCAAACTATCGTTTAATTCTGAATAAATACAGATCTATCTTTATATTACACGATAAATAAATTTCCTGTTTCCATATTTTGGTTTTTACTCCAAGATTATTCAATAATGTCTGAGCTAAAGATTTACTTTGTTTTCGACAACAATCGAAAGTTCGCCTCATTTTTAATAAAATTAAAAATACACTGGTAATGAACTTATTATGGTATTCAGTGCCCATTTATTTTTTTTATGTATCTGCAAAAACTTATTTTTATTATAAAAACGCAAATGAATGCACATATCTTTGAGAATAAAAAAATTTTCTTCGCCAATTGACGATTCTTTATTAGTTACGATTCAAATATTCCTACAAGTGCTCATAAATAACAATCAGCGGCAAACAAAAAACAATTAAAAGTTTTAAAGAAAGAATTTGCTTGGTTCTTTTTCCAACATTTTACTTCGCAATACTTGAGCATCAGTTCGAATTGACTTGGGCAATTCACAATCTTAACTTTTTATTTCAAATTCACTGTGCAATGTAAAGAAATAACAAACATGTTTTACATATATTTTGAAATACGAGACAAAGAATTAATATTGAATTTGAGCTGCAAGAGTAAATAATATTGTTGGCAATAATACAAGAGGTTTTCCGAAGTGCCGCTAAAATGCTTTGAGTAGTAAAAGCTAAATTTAATTTCGACGATTGAGACGGACAAATAAAAAAATTACTTCTAAATGCGGTACGACTTGCGGGCAATAAATTTTGCAGGAACTATTAAACAGGTTGCGCTGTTGGTAATCAGCATTATTAACATTAATGAAAACATTAATGTTTGAAATACGATAAATTTATCGGAATGAGCGAGAAAGGAGAGAGGGGGCTAGAGAGGGGTAGAGAGAGAGAGAGAGAGAGAGAGAGAGAGTGTGAGTAAGTATGAGAGGGGCGGGTAGGGGGGGGAAAAGGTGAGTAATAAAAGATGGGTTTAATTCATTGAAATTCTGTGAACAAAATATAATTAACCTCATTCAATGAGCATTAAGAAATTAGTCGGTAGATGCACATTAAGAAACGCCAATTCGTGGAATGACGTAAATCGCAAAGCCCATTAAAACGAAATGTAAAATGTGGTGTTTTTCTTGGTAGTTGCCGCGGTTTTCCCGTGCGTAACCGTATTGAAACGGCTTTGCAGAGCTCGAGTCAGATGGAGCCTTCGACGGCGAAATCGTCGATGAGCGGCGGAGGTGGCGGTGGCGGCGGCGGTGGCAGTGGCAGCGGCGGCGGCGGTGGCGGCGGCGGCGGCGTGTCCCTGGCAGGCTCGAGTGTGAATTCGAGTGGCGGGGGCGCCCCCGGCGGAGGCGGAGCCGGCAACAGCAACGGCAACAACAATAACTCCTCGTCGTCCTCGAACTCATCGGCCGACGGGGGCGACGTCTACGAGTTCAAGAGCTCGAAGGAGGCGACGCCCGTCAGGGGCTCCAGTTCCTCCCCCAACCCCAACCCCGAGAAGGACAATAAGGACGGGAACTCGGCGGCCTTGTCGACCTCCTCCGGTAATAGCCAGAGCTCCAACACCGGTGTCACCGCTGGCGTCGGCAGTGCTGGTTCAACAGGTACGAAACACGCAATTCATTATTCTTATTGTTGGCGAGGCTCGCTTACTTACCTCTTTTAAATGATTCTCGCATTCCTCCGGTTCGAGAGCCATTGTTGTCTTGGGAAAACCATAATCCTGACCATCGAACAACGAAGATCGAACTCGAGCGATTGCTTCGACTCGAGTCTAAGCTCCTGATTCGCGCGACCGAGACCAACGCTATTTATTGCTATTTATTACTTTTGCATTTTTATTACTTTCCTAGAAACAAGTGATCAAACGCCGTTCGATACGAGCATTGTTTCATCATCTACCTTCATGTTCTCAAATGCTCCAAATATTTTCTGATCTTTTTTATTCGGCTCTCACCGTAATAACAAGCCTTGCCTTTACATTTAAATCGAATTTATTAAATTGCAATTTAAACGAGACCCAGCTATAATTCTTATACTCTGAACATACTTTCTACGTTTAGATTATTTTTGAAAATACCATCATTTTAAAGACATCAATTTAAAAAGTATTATAAATATTGCTAACTTGTTAGAAATCCGAAGTCATGTATTATATTTTAAAGCATTTGGTATTGACGATTCAATAAACTAATAGCCGGAAAAAAAAATTTTATACTATTTTTTGTACGTGAAAATAGTTTCTGGTATTATTAACATTTATTGAAATTGATTTTTTATTTTTTATTTTTTTTTCTTTTTCTTTTCTAATTAATATAAACATGTTCAAGCATAAAAGTTTCCATTAAATAACTGATATAATTTTATTGTGTTGAACAAATTTTTTTATCCTATTAACTTGAGTAACATCAAATTTTTTATTTCTAAATTTTATCTACAGTTATTGTAAATGATTGTTATTTAACATTTTTCTGTTTTTTTAACGTTTTATATAAAAAATTTTAAATATATAAATTTCTCTATTATAATATCCACTTGAAATACATGTTTTTTTTCTATGAATAAAAAGTAAAATACAAAGTAAAAACATGTAAAACTCTTAATAATAAGGCAAAAACTTCTAAGTAATACATTTTATTAACAATAACATTTTTATGATCAAATGTTAAAAAAAAAAAAATAACCACTATAATAAAAAATTAAAAAAATTAAATAATCAATGGTTTATGTACATATTTATCAGTAATTTATTTATCTTAAACAAAAATATCTTTAATGAATTAAAGAAGTAAAAATGGATTTGATTTTGAAGAAGAAAACCATGCACTAATAAATTATTATCAACACATTATATTTCCACTACATGATATTATATGTGACTTCATTAATTATTGGTTCAACGCTTATTTTCCTACGTACATTTGGATAAATATTCATGAATTTTGAAATTGTTTTTGCATAAAGTTACACTTTAACTATAAAGATAATTATTTCATGCTGTTGATATGAAAGAAGAGAACTTGTTTTATAACCTTAAAAGTTTCGTTAATTATTAAAAAAAAATTCATTTTTAATTATTTTTATATTTTCATTGTCCATTAGCTAACTTGATTAAAATATTTATTGAGATAATAAGATTATCAAAAATTGCATCAAACTTAAAAGAAAAATACATGATTTTATTTTTTAATTATTAGAATGTTAAGTAATTAGAGAAATAATTAGCAAGATTTAAATTAGGAATTAACATTAAAAAAAAAAAAAAAAAAAAGAACAAGAAAAGATATCACATAAGTTGCAAATTATTGAATTATTCATGACTTATTAATAATTTATTTAATTTGAAATATGCAGGAACAAGCAACTCTGGGGGTCCGAGCCCGTCGAGCTCCTCCTCGGTGACGGCTTCAACTATAATCACAGGATCCGGCGTTGGCTCGTCCTCTTCCCAGACAGCGAATATCGGTAGTGCAACTACGGGCGATTCCCTCGTCTCGTCGGTATCGGTAGTCATGTCCGACGAACCCATGATCACGACTACATCGCCCTCGTCCTCCACTTCTGCGACCTCCTCGTTGGCGTCTAAACGAGCATTTGAAAACGAGAGTAGTCAAGCCGATGAACAGGATGAGGAAGGCCGCAAGAGAAAAAAGAAGGATACAGAAGCTGCCAAGGAAGTGGGGAGTACAAAGGGTACTGCTGGCAGTAGACAAACCGGAGGCAGGAATAATCCTTCTGTTGCTGAAAAGGTGAATAGAATTTAACGTTTTAATCAACGTCGTGTATCTATAATTAACTTGTCTATTGAAGGCTTATATGTCTTTTAAATATGTAGTATTAAATAACTTATTAAAATATTAAAAATATAAAATATGCATTAAAAATTAAGCTTAAAAATCAAATTTCAAATCACCCTGTATTGATTTTAACACTTGGTTGAAAAGGGAATATAATACTCTCAATTGAGTATTGATTGTTTTTTACAAAGAAAAATCGATTTAATTACTTTATATATATATTTATACTAATTGACGTATATTAAATTTATTTTTATCGGCCATTGAAATTTTTTAAGCGATAACAATGTATTAATTTTATTAAACAAAACAGTTAGCAATTTGAAATTGCTCGGTTAAGCTAGAAATGTTATTTTTAAATTAAACTACACACAATATTTGATTATTCCTTAAAATTGTTACTTTTTTTAAATTGTAATGAATTACTTGGCCAGCTCATTATTGAAAGTATAGTAAACATTGGTTTTTAATATTCTTATAAAACATCATTTATACATTTCTTTAATCTCCCTTGAAAACTTTTTCATAATTACTGTGTTTTTTTTTTTTACCAGTCATCTAATTTTATTTAAAATATCTTTCAAAAAATAAATATTAATATGTTTATTTAATCTAATGTACTATTATTAAGGTGTGTATCAATCGTTATTAATAAAAAATTGGTCTTTTAACAGTGTACCAAGTCGGGTAAACAAGTTGCTGGAACAATGTCAACGAAAGGTGGCCAAAACAACAGCAACGTGAACACAGATCGGAAAAGTCCCAGTGCCACTTTAAACGCTAACAGTCCAAAGCCTTCAAACTCCTCTTCGAGCTCAACCGCAAACAATCCCAAAGGTACTACTCCCTCGAACGCAGAATCGGATGGCGAAGATGATCGCTCAAAAAATTCCGACTGCAACTCCGCCCCCAAAGTGCCACCTTTAAAAATTGTCATACCGCAAAGTACAACGTCTGAACAAGAACAGGGCAACCGCAATGGAAAAAACACGTGTAATCGCGGACATCAGTTACCTTATGTTGTAGCAAGTTCCAATAGCAATGACTCTATAGAAAAGGAACCGGGGATATCAACAGCAACCAGTGGCACAACAAGTCCTCTCGATAATACCAATACTACTTCCAAGAGTGATGAGAAAAAGGACTTTAGCGGGGCTCTTGACAATGAGTCGAGGTCGACGCATCATCAGCGAGTACTCAGAAGTTCGCACCGGTCGGGTAATGGCGGAAACAACGGAGCAGCTGCTACTCGTGAAGCTTCTGGAAATTTATCTGGAAACGGCAACTATTCCAATTCCTCACCCTTGCCAGCGAACGCCGCAGACCGTTCCAACAACTCTTCACCACAGCAAAGACATCATTCACCAACACCTGAATCAAGTGTTGTTTCAGAGACTGGAAAGTCTGCCTCTACGGATTCGCCGCTTCAAAATAGCCCTGCGATTAAATCCAACAATAGTGCAGAGAAGTGCGAAAAGAGTGTTGAGGTAAAGAAGGAAGTCGGTGATTCTTCAGACGGTAGCATGAAAAAAGAAAGTGGCGGTGAAACACCAAATTCATCTACGCAAGCACCGGTTGAGCTTCATCCTAGGAAACGGAAGATGAAGCCTAGCAAAGAAGCTCAGCAAGCGGCGGCGACAGCAGCTGCTAATGAAACGACTGAGACAACGAGCACCGGACCAGAGATTCACCCACACGATCAACCAATAACGAATTGTTACCAACTATTTTTGAATATAAGAAAACAAGTATGTAATCTATATAACTTCATAATATCGCGGACTCACTAATTATTGATAATATGGTTTTCCAAAATTGGTGAAGTGAATTTAAACACTTTAAAGGTACAAATTGCATTAAAAATTACTTTATAAATACATCAGAAAAAGCTATTTCATTAAAATATCTATTTAATATTGATATTAATAAATATTCAAGAATAGAAGATATATTTATTTATATTTTCCACTTTCAATTTTATTTCAATAAAATATGATTTAATCAAAAAAATCATCTTTCAAATTTTTAAATCTCAAAATTTTTCGCATTAGATGTTGAAATATTTTAAAAAATTTATAAAAATAATTTGTTTAATTTTATAGATTGAGAGGAGAAGGAAAGGTTTATTTCCAGTCCAGCCAAAGCCACCACAAGGTTTCAAAGATTATTTAATGAATCGTTGCACATACGTTCTAGCTGGAAATGCAAATAAAGAACCTAATATTAATCCACCTGTTAATCTACTAACGCCAATGAAAGATCTGTATATTGATCAAGAAAAAGAACGATACAGATTGAGAATGCAACATGTTGTAGAAAAGGAAAAGCTAGTCTTGTCAGTAGAGCAAGAAATTCTTAGAGTACATGGTAGAGCAGCTAGAGCCCTCGCCAATCAATCCCTCCCATTTTCAGTTTGTACCATTCTTAAAGATGAGGAGGTTTATAATGTCATTACACCTGAGCAAGAAGAAAAGGATAGAAATGCAAGAAGTAGATATAATGGACGACTCTTTTTAAGTTGGCTACAAGATGTGGATGATAAGTGGGAAAAAATTAAGGTTATTTTTAATATACATTTATTTTTTTTTTCTTTTTAAAGTATTTTTTTAACTTTGATAAAGAAAAAGTTACTCTGTATCTGATAGTCATTAATACTTGAATAAACTTTAAAAAAATTATTAATTTTAATTATTCATTATTAATTATTAATCTTAATTTAATAATTATATAATTAAAAAGAAAAGCTTAATCAAATTCTTTTAGTTTATCTAAATTTAAATTTTACAAAAGAAAAAATTTATTTTTTTTTAACATTCTTATTATTTTTTAATTAAACTAAAATAAATTAATAATTCTTAAAATCATTTTATGTATTTCAGGAAGCAATGTTATTAAGACATCACAATGAGGCAGAATCTTTACATGCTGTACAACGCATGGATTGGGAATGGAAATTAAAAGAAATTGGACTCTGTGAATTCAAAGTTACTCCTCAAATAGAAGATCTCCATGTACCAATGGTACACGTTTCTGATGATTTTGATCTTTTACCAGCTTAAAATTCTTGTACTGAATTTATATCTTATTATTATTGCATTATCTTTGAATAACTTCTAAACATGTTATCTGTGATCTTGCCCTGTATGATGTGTGTATGATGTATGCTTGTATAGTGATAAACCATCAAGCACAATGTTGTATTTTGTCAAATCATGTCAAACGACTGATGATCATGGTATCATATTTTTTTACGGCATTTTATTATTCAATCAATAACATTTGATGTGATTGACCAATTGAAATATTCACTTTTCCATTATAATTGTGAGCAACTGGGTAATTGTAAATGAACTAGGTTCTTATTTAATATTTAAATTTATTAATTTTCATCAAAAACAAAAGCAATTTTTACAACTACCCTGCACTGAAATTTCGTAAAATGTACATATTTTGTAATTAGAGTACCTCATTTCAAGGTTAATTATAATATACAAACCAAACTACATGGTGAATGTACAGTTACAATAAAAAACTAAATAAGATTATATTTCTTTTTTATTTATCTTTTTTAGAAACAATATCATCAGACATTACTTCAAATGGCTTATCATAACCCATAATTTTTATATAATGAATTTGATCTGTAAATTGTTTAGGATCAAAAAATACATTTTTTTTCTTAATAGCACAATTTGCAAAAGGGTCTCTCATAGTTGGAATGGTGATGTCACTTGGATTAAATTTAATCTAAAAATATAAAGTTAAGTTAATATTACAATTATTATATCAATACTTTTTTAATACATGGTATACATTGGAACAGTTTACCTCTTTTTGGATTGCAAAAAAATTATAAATTCTAGCAATGTATTCATTTTCTTTAGGAAGATATTCTATAACATTAACGTATCTTTTTGTGATAAGATGTAATATTATAGGAGAAAGTATTGCGTATACAAGAAGTGAAAAAGTAATTGCTGCAGCTGCATTAGGCATTTCAGGATTTGAAATTGTTTGATAATATACGTAAGGAGTTAACATTATTACAGTGGATGAAGTGCTTAATGACAAGATTTTCATATACTTTACATGTTTGTTTAATAATCCTTTATAAATAAGCTCTCTTTCATTGTTATTTGAATTTATGCCTATTTGAATATTTTGATTTGTATCCTCACTAACTTCACTTTCAATAGGTTTTATATTAGTTGACACTGCATAATTCCTTTGTATCACTGGTAAAAAATTATCTAATGTCTAAAATAAAATAAAAAATAATTTTAAAAATACTAATTGTAAATTACTTTTTAAAATAACTAATTAAAAGAAGCATTGAATACTTCTAACCTTGTTTTTGCATCTACTAATTGCAGTAAAAGGTATATTAAATGTTGTCTTTAAAACATTTAAATTTGAAGCATATAAACACATCCCCTTGTGAATAAAACTCATTCGAAGCATTGATGACATGGTTTTTTATTTATATATACGGATATAATTTTTTAAAAAATCTTAATGTTATTCCACAATATAGTATATTTAGAATTTTACATATGATATAAATAATAAAAAGTTGTGATTATTTGTCGAAAAATTCATTTGTTATCGATATTAACAGTCTCTTTTAACATTATCACTTTGCTTTATTTATAAATTAACAATATAATTCACAGGCTTACAAGTTTATATTTAAATAAAATGTTTCGCGTGAAGGTTAACCTGTACCGAATTTATAATTGTCAACGAACAATTGTTATGAACATGAACTAATGAATAAAACGAAAATTGTGTTCTCGAATTACATTCCGGGTATTAATAAAAAAAAACAACGCGCGACTGTATATAAAAAGTATATCGATCGAATCTATGTAAACTTAATTGTACTTAACCTAGTCGCAGAATTTTTTGTTTATCTTCTCTCTTACACTACCTCTAAACGTATCTCTATCTACCGACATCTACAAACTGAATCATGAAAAATCTTCTGCTCATTTTGTTTGTGTACTAGGAATATGTATTTCATCTCTCTCTCTCTAACTCCCACTTTTTACATTTGAATAAATAAATAGACTTTCAAAATACAGAGAATTTAATAAATGTAAGAATACAACGTATAAATTATTATATTGTCATACAAAGTGAGTCTGTTGTATCTCGGTTTCATCTAGTGAATCGTATTATAAAAATTGTAAAGTGCATTTTGAAAATAATGTAGTTACAAACAAAGAAATAATAGATAAAACGACTATCATTGAATAATAATTTCAATTGCTATAAGAAAGAGTTTTCTTTAAGTTTTACATTTCTTTTATTAAACGACCATTTATTATTTAAATAGAAAATTTTTAATTAATTTTTAGAGCGCGCAACTAAGTTGCCATAAAATTTAAACGCTATAGGTCACCTCAACAGAGTTGAGCATCCATGCCATAGTTTATCTCACAGAACATCAGAAGTTGCGCGCGCTAAAAATTGTTTCAAAAAAATTGCCATTGCAAAAATAAATTACCTTGACCAAACAATATATATATATAAAATCTGTGTGACTATATAAATGTATTTTCATAAGCTATAAAAATACTAATATATAATAATAGAACGTAAGAACGCGTGTTAAAATAAAATTGACAATTTAAAAATTTTAAAATTTTATATTATTCAATAAAAACTTTAATTACTAATTTAATACAAAAATATTAAATTTATAAATAAAAAAAGAATATAACTATAGAGATGTTTCAGTTCAGCAATTAATGATGGTACTCAATCAAATAGGTATAAAAAATAGTTATAATTTTTTTTTGTGTGTGCTTATTGTAAACACCAAAAGTAAGCAAATGCACGTTTTCTTTCATTTTATGTTTAATATATGATATAAAGTTATACTTTGACTAAAATCAAAAGACGAAGTTATTGAATATATTAACAAGTGCGAAACAAAACCATTAAAGCGATAGAAAAAGGGTTTCATTATAAGAAAACGTTTGCCAAGAAAATCAACAAATTATGTTCATAAAATTCAATTATAATTTTATAATTTATAACTTAATTTCGTACTATTATTATTAACAGATAAATATAAGAAATTAAAATTTATTTATTTATGTATTATTTAAAATCATTGGCATTTTTCTTGATTTAATTTAATTTTACAATATTTAATTAATATAGTCAGTATACAATTAATACCATCAATTTAAAATTTATGTTTTTCTTTCTTCAGCGCATACTATCAACCTTTTATATCTTAACGAAATCTTCGACTTCTTCCCTCACTAAATCGTTTAGTTTTCTATGGTTCAATTTGATCATACCTTTAATTTCTGTTTTGCAATCGTATCCTAACAAAATGTGAAATTTTCCTATTACTGCTTTATACGTTAGCGCGAAAATACCCTTTCCTTCGAGAAATTATTATCTTTACTTTCTTTTTATCCTTTTCCTAATAACTATACCATCGACACGATTCATAGCACAATACAAACGACAATTAGAGTTGAGATTCTGATTGGAAATAATTATTAATATTAAATAAAAAATTAATTACAACGAAAAAATAAATTATAAAATCCAATAATATACGTATTATTATTAAGAATTTGTTGGTAATAGTATCTTCAAGTGTTATTATTGATATTTTATGAAAATGTTTGTTTTTATCCAGCATTCATAAATAATAAATGTTTATTTCCAGCATTGAATGGACATTCAATGAAACAATTTGTATTCTGTAAGATGCAAATTATATCCAATTATTAGAATTATTTAATTTACATTATTTAGTGTAAGCTTATTAATAATAATTCCATTTTTCGATTGCACCTAGGAAATCGGCTGTACACCTAATTAATTATTAACAATAACAATAACAACAACAATAGCAATAATAATAATAATAATTAATAATAATAATCACTAATAATAATAATAATGATTGATAAAATGTAATAAAAACTACCTGTTCATCTTTTTTCCGTCATATCTTTTCGATATTTCTTGCGACTAATTATATATTTTTCTTCTTTCTTGCCTGCACCTTCGTCGGTATCCGATTCGAACGACAAGCCGAATGCCTCGAGCTCTGAAAACAAGGATCGGTAATGGCATTGTTAGCGGCCTGTCTATATAAAATATTTATATTCAGCGGTTAATCTTGAGCAGGATAAAGAATGAGCACAAAATCAGGGTTTTCTTCGTAATAAATGACAGATCACTCGGTTATAGAATTGGTAGATTATTCCGCACTTTGCCGATTTAGTTCGTTCGGCGTTGGACGCTCTGACGTTATATAAGATTTATAAGATCCTCTTGGTCATTCCAAATTATTCCTAGAGTTTTTATTGCCCCATCTCCATCTAGCTGATAATTATTGATTTCATGATTTATTAAATCGGCCAGGATACTTTTATTATGAGACACCCATTGACGAAGATTAAACCCACCAAGCTCAGGTAAAGCGGTCATGCGGCCTTTAATTTCTCGCGCCCCTTTTATTCTACGGTCTAATAATAAATTCAGCGCCGGTTAATGAGTTGTCGACCTAAAAATCTTTCTTCAATATTGCAGATTCTCTGGGGAATTTATGCGATTCGTCATCTGCCAATTGATGTAGACAGCGGATAGCGAGAAACGGAGCCGATGCGACTCCATAAGTAACCGTCTTCAATTGTAAGCTTATCACCTTATTATTATCCCTTTTCCGCAAGACCTTTTGATGTTTTTTGTCGTCATCCCGCACGTGTATTTATCGATGCAGTTTTTTTCAATGTCCGCACTAAGTACATATTTATGTAACCAAAACCCTATGAGATGCGCCCATAGATTGTCTTGAATCGTTGGACCTAAAGGTAGCAGTGATTTTGTTCAGTGATTTTGTTCAGTGATTTTCCATGGCTACTTTTGTCAGTGTACGAACAAAGACGAGCTCCTGACGGCAGCGCGTTAATCAAAAATAGCCGGGAAAAATGAAGTAATAAAAAATCTGGCGCAGAAGGGCTCGGGAAATTAGGAAAAAGAAAACCCCGTGCAAAAGGACACGCGGAAATATCATTAGGGTGAGGTTGTGCGACGGCGTTGCAATAGCCGGGGCGATATATTTGCTCGGTTGATAGAGCGAACCTCGATGGATAGGCCGCGAATGCGATAGCTATAAAAATTAAGATGGAAATAATGATTAGATGCATTGGCTTTTTCTCTCGTGCAAGCCGAGAGGTTTTTATGCATAGAATTAGGATATTAGAATAAGTCCGACGTAGCGATAATATCCGGTACGTGCGTCAATCGATAATTGCGAGGCGAAACGCGGTGACCGATCCCGAGGAAACCTGGACACCAGATATCGGAGGCGTCCTCATAAAATGTGATCGAGTCGGAAGAACGGGAGCGAGACTTATAACCTCGCCGAGATTTGGTGATCCTTTCGACTCAAATTAATAACGTTGCATTGCACTGGAATCTTTGTGAAAATAAACAATTGTCTTCCGAAAATTATATACTCAGACAAATCATTTATCAAACCACTCCAACATCCGTTCCCGCTATATCCGTGAATAACAAGCGAAACCATCCAAGACGAAACGCAGTTCCGTTGTCGTACTCGACTCTTTAATAACGCCATGATGTGGTAGATAAAAACCATCGTCAGTATTCTTCTCCACAATCGAGTTGTGTCCGAGCTCTATATATTCGTTGATAACCTTTGTACATTCATTTTTTAAAGCTGGATTTCTTTCTGATCTTTTAAAATTAGCATTGTGAGTGGGCCCTCGCGGGAATTTCCTAGCCTTATTTTCTCAACTTTGAAGGCTAACGTCACCCTGTATCGGCCATTGGCATCACGCGGTACATGTTTTTAAAAATGTTCTTTAGAGAACTGTTCTTCTTCCTTTGATTGACGCCTTTGCGGAGCACAAATTTCCTAAAAAATAAAATTTCCTAAAATCGAGTGATATCTTCGCGCAGTTGTAGAATATTACACGTTTCTTCTTTGGATTTGTTTTTGTTTGCCACACCATTTGCAATGGTCCATCCAAACAGTGTTTTTTGCAGAAACAGATCATTATCACCTTGTGGCAGATTGATTTATTTGTCCTACACAGAATAATGAAAGAGTAGGCCCAGCTGACAATAATAGATCGATCGGACCCGGTTTGTGGAATTGTAGATCTGCTAGAACGCATTTTGTTGGAATTTTTAAATTTTTCCCTCGCACTAATTCTGAAGGTGTTAAATTACTTATAGTAGGATCCGTTAAAAATTCAAAGGTGCGAAAAAAATCACTATGCAGCGAATATAAAGTTAGTAGTACAAGATATTTTGTTTGGACGCAGTTTTCATTCAACACTCCTCGCATAAGAAGACAGCATTTTTTCCTCTTTGAATTTAAGGCATTTACTGAACTTTTAAATTATTAAATTAACTGTAGATGTCGTGTCTAATAATACTCGACAACATCTTAAAACTCCCTTGTTGTTTTTTAGATTTATGTTTGCGGTTGTTAATAATTGTCCGTTTTATTTAGGAGAAATTTAAAGAGGAGTGTGATTTCTTCGACTCATCATTTAGTCATTTTTGTGCCGAAGGTATTTCTTCTTGATGCAATAACACATTATGCGATTTCTCGCATAAAAGGCATTTATCTATACTGCAGTCTTGGTTTCCATGTGACTGCAAATATTTTACGTATAGTGCAGCTTCCTTCACAATTTCTAATCGTTTTTCTACCAGAAATCTACGGAATTTTTTACAGCGAGGCATAAGATACTGTTGTTCAGGATAAACAATACACCTGAGAAAAGCTTGATCATTATTTCTATTGTTTTTGTTAGCTTTTTTATTTATATTTGATTTAGACCTTGAATTTTCATCTTTGCTATCATCTCGTTTTGCGATCGTTGCCGCGGATTTGTACAAGAACTCTAGCATTTCTTTTAAGTTAGATAGAACTCCATGTTTTTGATATTCTTCCCACACTTCAATAGTCGTTTTATATAGTGTTTCCTTCAAATTCTGTACTTGAATTTCGTCGTTCACATCGACTCCCAACGATGATAAAGATTCGACGTGTTGTTGGGTTTTATCGGCTAGTTGTCTCAAACCGTCGGCAGATTTTCGTTCTTACACGGGTAGACATAATAGTCACTTAAATGTCCTGAGATAATTAAATTTAAAATCATCACCCGTGATGGTTATTTTTTTTTATTTTATTTTTTTCTCGGCTTTTCCTCGTAAGCATGGTTTTAAATATTGCAATTTGTCGGCATTGCTTTAATCCTTTTGACCGTTGATCACGGATACAAAGGTGTCACGAAATGATAGCCAATCTTCATATTTGCCGTTAAATCTAGGAAGGGAAGCTTCTGCTAACTTTATGCGACGAAAATTTTGA
Organism: Eupristina koningsbergeri; assembly: GCA_018907245.1. Classification (NCBI taxonomy): domain Eukaryota; kingdom Metazoa; phylum Arthropoda; class Insecta; order Hymenoptera; family Agaonidae; genus Eupristina; species Eupristina koningsbergeri. Next base: position 1,708,326 of record JACCHV010000035.1, read on the forward strand.
TTTCTCACCGACGTGTTTTCCGTCGTATCATTCGTCGATCCGTCAGATTGTTGCGATCATATCAAAAGATTGTTTTGTTGATTTATATTATTCGAGGCTGTCGCAGCAATTATTAAAAAACTTTCTGCCTATGATAGTTGATCGATGTAATCATCTTGAATTTGCAAACGGGAGACTACTTTGCTGTCAAACTCTTCAACTAGCTCTTCGATCGTATCGATATATCGACATTCGAATATCCTCGAAGTGCGTATACATCATAGTTTTAAATTTATCTAATCTTAAGTTTAACCGTAATGAATTGGATTCTTCCGAACTTTATTATAAATTTAAGAACTTTATGCGTTATTTGCGCTTTGATCACTTTGTATTTGTCTTTGTATTGCCGTTTTTAACGTTTTAGACATTCCGCGTTTGCCATAGTGATTTAGGAAAATATGTACAAGGTCAGGTATGGTGACACGTGTAATTGACGAGCTTATCCTATGTTCCTTGGAGTCCGCTTATTTGCATCATCGGGTTTTGGTGAAATCATTGAAGATTTGTTCTCTTATTTCTCGAAAGAAAGTGGCGATTATTTTCCTGGGGTGATACATGGCGTGATCAGTATTATTTTTGATCCACTGATTGTTATACTTTGACAACAGTTGGAATTCACACACTTATTCACAATAGTTTAATTCTTAAAAATGTCACTACCGCTGTATCCGGCTCGAAGGACCATGAATATTTTCGCGAAACGCCAAAGTTTTTATTTTTTTTAAACATTTAAGGTTTATATTTAATTTTTTTATTTATTTGATTGATCATCTCAAAATAGTTTATTTAATGAAATGAGGTGTGTTTTGAGGAGGTGATTAAATAAAAATGTTTCTTGGTTGAAGCTTAGTGTGCAACTGACTCTGCAATTTTACCTTTCGGTCCCAAATTTACATTTTTTCCATTAGTTTATTAGGACAAATTGACAGTTTCGCCGCTTTCGTAAGTTTAGCTCGAAGGTTGGGTTTTCCAAATCATTTGCAAGACTCTGACTCATGCGTCGGGTAGCGAAAAGATTTTCCGTACCGGTTTATGCACTTACGAATTTAATTTAAAATTGGTTTATGTACAAGGGAACAGCGAAGGTAAATAACCGCGCGCTACGGGCCAACACCCGCGACTTGCACCACCCGCGTATCCAGAGCGGGAACTCTTCATCAGGGTTATTACTTAGGCTCACCCTGGTGAAGTGTAACTTTCATTATCCAGCATGACTTTCGCTTTAACTTCAGTGCACGATGAAGTCGATTACCAATCGACGAGCCAGAGACTGACCCGCAACACCGAATCGAATTTAAAATCTTCTTTCTTGAACGTGTACCTGACCTCCGTCGAATTTTGTTGCCCTGTTAAATTTTTATCAAATTTCTACACACTCTTTATAAATCACTATCTGATATAAATAACCTTTTGCTAATTTTCAAAAGGAAAAAGCCTTATGTTATTTAACAATTATTTATATTTATATGTGTCACAATACACTTATACGCCCTTTACATTTATATTTTTTTTCCTCTTCCTTTGTTTATGTTTTATACAACTCTTTATTGTTTTCGACATTCAACATCACCTCATGTTTTATATTATTTATTTTATTCATTTTCATCATAATCAGTTTCGATCGACACAATCATTTAGCTGTCCATGCGGCTAGCCTCATTATCTCTTTTTCAAAATAGCTACACCAATCGAGCAATGACGAGATCGTTAAATTTGAACCTTCACTTTTTCCGACTTTTCCAATATTCACGCGCTACAAAGTTATAAATTGAAAATTTATACGAAACTCACGTCGCAAGAAACTCGTTTGTAGACGCAAGATAGAACAAATTCATAGCTAGAAGAATGAGAAGAAGGATAAAAGTATAGGCGTGTAAGAAAGCGGCGCATCTACAATTGCACCAATACATGTGGTTGTATTTCGATGCAACTATAATATGTGTGTGTGTGTGTAATTGGTATTCACTATTAATTTTTAATAAATATTATTTCATAAAATTAGGAATTCAAATAATACAAATTCAATTGCAAGAATATAAACATATTTTTAAAGTTGTTCTCCAATTATAAATTTATAACGGGGCGCGAAACTTAACTGCACGGATTACCAACACTCAACGGTAAAAAAAGATAAATTACATGTTTTATCATTACAGTTCTCAATACTAGAAAACCTAAATTTACAAAACTTTCATTAACATAAATCACTTGTACATTCGCATTCCGCATTTAAAAGAAAAAATTGAAAGTTTTAAATGATAATGTTACTAATGTATCAATCCTCACACTTATATCTATGTTGTTGTTGCATGCTTCTGCTCCTCAATTTACCTTATCATTTACTTATAATCTTAGGTTTGTTACTTTGGTTAGCATTTTTCGTTTGTGATAAATCTAGATTTACGTTTGAAATTATTGCATTAATAATATGTATAATCGTTACCACAAATATAATTAAATTCAAATATTATGATAATAATTGAATTTACAAGCGATGCAATACCAAATGGAAAGTAAATAATACACTATTGGTGATTAGGCAACGAATATTGTGATAAGCGATATATGGTGCATCTGTTATTGCTGTGTTACACATGCCTTTCAATGCATTATTGTTATTAAAAGATAACTGATAAGAGGACACCAGAACACTTTTGAATTGCTCATGTAGTGCATTCATCACGTGTGCACGACAGGTGTAAGTATTACCAAAGGATTGTTTTCGAGTTATTGAGATCCACACAATTGTGACACATTGGTCGATTTATACCTGGCTATAATACAGCTATGTAACCGATAAAAATTTATTGGTAAAATTATTTATATATAAAAAACAAAAACAAAATCTTTAATTCGAACTAAAATAAGTAATGCTGTAGGATATTTATTACATCACCGGCTATCCAAACAAAATCTCGTAAATATTTTCTTTTGACAAACTATAAGGTGTATCCGAAGGATGAAATTATAAAAATAAATTATAAATATAATTTATTTTTATATTTTTATAGTTATTTTTTAAAAATGGATATTAAGTACTTAAATATCCATCCTCTGTATACAAATAAAATTATTAAGTCATTTTATAACAAATCTAATCGCACCATTTGGTTATTTTTAATATTTAATGTTTACAAATATTCTTAAGCTTAATTTATTTTTTTTCATTTTATTTTATCAAAATATAATATATAGGTTCTTGCATGAACTTACTAATATTCAAAGTTGATTTCAAAAAGATTATCCTTGTTCTAGATGATGATAAAAAATCCTTTTTATATAACAATACTATATTTGTGTATATGAATTTAATTTATAAATAAAAGTTCATCTTGAACTTGAGTATATATCAATTAAATTGAACATAAATTATTTTGAATTTAAGTGAATTTTTTTACAAACAAACTCGAGGACATCTCTAACTGCATATTGGGTATATATATTAAGAAAATTAAATTATACAAAATAACAATAATATATATTAACACTATAAGTATGTATTGTTTATAAAAATATTTATTATAATTCAAAGAAGTTCAGAGCAGTAAGGCTATTTTATGTTGGATAGATTTGCTTTCAAAATCTAGATTTATGGACAGGTATATTTCTGCGTATAAGCTGACCGAGTGGAGGGGGCGGTTTTGTACAAAGGTCGAGCTCAGGTAAAGATTTTCTAAAAGAAACGAAACAGATCTAGGGATACATGAAATGTTTCTGCAGGAAGAGAAATTATTCGATATATCTTGTTGGTAGTATTCGCAGGTCGCTTGGGTCTAGTCCACGTCGAAGCCACTTATGCGTACACTCCTAAAGTGTGTAAGTACATTGTTTAGTATTTGTATTTTCTAAAATTTACTGCAACACGATAAAATATAAGCAAATTTTTTACTCAAAACCTAAAAAGTACCATTATTTATGCGTGAAATACATAGGAAAAGATTAAATAGCAAATACAACGCACACTGAGGAAATATTAATTTAGAGAACGATCTACAACTTTTATAAATATAATTCATTCATTTATTTTGCATTTTGGAAAATAAAAGTTAAATTATATTTTATTTATCTGTAACTTTTATTCTTATTTCTTCAAGTGATATATTGACAATATTTAAATTTCAGTTCATACACTTTCGTTCTTATTGTAATATATTTATTTCTATGAAAATAAAATTATTTTAAAATACAATTTCAAAACATTTTTTGATATTTTTTACAAGTTTTTCTTTTATAAAAGCTAGTGCAATAAAAAAAAATGAACATAAATTTTAATTTACTTATCGATTGAGATTATAAATTGTCGTAGATTTATCCCATGAACAAAACAACTCTAATTTAGTAGCTCAAAGACAAAATTTCTTACTTGGACGTTTTTCGTATTACAAGAGTTAAAATTTATCATGATTAAATTAAAAATTTTTTAAAAACGTAAAATTTTAACAATACTAATAATAGAAATAGTAATAATAGTAAAAGTAATAATATAAAATTTGATTTTACTTATGTTTGGATATATTAGTAATTCCTTTTGAATTGTTAGAAAATATTAATTTAAGAGTATCATTTTTTTTAAAGTAAGCACAATGTATGATTTATTATTTGTATTAAGAAAGTGTAAACATTTTTATATGATAAACTTAAGATGGTGTCAAACATTAAGATATATATTATAGATTAATAGAAATAAATTACTCAACAGAAACTATTAATAAAGACAAAAAATTTATTCTAAAGATAATAAATAATACATTTTCTTACATTATAAAATAATAAAAATAGTAATTTTTGCAAATAAAGATTTCCAAATTTTATTAATTTATATTATTCCAATGTTATTTTTGAAAATAATAATAATACACAATATGAGCTTATCTTAAATGTACGAACAGTAGAGTATATGTTTAAAGATAAATTTCAAAGCTTTGCCTTTGAATATATACCTACTTTATTGATGATTACAAGATAATAGCTTTAAACTGTAATAAAAATTTTATACGGTGCATTATATCTTCAGATAATTAAACTATATTGCACAACGCATTTTGATAAGATTTGCTTGTAAACCTTCTTCATTTAATTCATTTATCAAAATCTTCTACGCGAATTGTATTATTTATTTTTTTTTTTTTTGTGCAGAAATTAAAAGAAAAATGTGATAATAGTAATTTTAGATTTTCTTTTAATAATAAAATAAATATACAGATCGCCTTTTTTTAAGCTTGAGTTAAATATTGAAAAAATAAATTAAAGCTTGTCTCATTTAACATGTATGAAAAATTTATAAACAAGAAATGAAACATTTTGAACATTATATCTTTGACACGAAAGTTAAATTTAATCTTGAAATATATATTCTAAGTTCTATAATTTTTATTTAAAATTAGAAATTCATCAAACAGATAATGTGTTCTAATAAAAAGAAATATTGGATGAAACTTTAGTTACAAACCGGTAATTTATATAGCTTTTATTGTATAAATAATATGGAATAAAACTAGTTTTATGTCTAAATCGTAGAAATTTAGTTTAAAAATTAGGAAAAAATCAATTGCTCCTGTTGGATAGACAGAAAACCGTCTGTTGTTAATGTACGGACATATGTTCAATGAAACTACTTTATCGATTACTTCTCTCTCACTTTTATTTTGCTACTTAACGTTCTGTAAGAAGGATGAATGATAAACCTTTTTTAAATTTATTTTCGCAAGATTACTAGTTCTAATCTGCAATTTATCAAAATCGAATCGATAAAAATATTCATATTATATTTTTCGTTTATACAAAAAAAATACATGAAACTGTTAGCTTTCAATTACTGTATTAAATAATTTAGTAGAAATCAACGTTTAGATGTTTTTAATTTTTAATGTTTTCATGATAAAATAGTTATTAAAAATTAAAACAAATAAATTAGAAATCAATATATATTAAAATCAATTGAATTGTTTGTTTTTATTTCTAACAAGTTATGTGTGATATTATAGCATAATATCAAAGTTGTTTTTTTTTCTACGTCTTAATGAAATGTATAAAATTTATACAATTAAAAGAATTTTGATAATGTTTCTATTTGTCATTCAATTGACTAATACATAAGTCAAAATTGTAAAATCCATTTTTCCTTTTATCTCATACATTTTTATGTACACAATTTTAATAAATATTTCTTTTCGAATTAATAATATTTTTTTTATATTAAATTCAAATTTTAAATATTTCAAATAATAACTAAACAAGTTGATTCTTTTTATTTATTGTTATAAACATTTTTAAAGAATAGAATTTTATAGTTGATTGAAATGTCTGCATTTTATGTTATACATAAACTTTATGTTATACATATGGATTATTCAAATAATGATTCAATAATTTAAATTTAACTTCATAATTTAAAAACAATTTAAACTATAAAGTAAATTATACAGTATTTATCCTTCGGTTTCCATATTAGTATATAATGTTAAATTTTTTAAAAATAATTATCGAGTTGATAATAGATTAACTTTATTCTTATTAAGGACAATGCTAATTTAATTTTGCACATTAAAAAATACTGATTAATAATGCTGTTTTTTCAAATGTTCGTCAATATTCAAGAATTTGAAATAGATTTATTTACATATAGCTATTATACTTACACATTTATTATCAAACATTAAATGAATTACTAAAAAACATCATTTTTATTCTAGTTAGAAATTGAATATTATAATAATGTTTAGCGTGGTCGAATTATTAGAATGATCTGAGTAATATTTAGCATACCTTGAATATGTACATCGTAAGGAATTTATATGTAATCGTTCAGTAAAAGTTATGCGCCTGAAAGATTAGTATTTTCCAGTTTTTTATAATGAAAAATTATATTTAATATTTATAATAATCTTAACAAAAACAAATCATTATATTTTATTAACGGTTTTATACCTTAAAAAATAAGATTTTTTGTGTAATTTTTATTTAGTTGTATTAAGGCAATTCAAGTAAAGTAAAACAATTGATAAAAATAGATAACGTAAAAAATATCAAAATAAAAATACAGTATAACGTTAGATGAAATAATTAATTTGTATTAAATATAATATAATTGTAATATAATCATATAATTATATAATCGTTGACTATTTGATTTAAAAATATCTTTTACTTTTAATAATTCTTATTTCTTATAATTTTTCTTATAATTTTAGTGAATTCTTTTTTTTTTATACAATTTAAATTTTAAAAATAATTTATAATCAATATAAAATATTAGAATTTTTTATATTTTTTATAAATTTATAAAGTTTTAATAGAAGTTAATGAATTCAATAGTATTTGTTTGAACCAAACGCTATAAACTCATTGGAATACAGAGGCAGTGAAAGAAAGACGAGGAGGAAAATAGAGAGATGGGCATAGAAAAAAGGAGAAAGATATCAGAATATATATATATAGCTAGAGGGAACAGAGAAAAATAGATTGTTGTATTGGGGAAAAGGCTCGAGAGAAAGGAAGAATAGACGAGATGTAGAGAGTAATAATGAGCGACAAAGAGCGTGTGAGATATGTACGAAGAAGAGTTACAATAGAGCAAGAGTGAGGTGTAGAGAGAGAGAGAGAGTGAGGGGGGGGGAGAGACAGACAGACAGAGAGTAATCACGTCAGAAAAATAAAATTTTGTGTGTATGAGATGGTGAGACAAGTGTGAAGATATTAAGAGAGAAAAAGACAAGATAAAGTAAGAAAGAGTGGGAAAAGGAAAGACAAAAAATGAAAGAGAATGAAAAAGGGAAGGAAAGCGTAAAACTAAAAAAAAAAAGTGAAAAATTGTTTGTAAGAGGTCTGAGTAAAGCATCACCCATTAATAGTTAGAAAAAGAATGCCTATTTAAATTTCATTTTAGTCGAAAGTCATGTCTTTCTTTTGACATTTTTTTTACAATTTCAGGCCTGGAGAAGTGTTAGCGATCAATAATTTATTGGTGTCGAAATGGTTAAATAATAAGCTAGTTTTCAGTATTTCTTTATTACAATTCAGTAAAAAAATTAAAAAAATTTTTAAATTAAATTTTGGTAAAATTTAACGTAAAACTTTACACCAGATAAAACAGCGTATTACTTATTCATTTAGCATAATAGATAATTCCATGCAGAGCAATTTACAAAATTATAACACTGCACAAGTGGAATGGGTGTGGCAAGAGGAATAGCTTCTTACAAAAGCACATGAGAAACGTGCTAATCCTTCCCATATACTCTTATATTTCTATTTTACGATTAAGTTACAAGAAGATTTGTGTTGTATAATTGTATCCATAATAATATTGCAGTAATATATAAACAATATAAAACATATACGTAACAAAATGTTGCTTGATGCACAGAAAAATATACTTTTTTTTATTATCAATACCAATGCCAATATCGATTAGGATACCAAATAGTTTAATTTCTATGAATAAGATCGAGTAAATCCTGTTTGTTATAAGCTTTGAATAGGCAAACGCATAAATGCCATTTCGTGATCACATGTATTTAAATACTCACGTTTACGTTTATTTATATTTACATGAAAACGCAAATTTATTTGTAAACAGAGATTTGCATTTTCATTGGGCTTATACTTCCGTTATATCATTAATTTTGTCTAAATTTTATTTCATTGAGAATATTGAAAGTAGAAGTAAAGAATAATTTTTTTCTAGATGCTTAGATCTATAATTTGAAAAATGGGTCTCAAAATAAAATATAGGTTTATATTTTTATGCTGTAAAGATTTTTTATAAAATTGAATTTAAAAGCCAAATTCTGTTGTTTTCAACAATATATTGATGAACAATAAAACTTGTTATCATAATAACCAATTAGGACGATGTATTCGTTCTTAAATGAAGTTTAAGGATTATATCGAGTTATGTTACATTATGAATGTTACGATATTCAAACGCATAACATTAAAAACTTGTCTTTCCTAAGCTTGAATGTGTTTATCGATATTCTTGTTTACGATACATAAAGTAGGAGGAAACTGTACATAAAGGAGTATAATTACAAATTTGTGTGTTTATTAGAAAAAGAAAAAGAAAAAGAAAAGAAGGAGATATCGTGGAGCGAGGCGCGTCAGACGAACAGGATGGCGAATGTGCAAAAATATAAAAAAAAACCAATATGTGAAAGGTCGATTCCGCCGGTAGGTGGCGTGCGTTAGACTACAAGGTTAGAGTGGGGAGGCGGAGTTGGCAAAAGCTGCGAGGGGAGAAAGAGAGAGCTAACCTCCTCTCCCCGACCAACAACTCTCGTCGACACCGACTGTTTTGCTACTCCCGCATGTGTGTGAGTGTGCTAGCCGATGCTTATGTGTGGATGATGATTGCTCGAGTCGTCCGATCGTTCCACCTAGTGGACGTTACGCTGGGAGCAGATCTTGAGATCCGTTAATCCCGTTCGCGTTCCCGTTATGCACCGGGAGTTACCAGAGTCTCTAGGAAATGAGCGCTACGGGAGTCGTTGCGATCCTCTGTCCATTACCGACGTCGACGTCCTCGCCGTCGTTGTCGTCGCCGCAACCGTATCGCTGTGCGCGCGCGCGAACTTTCGCATTCTCCTCCCCTCCCGCCCCTTCATCGGCGGCGTTAAAAAACTCCCGTCGAATCTAAAGCCTCCCTATACGTATGTTTCTCTCTGTTGTGCACACGAGTGTGCAGCAGCTACATAACATATAGATAATACCGGGCGAGAGAGGAGAGGAGAGGAAAGGAGAGGAGAGGAGAGGAGAGGAGAGAGAGAGAGAGAGTGTGTGTGTGTATGTAAGAGCGAGCGGAGAGAGGAGAGCTGAGCAGAGGAGAGGAGAGGAGAGGAGAGGAGAGGAGAGGAGAGGAGAGGAGAGAGAGAGGAGAGAGGGTTTAGAGGAAGGAGAGAGAATGAGAGAGAATGAGAGAGTCTCTCGGAGAGAGGTGGAGAGAAGCCGAAAGAGGAACACACAGTTGCGGGCACCGCTCGAATCCAACCGATGTCTCCTTAACCTGGCCTGAATAGCCGCTCCGAGGGACTTAGCCTACTTCGACGGGAGAGACTTTCACCGAGCGACTCTATTCAAGAGGCGACGGCGACGACGTCTAGAGGTGAGTGAGTCGAGTCGTGTTCCGTGTCCCGTGTCTGGTGTGCGAGGAAGGCCTGTTCCGTTGGTCTGAGTATTCGCCGTGTCGCCGCGACACTCCTCGACGCAGAGTTTGGCGCGCGCTCCGAGTCGCTGGTGCCGCTGCTGCTGGGCCCCGAGGACGTCTCCCCGAGTGTCGGCTTACCTTTTGCCTTATCAAGCGGGAGAGAAGACGAGTGGAAGAAGAGCGTGAAAGACGAGACTTGTTAGGTTAGCCCCCAAAAAGAAAGCGACGCTAGCTTGGTTATTGCAATGGTCGCCTCGGTGTTGAGGAGGAGGAGAAGGAGGAGCAGGAGGAGGAGTGAGGGAGAGGGAGGAGCGCGCCTCATACACGCGCGCACACGAACGCACCGGAATATGCGCATGCAGGAGGAGCACTGAGCGAACGATTTTCAGGCCCCGGGTGGGGGTATTAATTAGCGTCGGCGTGCGGCGGCGGCGGCGGCGGCGGCGGTGGCGGTGGCGGTGGCGGTGTTGGCGACAGGGCGGGCGAGGGGGCGGGGGCGGCTTCGCAGCGCTGCGCAACCGGAGGTTTACAGTTCGACAAGTGTGCGTGCGCGGCTGTCGGTGTTGGTGCTTTGTGTCGACGCGGAGAAACTGACCGACCGCCCGCTCTAACGGCACTCCTTCCTCGCCCTCTATGAGTTTTAGCCACCGCTGCTTTTTTCCTTTTTCCAGAGAAAAGTCTCTTGGTAGGATATGGACCTTTGAGAGCTTACTACTCGAGCTTACTGAACCCCCACCCCTCCCCCCGCCTTCGCCGCTGCATTTCACTTATTGCCCTTTATTGTCCACCTCGTCTCTCTCTCTCTCTCTCTCTCTCGCTACATCTTCTGTCTCCCCGATTTTTTCATTCTTTACTCTTTAAGGTTAATGCCCTTAGACTGCTTCAAGGCAGACAAAGTATCTCTCGTTTCGCATCGAAGATATTGTTGACTGGGTTCGTCAGCTACATGTGTTCCCTAATGAACGTTACCTTAGCGCCGACTTTCCTTTTCTAATATTCTTCCGGCACTCCCTTAGATTTTAGTAATGTCATGTTACTTGTAACTCTAATTATTTTATTCGTTTACCTTTTCTAGATGGGTAGCACTAGTCAACTGTACAGTTTGTCCTGGGGCGAATTCGGTTCGTCACTAGCTTCTGCGGTGCAGCTGCTTCGAGGGCACGGTGATCTGGTCGATGTTACCTTGGCAGCTGGAGGACGAAGTTTTTCAGCACATAAAATTGTTCTTTCTGCAGCGAGTCCATTTCTTCTAGACTTGTTAAAGGTGCAACACGTTTCCATGCATTAAGCTTCTATATTTCTATATTTTCATCATTATAATTATACTCCTATGTTCTAATAACTTTGTAATATTTTTTAAAAAGTTATATCAATTTTTTTTAAAAGAGTATTTTTATATTCACTTGTATCCTTAATATTTACAAATAACTTTAATAATTTAATAAAATTTTAATTACAATAAAATGGTATAGCTCTGTTAATTTGTATAAATTTATTGATTTGTGTAAAATCAATTGATGTATTAAAATTTTATTTGTTATTTAATAGAGTACACCATGTCAACATCCAGTTGTAATGTTAGCGGGTATAGGAGCGGATGATTTGGAGTCTATTTTAGAATTTGTTTATCGAGGAGAAGTCAGCGTGGAGCCCTCACAGTTGCCTTCACTGCTGCAGGCAGCTCATTGCCTCAGCATACATGGTTTAACACCACCAACCATTTTAACAGAGGTATTGTGAAATAATTCTAAAAGTACATTAAATTATTTCAGTATAAAGTATGCACAATTATCGTTATAGAAATTTGTCCATTATTTGTTATTATATTAATATTAATTAATCTTATTTATATTTTTTTAAACTTTTTAAAGAAACTACAGTAATTACAGTAGCTCTTTTTTACATAGTTAATCTTAAAATTTGAGTTTTAAATAAATCAAAATTTGTTATTAGGAACTACAAGTATTTTGTTTTCAATTTTTACAACAAATTTATTTATAATCAATATTTATTTAATATTTTCATGATTAGTTTTTTTAATGTTATAATTTGAAATTAATTTGTATGTAGAAAGGAGAAGAAGTTCCAGTTTCTGCAATACCAGGCTGTAACGAAACTAGTGTTTCCAGAGATACAATGAATTCGTATCTTCCACAACGTCGAAGAAAAAAGAAAAGGAAGCTATCGGGTGGAGGTGGTAAATGGCCAAAGGCTGGCTATCATTCTTCTCTTGATGGTAGATCATTAGATGAACACTCGGAAGAAAATAGATCAGATTATGGCCACAAAGATGGAGATGATGGTCATCTCGATGATGAAGGTAAGACTATTATTATATTTTAAGGATTAAAATTATCCATTGAAAATTGTGTTTTGTGTCCGCAATTTTTTCAAGTTTTCTTACAAGACGCTGTAAAAAATCTAATGTAATTAAGTAGGATTTTTAATTGTATTTACATGAGTACAGTAAGTACGGACACAAGCACAACCATCGAATGGGTTGAACTGCATATTGATTGGATTTAATAGTAGAGTTACCGAAATTGGCGTGGCTAATCTTTTGACGAAAAGGTCAGTTCAGCCCTCAGCATGGTAATATTGTGTTTGTGTCTGTTAACAGCGAAAGAACGGTCGGAACATGCAAACCATCACTTGTCGTCACCTATGCCGCATCAACTTGTACATCCTGTCGTTGAACATAATGCAGCGGGTATGATTGCCGATCCAGACGCTGAACCACATCTGCACAATTTGATGCCTATGCAACCATACTCTCCACTGCACATACCACAGTTTCCAGGATCCATTCAAAATATATCATATTCATCAGGACCTGGTGGCTCAGCACAAGTTATAGCTCCGAGTAATACATCGACAGCATCTACACAATCAGTTAAGATACGAGGAGCCTCTGACTGTCCAGGAGTTTGTCCTTTATGTGGTTCAACGTTACGCCAAGCTAGAAATCTACGCAGACATTTGCTTTCATCTTGCAAATATCGTTTTACTGCAAATCCAAGTCATCAAATAATGTCAGATTCAATGTCTATTGAAGTTAAGCCCGAAGTTGATGTACCAGGTTATCATGGACAATCAATGTGTGGAACAGAAAGTGGTGGAAGTAGTTGTGAACAAATTGTGTGCAATCCTAGCCCATTACCTTCTCCGTCTCCTCAAGGTTCTAATGTTGTTTCACCGCACAGCAGTATATCATCACCAACAGTAGCCAGATGAAAAAAGGAGAAAACAAAGCTTAAGATAAAATCGAAGATCATTCGCTAATGTTGCGGTTATATCTTAACTTTGTTAAAAGACGCATTTTTCGTGCGATCGGAGTATAGACTGATAAATTTGTTTTTCTGTAGCTATGTACTTATGCCACATTAAAATTATAAGTGTGTATGTATATACATATAAAAAAAAATATATTTAAATATATATATATATACGTACATATGTGTGTACATGTATATGTATGTATATGTATATATTTATATTTATATTTATATTTATATTTATGTACACGTATAAAAATATTTGATTCTGCATGGTTCATAGCGTGAATACTATGTATTTGTGGCAAAAATGAATATCAATATTTTGGAAGAGTAAATTCCTAAGTTGATAAAATGGATATTGAGTGACCAGCTTGTGTAATCAATTGTATCACGGACACTTAAATACTCACTTGAGTCTATATTACAACTTTGAACAGTTTAATTGATCTTTTAGTAAATGAAATTAATGTTGAGACTAAGCGTTTCTTTATTAAGTGTATAAATCTTCCAATTTAAATTATAAAAATGTTCTTTAGATGTGCATTAATTACATTATAAGAAAAGTAGTAAGAAGTGAGGGATTAAAAACTCATAAGATATAAGGAATAATATTACTTACAAATTATCGCTTCTTATTTATATTATAATTATATGATGTTGTTTACAATTTTTTTTTTTTAAATCATAATTTGTTACTTATTATTAGAGTTTTAAAAAAAGCTATAAAATCTTGTAAGTGATTCGTGAATAAAAAACTATTCAAATATTTTATTTTAAGTTAATGATTTATTTAAATAATGTCATAACTAAGTGCAAATTGTAAATTATATATATCTTCATTTTACATTGTAAATAAAAGCGAAAAGTTAATATAATTTTTAAATATCAATAAAATCGTTTTTTACCATAAACAAAAGTTTCGAGTTTATTTAATTAATCAATTTTTTATAAAGAAATATTTTCTGGAAAATATATTTATCATCTCTAGGTGGATTACGTATATTTTGATTACAGGCGATTGGAATTCAAAATCTAGAACTTTGTCGGATCAACCAGCAACATGTCCTTTATGTGGTGCAATAATACGTCAGTCTCGAAATCTTAGAAGACATTTGGAACTATTACATTTTGGAATTGGTTCTGGGGGTAAATCTTCATCGGGAATACGTATTAAAAAAGATAAATCTGAAAAGGGTTTTCCTTCTCGATCACCAACTTATTCTAGAGCTTCATTAACATTAAAAGATAATGTGCATTCAAAGTCTGATGCAACTGATTATTCTACTATGCCTTCTTTGAATTTGAGTTCTGCTGTTAGTTCCAGTACATCCAATCTTAATGTTCCAGGTAATCATTTATAAAATAGTCGAATAGGATACACATTCTTACTACAGCTATTGCTGTAAAAAATGAGGATTTTTTATTTATATTTTATTTGAACAATTCTTTTTCCAAAATACAAAAATTTATTGTAATTAAAAAGAACAGATTGATTATTAAAAATGCCTAGAGAAAGTTAAGAATATTGTTTTTATTATTATTATTATTATTATTATTATTATTATTATTAATAGTGGTCTTAGTTTTTTTGGATATTTTATTTAAAAAAAATTAGAAATTACTCTAATTTGTTAATTCATTTAAGTGAAAATGGAATAATTACGAGTTTAATTAAAAGATTTGATTATTTTTATTAGGTTCTTTCATGCTATCAGGATCTAGTACTTTGGGTTCCAATGATCATGGGCATCACCATAGTCACGCTCATGCACATGGTCATAATAATAATCCCGCGCATTCGATTCCTTCAGCTTCATGTCCATCAACATCTATGGCTCCACCTAACAATGGAATATATTCATCGGATAGTGCTAGTATGCTGAGTTGTTTACTTCCAACACTTCCATCGCTACCAACCTTGTCTTCTCCGCACGATATGTTTCGCCATACAGAATTTCTTAGAGCCAACATGGGATATTCACAGGACCCATCAAGACAACAACACGCCAGTAGGCATTTACAGCGAACAGACGTTACATGAGACTCCAAAGACGTCTCTTTTTCCTCAGGAGCTCTCCTTTGATTCTCTATACTTTATCGAGGATAAAAAATTGTTTTTAAGATTATGATAATTCTAAGCTGTGTATATACTTAAAACACTTTTCAAATCGTTAATTTATAAATGAGACTAGAATACGATGTGTTGTATATAAAATTGGAATATAATTTATAATACACGAAAGAACTTTATATTTGTACATTGAATATATAGATATTATACAACCGAAACAACTACAATTTTATGGACTAACCAGTGATATACTGTTTTAAGTATGTATACAACTCATTGAAAATGGTTTGATTCATTTAAAAGATTCGATTAAGGAGAACATTTTTTAATAAACAATTCATGTTACATAAATTTTTAATCACAATTTGAATAATTGTAAACTGATTTTTTCAGTACAAGTAGTATTCACATATAAGTAACAAACATTTGCAATTTTCATTAAATGAAAATAATTTTTAATAAAATTTAAACTACGAGATTTATCTCTTCAGTTTCATGCTGTATATGTCCAATTGCAAAAGGCCAATTTCTATTTGAAATCCTCTCGAGTTCACCATTTAAGAGCTTCAGAAGATCATCCATGTATCTCATCTCATAAACTTCATTTCGAAGTTTTTTTACATCTTCTGATAAATGATTCACTTTCCATTCGTCTTTCTATTAAGGTAAATATTTTACTTTAAGTTTAGAAAAGTTTAGAATTATTTCTTAGTTTTTTTAGTTGTCTTAAAGACGAATATTTCTAAAGAACTATTGTTAAGTTTTGCTGTACCTACATTACTAATACTACAGTTAGTGAATGTTGTATTTTATCATATTAATCATTTGATATAAATCATGTTTTATTCTCCTGCTCATTTCTTTAATTTTGTATTAATTATTTATAACAAATTCTTGCAATAAAGTTTATGAAGATTAATTTTTTATTATTTAATTATGATATTCAAATTTTCCTTTTACTTTAATTCTTAAAATTATATAAATTGATGCACTATTCAATAGTATTTTTTAAATTTAAAAAATCAAATTTAATTTTTATAGCATGTAACTGTTTTTATTTTCAGATATTATTACTAAAAAATTATAATGTAAAATCTTAATAAAAAATATGTCTTTAATATTATATATTAAAATATTTGATGTATTGTTAATGATGTTAAAATATATATCAAACAGCAAATGAAAAAAACTTTTTTAACAAACCTACAGTGCAAAAAACAATCAATGAATTTATACTAATCATCGTTATATTTTATAAAGCAAACTATCAAATTTAAGTCTTAAATAAAAAAAGCTTTACAAATATTATCAAAATTAATTAAATTTTGGCATAAATCGTTATTGTTATTAAATTTTGTATATGTATTTTTTATTAAATATTCTATTTAACACTAATTATTAGTATTTTATATAATTATTAATGAATAACAAAATGATTATTTTAATTTTTTAATTTATTATTAAATGTAAATGAAAGATACAAATTTAAACTTCTTCATTATTGAAATTTTTTAGTATTTAAATATATGTAAAATTTAAATTAACTTTTTTTTATGATTTTAAATTCATAATATTATTTAAAACATATTTTTAAAAGAAAAAGTTTTTAAAGGATATATAAGTTTACAAAATTCATTATTTGAGTGTCAAATTAATTTGTAGATATTTTTTGTTTTCAGTAAATAATTAATTGAAATTCTTTAGAATTGATATTCATTATGTATATAGATAAGTAAGATTTTTCAATAAAAACTATTCACTGATACACAATTTTTTGTTTAAATATTGTACTTAATTATTATTATTACATAGATAAGATAGAAAAAATAATAATATTTTATTTATTCATTAGGTTTTTTTTATCATTAATGAAAACCTTTTATGATTAAATATTTTATTTATTTTTATTGATTTAGAATAGAAACTTGTTTGCACAATTAAAACATACCTTGTGTGTAAGCGATCACAAAAAAAAAACAAAAAAAAAAAAAAAAAAAAAAAAAAAAAAATTAGTATTATGAAGTGTATTGATTACTTCAAGGAGTATTTATATGAATTTACATGCATTGCACAAGTATAGATTACATTGATTACATTGATCAATCTCTAAATTGATGTTTGAAAATTAAAATAAATTTCAATATAAAATTTAAATAAACTCTTTGCCAATTTTGCTCTAGATCTTCATTTGAAACGAAAATGTTTGTTCTATTAATTCTTTTGGTTCATGTAATGCAATTATTTATTGAAATATCTTGGGAAAAACTAAGAGATCATTCGATTTTTTTTTAAAGAAAATCGCAAGCACGGTTTAAAAGGAATTTACAAGTAGATAAGTTAGACAAACCGTGAAATCCCTCCAGAGCAATGTAATCTCCTCGTAGAGGTCCTTGTTTGAGTCCTGAATTTTCTCGAGTTTCCCACGTAAAAGTTCGAGCTCCATTTTCGAGTCTGTACATGTTACGGGCGTGAATTTATCGTCATTCGGTTTGATGGTCAAGATTAGTTTTGAAACGCATTCTACGGGATAAGGCTGATGATAGCCGGTTTCCTGGAATTTGTCATCGTCGACGAGCGACGTCTTCGTGGGATTATGTTTGCTGTCGTCGTCCGGACTCGGCAGAATTGACTCCGCCTCGTTCATATTCGAATTTTCATTGACCTGTTTGAGCGTTAACTGTTGTTAACTAAATTCAACCGATGCTACGATTTTAATTCATTTTATTTGTAATTTTTGAATTTTCGAGTTTCATTTACATGTATAAACACACAACCTCATTTTATTAATTGAATTAATAATTCAAATTTTTTTGAAAAATTAAATTGTATAAATTAAGTTCAATTATAATGTCCTAGTTTTACAATGTTGCATTTAATCATCACAATTATTCATTTTTTTTTTTTTTTTTTTTTTTTAAGTATAGGTTGTTAAGAACGAATAAATTTGAAGAATTATTTGCAATATGTGATAATATAAAACAAATATATAATAATTATTAATTTGCAAGAAATATAAGTGAATTAGCTCACCATAATATGGATAATATTTTAATAAATACATAAGCAATAAAAAAGCTGTATAAGACATTAATAATGCTTAAAGCTGCAAAATGCATTAAGTACTAAAATTATATGTATTAAATACAATCTTTAATATTTACAAATTAAATGTACAACGGTAATTTTGATTACCATGACACTTTATATCAAGAAAAAGTTATGAGATGAAAATGGATTAAAAAATAAGAAAGCTTGTAATAACTTACATTTTTATATGACGAATAAAATTTTGAATAGCTTTCAAATAAATAGTTTTAGATTAATCACGCACTTATCTTCGTCATTATAATACTCAATGTAAATAAATTATGGCCTTAAACCGTACATTTGTAATATAGCGATAAGCGCAGTTGTAGCCTATAATAATTTTGCGCTTCACTTCAATTTTTCAGCTTTTAGAAATCCCGAAAGATCTAACAAGATGAGTTTTGAAATTTACGACCTTCATCTGAAACCTAATGCTAAGTAATACGTATTGCTTTTAATAAATAACTACGGATTTTATTGAAAAATAATATCAAACTTGATGTTAATGCTACTGGATGGATTACGTTTTGATGAATTATTCGAATTACTATAAAATAAATAAAAACTTTTTAATAATTTTAAATAAAAATACATGAATTTAATATATTCAAAACCAGTCTCTTGTATAGATGGATGATTTTATATTCTCTAGGTACATATTAATACGTACGTGCAACTGCTCACGTAATAAAGAGAAAATTATATCCTAGTCAAACATGATTTAATAATGATTCATGTACGAGAGCTCATCAATTGATTTTTTTTTTTTTAATAAATCATAAAATGTGCTGAAATTATTAAACATTGAGGATGCTTGTTTGAAAATTTGTATTACAGTTATTTATTGCATTGATAATAACGCTTTGTTTTCATTTAAATTTATAAGGCTTTAATATCAATTCAATCGTTATCGTATGTTTAGAAAGATTTTTATATTCCATTGTTTTTTATTTATTTATTTTAAATAATAATATTGATAATTATATTTGGGTTGAAATGTCATGCGAGCTTCGCGAAAAGCACAGTCAATTTCATGTGAAATTATTTAGAATTCTAAAACAACACTTGCAGTGTTTTTTTAATTGTCATTTGATTATAAAATGAAATATACGACAGTGCCAAGTACAATACAGTAGTACAAGGTTGTAGGTTTTGTCATGAGCTATTTAAAAAAGCATTACTTAATGAAAATGAATAATGAATTCTGTTTAGGATTTCAGGTCTGATGTAATATTTTTCGATTTCTGTTTCTAATTTTAAATGATTAATTTGGATTTATTTAATTTCCTTAAAAGATATTAATGAGAACAATGGTAGATAAGCTTAAAAATGGCATTTCCAGCAAAATGGTAAAAAACGAATTAGATGGAGATTAGGATTTGTAGAGGAGTGAAAGGTTTTTGATCTATTCGTTCAGCGAATCGTGACAGGTCATACATTGTGTAGGGGTGAAGGGTGATAGAGCGAGAGAGATAATAACCACGATAATAACCGCGAGCAGGTGTCAAGGTTCGTTGCTCGCGGATTCTGGTGGCTTCCTGACAATGGGATTTCGCCGGTGAAATAAAAATTTCGAAAGGAGGAAACTGTCGCAGAGTCCCCAGTGATCAGGGGGAATTGGGAAAAGCGTGCACTTATTAAGAGCGAGTCGGGCCGGGGCGGGTAAAAGAGGGTAAAAGAGGGTAAAAGAGGGTAAAGGGTCGAAAAGGGAGGGTAAAAATTTTTATTAAGTTGAGTAAAGGTGGAGTGATTTAAGTTCAGTTACATGTAGTTGAACCAAGTTCGGCTCAGCCAAAAGATTATTCATTAGAGGACCGAAAGAACGGAGCACCGAAGGATTACCGGCTCGGTGCACTCGGGCTTTGAGCATGAGTACGCACCACCCAACCTGACACAACCTGACACAACCTGACACAACCCGACTCAACCTGACTCGACCTGTCTCATTGGGTCTTTTATACACGAGTGCGGGTGTGTGTGGGTGGGCTCGTGGGTTAACGGGCTACCGACCGCCACGCACCAGAGACTTGTTTGACTTTTTGCCCTTGCGCTTCTTTCCGTCCTTTGCGTTGCGTAGATTCGCGTAGATGGAAAAAGACGACAGAGCATTATTCATTTACAAATACGTGGGGGGCATAGGTCCGAGTGTGGGAGACCGTGTTTAATCGACCGTTAAATGGCCTTTATGACTGCGAGCCGTCACTTAAATGAACTAAATTTTCTTTCAATTCAATATTTTCCGAGTGTGTTTCCGAGCCGCTGGTATTATTAGCAGAAACCCGGTAATTAAATATTTCTGTGCTTGGTGCACTTTATTATACCTCGCAGCAATTTAACTCACTCGAATTCAATTTGCTAATTTTATTTTCAAGCAAATCAAGTAAAATTTCCACTGCAAGTATCCGTTTCTCTTGTTCCTCTTTTTATTGGAAATGCATTGATCAGTTCCACCACTCGTTTTAAATTATTTTTTATTCTTCATTCATGAATTATTAAAGCTAATTACTTTGTCCGTATCGTTTTACAGTTTCCTTGCCCTGCCATTTCCTTTGTCTTCCCTTTTATTCCTCCGCGGCTCATCCTTTATCCTTTTTTTTTTTTTTTTTTTTTCTCCTCTCTTCTTCGCATTTCCTCTTGTTATTACCAGTGGTACACGAGAACCCACGCGTAAAAAAACATTTAAAGAAAGACGCCCCAATTATGTGAAACTGTTCCGAAAATGTTCGGGAGGTCGGTGCGCCCTGATTCGATGTTTATGTCATTACCTAAGCTTAAGCATCAAATTCATTCGTACCTTCCTACTTACTTTGTTGATTGCAAATACCTAACGATCAAGGGAAGTTACGTGGACGCGATAGTCACCCTCCTATCTGAACATTAACTTTCCTCGGGGATGGCTAACTTCGTCAGAGGTGGAAACTCTATTACCCGTTAAAGCGCAATGTTTTAAATTAATTAAACGCCAACATTTTATTTTTAGCTCGGACTAAATTAGTTTTCTATTTTTCGTCAATCCTTAAAATATAAATTAATTATTTGTAAACATAAATTCATATGCTCGCATTAAAAAATCACCAATGTTATTGTTTTATGTGCGGAAATATATTTCAAATATATAATTGGGTTTATTTTGAAATTTTATTTAAACATTTTATAATTGTATAATATTAATTTATAAATATATACTACTTATATTATTTATGTTAAATTATTGATTCAATTAAATATTACAATATTATACAATATCATCAATACAATATCATTCATACTCATTTTTCTCGATTTTTAGTTAATTTACTCTGCTACTACTATTGATTAAATTATTTTATTTCTTATATTTACATTTAATATCATTTTTTAATTTTTAAATTACATAAAATTTTAAGCCTAATAAATAATAAATAATGTTTTAGTTTTTAAAATTGCAAAGAAAATATATTTTGAAAATTTAAATAACGAAAACTTTTGTTTAAAAATTGTATATTGAAGTTTCTAATTAATTCAAGAATTTTACAAAGAAAAAACTGTATAATATTTTATTTATAAATAGTATTTTCTCAAATAATTACTTATTTTGTTGACATTAACTATGCTATAATATTTGTTCATATATTGGTATTAACAAATCAATATGAGTATACACAAGCATATTTTCATTAAAGTAGTAAACAAAATTATATTATTAAAATTAATGAGGTGTAATTAAGATAAATTTAAAAATCCAAAGATATTGCTCTATTTTATGTAAGATTCCTAGCAATACCTTCACTATGTTTCATTGCATTAATTAATTTTGTGATACTTGGCGTTTTATTTTGAATACAATTTTATTTTAGAAATATGTGTTTGAAATTTTAAAATGAATATTTATGAATACTTTAAATTTTCATGAAATTTAAAGAACATAAGTTATCGTTTTTACAACAATAAATTTAAATTGAATGAATATTGCAGTTTAAAAGATTTTTAATTTAGAATGAAGTATAAGTTTTTATGAATTATAAACAGAATAGATGTAGAAAATGTATTTTAATTGTAAGATCAACAAAATATCGTGAACAATAATATTATAAAATCAATATTTTAAATTTAAATTGATAGAATATCATTGAATTATAATGATATGATATTTATAAATAATTCAAGTTATATCTATGCTATCTTTCGGTACGTTATTATCTTAATATTATTATTATTATTATTATTATTATTATTATTATATTATAATTTCAAGCTTGACAAAAAGTTTTTAAATATATTTAAGATGACTATTAAAAAAGTTATACAAAGTTTGATTTAAAAAGTACTTATAAAGACTATTAAAAACTTTGATAGATTTTTAAAAGATCAAATGATTAAAAATATCGTGAAATAAAAAATTAGTTTTTTTTACAAGCATTATATATATATAGAAAAAAAATAAAATTTCTTAATAAATACATACGTGTCATTTATTTTTTATTAATAGCATAAATTAATAAATAGCAGAGATTTTAAATAACTTCTTAAAATTATAGAATCTTTTCACCTTTTAAATATTATTTAACTAGAATCTTTCAAAGTTATATTAGGTTATTTACAATAATAATTACAATAGAGTTAGGATATGAGAAAACTTTGTTTTAAATATTAATATTATATATTAATAGATATTAATATAATAAAATAATATAATCAAATCCTTTATTTTTTCTTTACGTAATGTTTTTATAAATAATATGAATCATATGCTTTACTTTTGAAAAGTAATTCACAATATTCTTTTATAGTATTTTTTAATAAATTTAAAATAATGCTGTATTTATTAAAAAACTTTAATATTTTAAAGAATTTAAAAACATTTTTGAAAAATTTTCGTAAAAAATAAGTAAAATAAAGAATATTTTTTTACTGATAGTAAATAATCAATTGAAAGTAATAAATCTCTTTGCTATTTACCAATTTGAATTATTTCATTTTTTAAATAAAATCTATTCTGTATAAATACTTAAAGATTCTTTTAAAGTACAAAATTCAAGATTTTTAAATTATAGTATACATTTGTTTACTAGTGTATTTATTTTGTGTATAAAAAAAAAATTAATATTTCATTTCGTGTTTTATTTATTTATTTTTTTTTTTTTTTAAATAATATTTAAGATTTTCTGTTATATACAATGATTTGTTTTACATAATGGTTCCTTTAAGGAAGCGGGTTTTCTTATAATAGTCTTCACTATTTATTCAAGAAGTAGTTATAAAAAATAAGAATAATGGAAGAGTGCCAGCATTTTTCACAAAAGAAAAGTACCATTTGAAAATAAGCTTACAGAAACAATAAAGTTAACCAAGCAAACTATTTTAAAGCTAATAAAAAAAATGGTTAATATTTTTAAGTTCAATACATTTAAGGTTTAACCAAAAAATTATTAATAGATGAAAAGAAAACATTTCTACACAAGAAAATATCTCGTTTAATGTTATTACCTGATTTTTAGCTTCAGGAGGTGTGTTTGTGCAAGTCTGCTGGTCAAAGGTTAACCTCGTGTTTTTAACTGTATTTAATACTCCAGTTGCGTCCTCGATAAATTTACTCTGATAATCCTCGGATATCCAGGAACTATCGTCGTTACATTTATTATCATCACAATATGAGTCCTGTTCTGAATTAGAATTTTCGCAAGAAATTTAAAAAATAAGTTTTATAATTTACTTTTTTTTCGTATAAAATGTTCACATTTTTGTCATTTAATATACAGCAATGTGTTTGACGTTTTACCGAATAATTTTTCAAGAAGAATATTATCCATTGTAAATGATGCGAATTACAAAAAAATAAAACTATTTAATTGATAAAATTTAATCAAATCTAAAATTAAATAAATTCATAAAAACTATGAAAAAGTCGTAGAATAATTTTAATGATAGAATAAAATTACATAAAGTTTAAATTACAATTTGAATCTTTTTTACGTCCTTTGAATATGAATATCATATCACATTTAAAATTACAATTACATTTCTTTAATTATTGAATATAACAATGTTTGTCGGATATTTTTCATCGAATATTTTCGAATAATTTCTGAAATTTAACCAATATCGGTGAACATTTTTAGAAATTCTGTATTATGGAAATTAAAAAAAAACTTTTGGTTTAAAGTAATAAAGATAGAGGAAATTTTAATAATGAGATTTAATTTCATATTAAAAATTTGAATAATTAAATCAAAATCTGAATATCAATTATAATTAATAATGAATAACTTTTTAAATTTGTCAATCGAAATTATAATTAATAAAATTGATTTGATTAATTTCTTAGATATTTTATGCGAAAGATAAATCATTGTTCTTTTTTGAAATTATATGTATGATATTTAAATATCTTTAAAACTTTGATGTTAAAATCATATTAAAAAATTTTAGTAAATTGTATTTTTATTTCTACATAATATCAAGAAAAATTTCAGTGATGATATTTCTGAAAGCTATTATTTAATGAAATAATAAATATTGACACAAATTTTGATTCCATAATTTTATTTTAAAGTTTAAGTTAATTTTAAAATCGATTAAATAAAATAAAATGAAAGAAACGTTTTTACATATATATATATATATATATATATATACATATATAAATCTGTAAATTTGTCTAAAATAATGTACTTTTATATATTAATTTTTTTCTTTTACGTTCAAGTCCTTTTCTGTTAAATGTTAATTTTATATAATAGATTATATAATAAACATACATATACACACACAATAGAAATGGTTATAAATTGGATGGAAAATATTCTTTTCTTTCATAAGACGAGTTTTACTAAAAAATTTGATAAATGTAACGTTAAAGACATTGAGTAAAATTGAAATATTTTTTTCTCTTGTTTTACGAGAATAAAGTAATTTGGAACGTTTAGGTTCTTCAACACGCAATTGGATTTATTCCATTTTCGATATAATAAAATGAAGGCGTTATGAGAAATATTAAAAAATCAAGATTTTACTCACTCGAGGGAAGTCGAAGGTGGGTCTCGTTGTGTCCGTCAATTTCCTCGTCACTCCCGGGACAACGCTCGGTGTGCAGGAGGACTTCTCCGTCGGCATACCAAATGCAGCAGCAGCGTTTGCAGCTGGTCGTGCTCGAGGAGGAGGTGCGGTACGAGCCTCGAAGAAGGTTCGCCAGGTGATCAGCTCCTGTAGCACATCCCCAATTCAAATCACACCTCGCATCAACATCTCGAATACACCCATTTGACACAGAAATTTTTTATTACATTATTTTCATGGAAGGTATCTAAGGCGCTTTTATAATTATTTAAATTCTTTAAAATTCAATTAAAACTAAGAACAGATTAATTGACTGTATATCTAGAAGATTATTTCGATCTAATTGAAAGATTTAATAATATTTTGGTTATGAAATACTTTCATTATAATAAAAAATTAGCTTAAAGAATATAGACAATAGAATATAAAAAATAGATTATTCGTTTGCATCTAAAAAGATAAGTATTTGTAAAATAAATTTTATAAAGTGATTTATAAGTGTATTAAAACTTGAATTTATTTATTCATACATTCCACATAATTAGTAAAGATAATATAAACAAATTTACCAATATAAAAGTAATTATAATTTTAAATTCAAATGAGAAATTTACATAATAATTAATTTCAAGTAGTACTTTCATTTAAATTGAATTGTATAATTAAACATTAATTACATATATTTTTTACGAAATTCAATATCTAACATTTAAATATTTAATTTTTAATTTTATTTAAACTTATTTAGATTAAAATTGTAATAACATTTATTTGTGTTTTTAAATATACATATATTCAACTAAAAAATGAATTTAATTATAGTATTATGGTTTAATGAAATAATTTGTATTATGGTATTCGATTAAACGAATTTCAAATTATAATTTTCATGAGTTTTGAATATGAATAATATATTACGGTACAAATTGATTGATTCTTTTAGTTCATTTTCGAAATCTGTATTAGATAGCTCTTATGATGTTAAACAAATTTTTGAATTAATTGGCAATGGTGTCAAATCAGATGAAACTTAATTTGTGCAATAAACATATAATCTTTGATCATTTAGATCAAAGCTCATAGTTTAATCAATAATAAATAATTAATAATAATAATAAATAATAAATAATAATAATAAATAATTAATAATAATAATAATAATAATAATAATAATAATAATAAGAGTAACAACAATAACAACAAATAATAATACACAACTTGAAATATTCATTAATTCAAGTATTTTTACTTCCAATAAGATAACAACTGAAATTAAAAGCGCTATATGAACAATTAATTAATTACTATAAAATAATAATTAATTACTGTAAAAAATAAAAAATGAGTAATAATAAATGACCGAAAAATGTTTATTATTATTTTATCAATGCAGTATTATAATGCAAAGAGTTAATCCAATACATAACATTATAAATATCGATTTATAAAAATGAATATCTGCTCAGTAGTCGGTAGGACTACCCGGTTAACTTGACGCATGACAGCATCCTCACCAATTATCCTATCGTCCGTCGGTTTGGTGGTCCAGCCAGCATCCCGAGGTTTGAAGCTCGGCGAAACGACCTCTGTCATTGACAAGCCGGGGCAAAGCCTTGGAGATGGTGCAACAATCCGGTAATCCTCGCTCCGGATGAGCCGTTCAGGGGTGTAGCAAAGAGCGCGATGATGCTCGTCCTCGGATTTCTCATTGATATTGAGCGACTGCATCTCAATGTCTTCCCCGTCGTCATTATTAAGTTGTTTTAGCTGGACCTCAGATGTGAATTCCTGGATGGGAATGCCATCCCTTAAAGTGTCTTCTGATGCACCGGATGAGTTCGAGGGAGAGCTCGTGGATTTCTCCTCTAACGTCTAAGTTACCCATGGATTAATATTGAGATTAATATTAGGATAGATATTAACGAGAATGTGCTAAATTCGGATTTCAAACGATCTTTTTGCAGCAATGCCGAATTGGAAATATTATAAAATTGAGCTTTAGAAATAATTTAAGCACTTGAGATTTCGTCTTTTAATTAAAAATAAGGATTACAATAATAATATAGATCGCGAGTGGAATGGGGACGTTAATAGGTGCGTTGTTAAAATAGTTCAAAATTATAACGTTTTGAAAAAATCGTGTATTTTTTCATCATAAATTGCCAATTTAGCGAATTTCTTAATATAGCTAATTATAAGACATGGCGTGTTGTAAAGCATCGAGTTTTATTTATTTTTTTTTCTTGACTCCAGCATTTGTCGGAACATTTCTGTTCGGAACAAGGCTGGGAAATCTGTGGGAGGGTTTGCTATTTTCTATTTTCCCTTCTTTTTTTTTTACGATCAGTGGGAACAGCAGGAGTCTTCGGGCAAAGCGTGTTTTTCAATCCTGTAGTAGGGCGCGATAGAGCGTCTGGTGGAGTAGCCCTACACGCTAAAATTTATTTGCAGTTTGGCGAAACCACTGCGGGGATTTTGAAGTGCTGAAAAGTTTTTTAAGGGTGACCGTGCAAATGCAAATGCTGGTGAATTAAGGGTGTCATCCAGTGTCACCCGAGCTCGGAGGTCGGAGTTCAAAATTTTGTTCACACCTTGGGCGTTAGTATCGACTCGGGCTGCTTTTGGGCGTCCAGGACGGGACTCTTGGCCGATCTCCTTGAAAGACCAGAGCCAATTTTCTAATTGCCATTTTCATGTGCAGTTAGCCTTAAAGGCCTCTTTTAACATTTAAAAGCCTCCGCCGTGTTCTTTCCAGGTGCCACGCAAAATTTTACCGCGTAGTACCGCCATTCCAACAGAATTTATTCTGACTCCAAGACGCGAGGTCACAGCTTTGAAAAATACATTTCGCGCAAAGGCACCAAGGTTTTGCAGCTCTTAATGATCGTGGAAGAAAAAAGGGCAAGACGCTTCTAAAAAAAATCCTTCTCGTTTATTTTCTGACCTTTCCGTAAATAATCGAGTATTGAAGAAACAGTCTCGATGCTTCTTTAACACACCATGTACGTTTGATATTAACAAACATGTCGAGGAATGTTATTAATTTTCGCGTTGTAATATCTATGTTTCTCTATGTTTATCTTTGTTTATAAATCTTTTGGTGAAGATGTGGATGTAAAAAAATTACTACAATAATAAATCATTGCACACTGCACGATTTAAATATTTCCACTTTAAATTCAAATTCGGATTTCTCAAGCGATATACTTTTATGTGGTATTAAATAAATTTAGGTATAAGCATTCTGGTGCTTAAAGGATAACTATGGCTTATCAGATAGCAAGAATCGTACTTCTGTTTCGACACCAATCCACCAACCAAATGAATCTTCGTCGGAACCTGATGAGCTGCCACTTGAAGAATTTCGAAGCGAAAACATTCTAATTCTATTGATACTATTGGTCTGTTACTGAAAATGAAGCACACGATATAAAAGCTAAATTAGAGCTTTATCAAAAGAAAATTTATTGGAGACAATTTATATTGTACAGCTATTTCAATATTATAGATTTTTATATTTTGAATATGCCAATAAGTCAAACTGAATAGTTATTGGAAATACACTATAATTTCAATTTTAGTATATCATATCAAATATAAAAACCTATTTTATTGCTTAATCATAAAATATATTAAATGTTATTTTTATAAATGCATACCTACACTTATTTGAAACTCTTATATAATTGATTTACTAAAATTAAACAATATAAAATATATTTTACTTTAGAAAAAGATAAAGTACAATGACCATAACTTGCATAAATATTTCAAAATGTATTGTAAAATAATAAAATATGATTTTAATAATTAAGTGTATAAAAATTAGCCTTAAACTTTTAAAAAGCAAAATTTGATAGGAATATAGTAAAATATTTAAGTTTTAGATTTTCAATATTTCATAACTTCAATATACATATACACTAAAGTTTATATACATACTAAACCATTCTGTATGTACACTTATAATACGTGATTATATTAAAATTAAAAGTGTTATTTGAGAAATGATTGGCGATGCAATTATTTATAAATTGTGAAAAATTTATTCTAAACATTTCTTGTATTTAATAGAGAGTAATATGGTATAGTTTTTATGAATATTATTATTTAAATGTTGACCTACATAATTTTGTAAAATTTTATTAAAAATTCGTTTAATGCAAATATGTTTCTTTTCTCATTACATGAATGTATAAATATTTTAAAAGTTGAAATTAAAAAGCAGTTTTAAAAATTTATCAATAAAATTTGTTTGAATTAAGCATTTGGATAAAAATTAAATTTAAAAAAGCATTATAATTAATAATACTCATAATCGTTTTATCGACAATAATTATTTTATTGAATATTTAAATCAATTCAACTGTATACATCAGAGAATAACTTAAAATAATCTTCGAATATATTAAAAATTTTGGTACGATATTGATTTTTTTATTATTTAAAAAAATTACATCCATAAGTATTTTAATATTTAGGAATTTTTCTAATTATATAAATTCAAATTAACAATTTGATTTAATATTTATAATCGATTCATGACTAATTTATGCTTAAATATTTATTATAAATATTAAATCATAAAAGTCAATTCTAACCTAATTTATTAAATACTCGTTCTTTTAGAAGCAATAAAAATTGTAAAAGTTTAAAAAAATTTGAATAAACTCTTTAATAATGTTTAGAAGCTGTGGAATGCAATTATACAATTAAATATAAAATGTTTAGCTAAAAGTTAGTTAATCATATGATCGGAAGCATAATATTTACTTCAATCTTTAAAATTCAATTTGTAATTCTTTCCTTTCAATTGCTTATAATTTCCAAATGACTTTTATCAACTATTTCCAACATTAATTAAATGTTAACTATTGCAGTTATGATTATTGGATTTTTATATAGATATTAAAATTAAAATTTATTTAAATATTTAAACAAATATTTGAACTTGTATTTGTATAAGATTAAAGTGGAGCTATTTTGAAGTAAAACCTACAAGTATTCGCAATGATAAGAAAAAAATTTTATTTTTATTAAAAGTATATCAAACTGCCTTGAACATTGTTATTTTTATAATTATAGAATAACATAAAAAAATTTTAAAGATTCGTTTTTTCATGTGGTCGTAAATATTCGTAATTGTGTGATTTTGAATAAGAAGTGAATTGCCAAATGTTATTAGCTGTATACCGAGGTGATTGTCTAGTCTAATACTCATGATTGCAAATAGTGCTGTAAAGTAAGTTGTAAATTAGTGACGGGTATTTGTATGGGCTATTAAAAAGTAGAAGTGGATAAATCATTATTGACTTATTTCGTATTTAAAGCTCGCCCCAAGTAGATCAAATTGTACCGCAAATAAATGCGACACGAGTTTACTAGTTTCCCTCAACGTGTGTATCTTGCGATCGACGAAGCTTTAGAAATGCATTGACCACGATTAAAATATCCGAGAATTCAAAAAGGATTATTAAAAATCAAAGCCTATTATCGATTAGGGGTAATCGACAATTGCAGTTGCAGAGGAAAGAGTTATTTATCAAATGAGGGAGGCGCACTCGATCGGGCTAAAAGGGCCAATCGCGGAAGCGGTGGTGGAATGGGGATGGGAATGGGGATGGGGGACTTCCGCTCGAGCGTGGCCTTCCTCATCCTCGTTATCCACCCTTAAAGTGCCGCGCTATTTAATGATAGGAATAAGCTAATCAATGCGGGCCTCCAGGGCATCGCCGCGATCCTCGACCCCCTTCCTTTCCTGCCTGCGGTTCACTTGTCCGGCTTCCGGATCACTGGCGCCGAGTTTGCGTGTCGGTGAACTGCCACCGACCCCCCCCCCCCCCCCACCACCCCCCGCGCCTCTCACCCAACCACCCTTAATGCTTTCCAATTTTCTGCTGTAATCAATCCTATTTAGTGATTTGACACTCGAGAACCTTTGCATCGACATTTTACACGTTTACTCGATGACTATTATGTCGCGTTACAGAAAAAACAATGGCGTGGGTCTCGATCGAATCACTGAATTTCAAAGTTTACAAAAGGTGACGGGGCTCGTTCTGTTTGCTTTAATCAAACTGGCGTTTTTTTTTTCCTCGACATTGTTGGCTGAGTAACTCAATTGATCATTGCCGCAATATACCCAATTCGATTGATTCTCCAACTATAGCAGTGTTAGTAGTTCTGAAGATCTTTATAATTACATCTTAAGCCACTGTGTACAACTAAATATAAGGCGGCGATTGTTTTGCTTGTTTACAATATTGTTGGAAAAACTTTTTCCTTCGTAGCTTCTAATAAATAATCTAATAAAATATAGAAAATGTAAACCTTTGTATGACAGTGCTATTTGTATTTCATGTCAATACACTGAATGTACAAGTATTTTTTTTAAATATTTTACCCTATAGGGATTGAACATTTTATTTAAAAAATATTATTTTAATCAAATATTTTCATAAAAAAATCGCATGATTGGTTTTAAAATATTTTTATATCGGATTTTTTTTTAAAATACTTGATTTTAGTTACTGAATTGAGGTAGTGAACTTTACAGTAAAATTTTTATATAATTCAATTATCCCTATTTAATTATCTTCTATATTGACATAAAAGTAAAATGGAAATTATATTTTTAGAATTTTTTTAAGTAAAAAGACTTTTTGTAAAATACTTGTAAAACATCTGCATTTCAATACATTTTTATAAGTAATTAAAAAATTTTTTACTTATCGAAATAATTTTCTCATATTTTAAACAAAGAATTTTTCTTATTAAAGCAATTTTGTTCAAAATGTTTATAAAAGGTTAAAAATTAAAACTATTTTAATATCATAACTAGATAAATATTATAAACTGTTAAATTTTTTAAAAAATTATAACATTTGGCAAACTATAATGATATTTAAAACGCATAAAAAGTTTTAACATAATATGCGAGTCGATTTTATTCATTTTATTTATGTAATTGATGGATAATGTAATGTTTGAAATATACTAAATATAAAATATAGATCTTACTGATTTTCGAAATTGATATACTGAAATACTGATTCGAAATTTCTTGTTCATATTCTGAATTGATTTTTCAGATATTCACTATTTGTTGAAAAATATTTTAAGACCAAAATGTATTTTAAAATCACAATGTACATATAATCGTTTCAATTTTTAAAAAATATATACATTATATTTTTTTCAAACGACAAATTAAAATAAGTTATTTTACATAGAACGCGGTATAGTTTGAGAAATTTTATAAATTAATAAAGTAGTTCGACACTTATGATTTTAAAAAACGGTAATAAAAAATTTCTTACAAAAAATAAATTTTAACGTTACATAAAATTTATTATCAGCAAAACGTAGATGAGTACGTTTAATTGAATACTAACTTTTCCGCAATAAATTGTTTTTTAAACACCATGACAAAGGTAGAATCATCATTATAAATGAATTTACAATTAGAAAACCACAACTTTTATCAATTTATTTTTATTCCCATTAGAAATTAAAATCTCATCCATCTCAAATTCTCTTCAACATTTCCATAAAAATTAACATTTCCCCCTTTAATCTTTCTCCTCCACCGCAACTCCATAAAAATGAAGCGCTGTCCCTCGGCCCCCGCGCGATTTATTTTTTTGTTCGACGTGTGTCGCGTGTTGCAACAATTCCGATCGAGCAGCCGGCAAACACTAACACGGATATATTGGTTCACAGTTCTCCCCTCCCACCCTTCCCCCAATACAATCACATCACATCGTCATGGAGACGCTAATTTAATATTCACGCGTCTTGATTTTGCGGTCGAGCGCTGGAGCCACAGTTGAATCAACACCAACACCAACACCAACACCAACACCAACACCAACGCATAAGCCTCGCTTCCACATTTGTTGCTTTTATTTATCATTTTCTTCGCTTTTCTTTTTTCCTCCTCCTCCTCCTCCTCCACCAACTCCTTCTCTTCCCCCACGAGTTTTCGTGCGTGCATAATCATGCCGATGTTTTTCTTGGCGTGTCCAACTTTATTGGCTTTCCCCTCGGTCATTATTCTTTCATAATTACGACCGGGAGAATTGAAGTGACGTTCTTATTTTCATTGTGAGCTATACGTTTAATATTATACTTTTGATGCCGTTTGCATCATTTTCTACTTATCACGAGTGAGACGTGACCAGCTAAAATTTTATTATTCCTGCTCACTTTAATCGTAAATTAGTAAGATTTTAATTTCTAAAATTTATGTTCATTTTAAACTGGTGAATATCAATTTAATTCAATTGCATTTTTGTGAATCAATGGATTTGTGGTTCATTCAAACGCGAGCACGAGGCTTTTATATCCGCGATTGTAAATTTGTTTAGTACAGATGTATTTATACTAAATTATTTACTTAATGATAAAATGCTGTAAAAATTAATCGTTGTGTACTTATCGATAAAGGAGTAAGTATCTCAGTCACGAATAAATAAATAAACGAATGAGCAATATTTATATAATAAATAAGCATATGCTAAATATTAATTAAATTTATGCATTAACAATGAATGGATTAAAAAAGCTTCTCAATCAATTAATTAATGTTTTTATTTATTTTTAATTATTCGTTATCTATGATGTGTCTGTATGAATAATATTTGATTTCAAAGTGTACGAATGATAAATTAACTTTTTTCGTATTACAAATTTTACCGCAGCCGAATCCTGATTTTATAATTGAAACATTATAATATTGATATTTGAATTGATAAACTAAAAAAGTACAATTTCCATTGTATATTTCTATTTATTTTAAAAAATTTTAATTCAAAACAATATTTTCTCTTTTAATATTGTGAGGGTTATTGAAATGTATTTCAAATATTCCGTTTCACGCGTACTTCAATATTTTTGATAGAAAAGAAAATTACTGCGCATTGCGCGATGCTTTTTTTGTTTTTTGTTTTTGTTGGCCCTGCATAAATAGCCGCAAGATTTCAAAACAGGCAAAGTTAAAAAATCAACAATATGTAAATGACCAAAGAGAAAAAAGAATTTCATTGTTTATCGGTAGTGTAGGCTAATAGCCCGAAACATTCTGTAGTGTTTTGCATGGGCATCATTGATCCGACAGGCTTTTGTAGAAAAATGATAAAAAAACTTTTTCGGTCAATACGCGCACGGCGAGGAATCGAAGCGCGTTTATTTAATGTTCCTGCCCTGAAACTCGATATACCCCAGATAAAGTTTTGTTGCGTAAATTTTAAACCGACATCAAAGTCTGATGACGAACGAGTTGTAAACAACAACTCCAGATCGAAGCTGCGACAAAAATACGTAGACGCAACAGGGCGGCAGAGATTTTTGTCCGTGAGATGGTCTAATGAGATTACCTTTGCTGTTTTAGCGGCTCGATCATCCACAAGTCCTCGATGATGAATTTATCTTGGATTTACGATTGATCCGAGGAGGGATTCGGCCACAAAATGCCCTTGCGAAAGGGAATCACTCACGCACCGGTACAGAAGTACATTTTCCTAGTTTTTGTACTTTTGCACTTGTGCACTCGCTGATGGTCGACATCTATCATTTAAGAAGTTGCCATTCAGGAAGTTGTCCCTTGGTAAATAAAGGATAAATACAAGCGAGGCTATTATTTCACGGATAAATTCGACTCGAGCACATCTTCAATCTAAGCTCGCGATCATTTCCATTCAAATTCTCCTAACAGAGTAGTTAGTTAGAGCAGTCAAAGTTACACGAACCTCACGCAGATAAAAATATTGCGATCGGAGAAAAGACAAATATTTATTGCGCGAGCTAATAGAAGCTTTTCGTTGTTGTCGATATTTCGCTTGTCGAGTCGCAATCTTGTCCCCGGGACGGTGGATTTCGGTATAAATACGTGGACGGCTCCGCCCCAAAATAAAAGTAAATCCGTTTGCCTGACCTTAGCACTCTCCTCGATAAGAAGCAGCAATCTTCCTCCTTTTTACACGAAAACGTCTTCTTCTTTTTTTTTTTGCCCTTTATCTCTCGGGTTTTTCGCTCTGGGCCCAATCCATTAGCCCGTCCTTTTTCAAGAATTATGCGCGAGCGGCCGCCCGATAAATTATCACCGGCGCCCCGACCAACTTATCACACACGTGATAACTGCAGTTCCGCGATCATCATTAGGTGGAAAGATGAAAGACGACCAAACAATATTCTTGAGCCTCACACAAGCTCCAATCTCTCCCCGATCCACCAAGACCGATCGATGGATTTCCCTTGAAGCTTTCTTCGTTTGTTCGTTCAGTCTTTAAAGTGAAGTTTCCATCGCGATTCGGCTGGAAAGGTGAGCACAGGTGAGCGCAGGTGAGCGCAGGTGAGCGCAGGTGAGCGCAGGTCAAGAATTCAGGAAGAACCGCTGAATTCTGCCAATCGAGGGACCGGCACCGATAACTTGCTTGCACCCTCGACCTTCTTTTTAAACTGAGGTTAAACGTTAATCGACGAAGGCTCGCGATTTCGAGGGGAAATAATAATCGTGATAATGATAATAATCCAAGAGGGGGTGGAGGCCGTTTAAACAAAGAATCTCCTGTCTTCGGGCGAAATTCGATTTCCCGTCCACTGGTCCACTCGTCAAGTCCACTACATTCCCAATCGCCCTCACCGCCCCCGGAATATTTGTCGGTTGGCGTACTGCGGATGACACGCTCCCATCCTATCGAGAAGTGTCGGCGAATCGAACCGAACGACCTGTCGTCCCAATGTATAGGCGCGATCCTCGGTACCGGCACCGCTCGCCAAGTGGCCGACCTCGCCACCTAGTGATCGGTCTCCCGAGGAGATGTCGCCGCCGATGTCGGCTGCACGCATTTCTCCATTTTTCCCCGAGACATCCGGCTCTGTGTCCATGCTCCCTCGACTGATAGACCGCGCGCGACCTTTATTCATTTATTTATCGCTCGATCTCTGTCTATCCGATTTTATTCCTATGCTATTCCCTCCAGGAGGTAATAAATTATGGCTGATCACGTTAAAGGATTAACCCCCGATCCTTTCCCATTCATTACCTTCGCGAAAATTTACCTTACTTTTTACGGGGTTTTTCTTCCCCCTCCATTCTCCATTTATGCCGATCCAAATGCCATTTATATTGTCATCTAAGGAGTATTTTCAATTATTCTAATTACGAATGACTCTGTACGTTAAGCTGTATTACGCCACTGTTTGCACAGTTAATGTCATTTTGTGAACTTGTTTTCATTCTACAATTTATTCTGGTATCAACGTTTTCAAATATATATTCAACACACATTAGCCACTCCATATAATACATTTGCTAATCAATCCACACTTGCTTCGATAAAACTGTATTTTTCTTTTTTGTCTCTTATTGATACAAATAAGCCACTTATCCCTGTAATGATATCTGCTTATTATTCTGTATCAACTGTTATTTATTCTTTAAATGTGTTAAATTATTACCATCTCAATCTAATTTCCATTGATTATAAATTAGAGGAGTTGCAATTTTTATAAATTAGTAAAAAATACTCCCAACATTATATTCTGTACTTAGTGAATGATGAAAGGTAGGCATAAATAATTTAAAAATTCTATTTACGATCTTTTAGTTCAATTTCACTTGCATAAAATATTATTTTAGAATTTCAATTACATTTTCAGCGGTTAAGTTCTATCAATAGTATTGCAAAATTGTATTAACATTGAGACAAAAAACTATTATTAATAAAACAATGATCTATTTTTTATTGTTAACACAATAAAACTTAGAATTTTATTCAAATTCAAGAGATTTTTTATTATTTTATTAGAAAAATATTTTTTAAAATATTTTGACCAACAATATTTATCTAACGTACTGTTTTTTTTTTTTTTTTTTTTTTTTTTTTTTTTTTTTATTTTGAAAACATAAATTTTTAATAAATATTTATAGAATTATAAATATAAATACATTTTAAATAAATAAATTCATAAATAAATTCATTTTATTTTAATGCATTTATAAAAATATTATAATAAACGACGATAATTATAATTATTAAAAGTATACATGAATAACTATTATATACGCAAAAAAGATTTAATTTAATTGTGATAGTACTGTTATAATAATTTTTATTTTATTTTGTATGTTATTTTAATTACATCATGTTACACATATTTTTTAGATTTTTGCATATATAATTGATGTATTTGTTTAGAG
The DNA here is from genome assembly GCA_018907245.1 of Eupristina koningsbergeri. Lineage (NCBI taxonomy): Eukaryota > Metazoa > Arthropoda > Insecta > Hymenoptera > Agaonidae > Eupristina > Eupristina koningsbergeri. Next base: position 1,746,182 of record JACCHV010000035.1, read on the forward strand.
CAGCTTTTGAATGTTTTGATCGATTTCGACATATATTTTCCTGCTTTGTTTTTATTGATCCCAAGAGTATTTATAGATCAGTTCGAAGGAAATTTAATTATTCGCAATAAAGAAAATTCAGTTAAATAAAAAGAGATAAATAAAATTGAAAGTATTAATTTAATCAAAATAACCAAATTTTAATAAATATTATTTGTATAATAAATTTCATCGTAAATAAAATAATCTTTTAACATAAGCATTTTATATTCACTCTCTTTAACGATAGTGATCATATAAATTTTAAACAAAGTTTTAAATTATTTATAAAGTTTTTATTTTTTTCAATATATAAATTATAATATTTTGTCAAACAATTTTATAGTAATTTAATAAACACGAATTAATTTGTACAGTAAACTATTTTGGATAACTAATATTTTTATAATCGAACTTTATATAATTAATTTTAACTCAATATAAGATGGTGCTGTAGAGATATTTAATATTCAAAACGTATAACATTCTTACTTGAAATTTCCATACTCAATTAAACTAATGCAATTCTCACTTCATTTTAATTGAAGGGTAGAAAAATTTAATAAATCATAAATAAATCTTGTATACATTAATTTTAAATTAAATAGACTGAAATTTTCGATTGATAAAATCATATTCTTATAATCATTACCATATAAGTTATATTTTACAATCATATTTTAGACTAATTTAATTGTAATTTTTTTATTAATTATATTTATAATATAATTATACTTATGCATAGGTATTCAAATAATCAGACTTGAATTTTTTATTGCAATTTGATATTTAGCTGCTTTTAATTTATAAGTAGAAAAACTATGCATTAATCAAGTTATACAGATTAAATTTCAGTTAATGTGTTATAATCTCAAGGCATGACAAATATAGATTGTATATTGCACATATTTATTAAAAAATTAAAGATAGAAAAAAATTATTCATATACTGTGTCATTTATTAACGTAATCATTTCAAATATAAAAAAATATTTGTTTTTTTTAACGTTTTATTTTTATTTGTTAATTTTAATGATTTTAAATTTATTGCTTTTAATACTTATTAAAATAAAATTATAAAATTATACAATATCAGTTATAAATGCGAAAAAATAATAGATTGAAATACTCTTCAAAATCAGCTGTAGTTATCTCTATGAAATTATAAAATAACAAGAAACATTGAGATATTTAATTTAATTTAAAGATATTTAAAGAAATCAAAACTAGCTCGTAATAATGTACCTGATATGGGCACAAATCATAAAAATGTAACTGTAGATAACTTAATAAATGCATAAGATTTTATATACTACTTTATAAAAATTCTAGTGATAATATTGTACGACATAAAGTTTAGGTTGAAATAAACAGATTTTCACGAAAAGAAATTAAAATAGATTTTTTAAATTAGAAAATTCATTTAAATTTATGAATTATCTCATACACTCTAATAATTTTAACAATGTACACAATATTATATAATATATATTTTACAATATGAAATAAACATTTGATAAATATTCTTATACATATTCATTAGAATTTCTAATATTAACTTAGGATGTTTAGTTTTGACACCAATAACAAATGATATATGCTAAATTATAAAATAATATTGAAAAAGATTTAGAAATAAAATTACATATTTATATTTAAAACTTACTTTTAATTTTTGTTTTCTTCATTTGTCGTAAAAATCACAGGTAAATATAATGAAACTGATTTAATAAAAACACATCATTTTTCAGAACAATAGTAGGTCTGGTTTACGAAACAAAACTCAATTTAATACTAAAAGGCGGTCTGTGTATATTAAATACATAAACATGGTATTATTAAAGGTGATGGAATATTTAACAGTAACTATTTCTATTGATGAATAAATAATCAGAAAGTTAATTTAGACAAATAAATTATGGATTAAAGTGTAATGATAACTCAAATTGAGAGAGAAAACGGTAGAAAGAGACAGAGAAAAATATTTGAGCATTGACTTTAGTACAATGTCGGCTAATTATAAATATTAATAAATTTTAAATTAAATTTTCAGTTACCTATGAAGAAATATTATAATCCAATTTTACGTATTAATGTATTTATTTGAAAATAACATGTAAATAGATGTTGAATGCAAGTAGAAAATTAAAACATAAATGTACTAATATTTTGGTTCAGTGAGACTACGGTTGGCTTATAGTTTTAACATCTAAAAATTATAATTAAATCAACAATTAATTATTGTGATATCAAATATTTGAATAATTAATATTATTCAAACTTTTAATCCTAAAAATCATAAAAATATTTTATTTTAATATTAACGTTCGTTCATAATTAATCAAAAATATAAGATTTATAAAATAAATGATTCTTTTGTTTCTACTTTTTTTTTTAAATAAAAATAAATTTTTAAAATAAATGGCCATTCATTTATCATTACATTGATTTTTAGTAATTCTTAGTTGTAAAAATTAATTAAATTTCATAAAATTTATATAGCAATGATTAATTTATATTCTAAATGCTGCTACGATTTAGATACAAATTTGTTGCAATTAAAATTTCTAACAGCTTTACTTAATATTACATAAATATTTTATTGCGACGGGAAAATTTATATGTTTAAATCATGCGTCAATATACTTTGTAAAATAAAATTTACACGTGTAATCATTTCTTACTTATAATATTAAGTAAAAATAAAAATATTTACTTTGCATTAATTTTTTTAGAAGTATAGTTTGAAGGTATCAATGCATTGAAATATACAAATGTATGTACATGTTTATGTCAATAGAATATAGGAAATAAAAAGAGACAATTATCTTTTATAATGCTTTTTTACTTTTATATCAAATTGGACTATACAGAAAAAATGCTGGGTATAAATTTATAGTAGATATAAAATAAAATTACATAATAAATTAAATATAAGTATAAATACATATTCTCCTTTTATTTGTTATTTTTGTTTTAGCATATCTTTTTGTATATAATATAACTAATGTTTATATATTGTTTTAAAAGATCTATGTTTTTATTTAATTACTTTATAATTCCTTTAGGTTAATTTAATAAAGTAAGAGTTTTATATTACAGTTTTGAGCTCTCTGATTAATTTTTAAGTTATAAGAGGTACATTTCAATTTACTTAAACGCAACCTGCTTTAATACAATAATATCATTATTAAAAAAATGAAGAAACTAAATTGAGAATGGTGTTAGTAGAATAAGAAAATATTTTGGAAATATTTTAGGATGCTTGTTGTAGAAGTCAAAGTATAATTTCTAAAAACAGAATATAAATTTATGATTGTTGAAAAATTGTTATTTTAGTTCTGATATTTTAATTTTTTAATTTATAAAGCTATAATTTGTTAATTTAAAATTTTTATTCTCCATTATTCTCAACATATTTTTCTAATTATAAAGATGAAAGAATTCATGAATATTTAGAGTTTAAAATTTTATTAACTTTTCCACATCGCTGCAAATTTTTTGCTCATAATTTTTCTAATATCTCGAACAGATTAGTAGCAGCTATTTTTCTGGAAAATACAAGGAACTCTTTAATGAAAGAGCTGTAAGAACAGTAATTTGTACGAGATAATTAAATAGAACATTTAACGCTATTCCTAATGTTTATGCGAAGTTAAAAGAACCTTTTCTTTTTAGGATGTAGTATAAATACTTAACAGATAAGTTTTTATTATTAAATTCAATATTATAAACTTCTTTATGATTGTACTTTCGTTTTTATATGATAATAGAAAATTGAGATTGGTAAAATTCAAATTATAATGAATATTTATTTATTTCTGTAAAAAAGGAGAATTTTAATATTATTAATTATTATAACTATTGTAATTAATTATTCCACATGACGATGAATCTATACTGATCAAAATTGATTGATCAAAATTATTTTAATTATATTGTTGAAAACTGACTTTCATATTAATCCTTTGAAATAATTATAAATTAAATTGATATAATAATAAATTCGCTTCTTTACTTAAATATTTTTAATTATGATAAACTTGATAAAAAATGAATAAAATATAAACGTAGTTAACGACATAAAATTGAGTAAGTAATTTTTAAATTCATATTTAAATTTTTATTGTCACTTGTAGATGTGTTGGAATATTCGGTTGTAGATAAATTATAAGGCTTTGTTCTTTTAAGAGATACTTTAACTGTAGATATTTCGATACAATCATTCGAATGGAAAAAACGAATTTCAGAAAATTACCAAATAAAACAATGTACGTAACTCGAAAAAAAGGTATTCAATTGACTGCACAAATTCTATGGACAAATTATTTAACAAACATTCTTTTTTATTTGTATTAAATTAGGATATGATTTAAGATTTCACGAAATAAAGCTCAGATGAATGAGGATTCGAACTAAATACGAGAATACAGTTTACTTTAATGCTTTTCTTTTTTCGAACAACGTATGCCTTGATTTATCGATTAAAGTTAACCCAATGCTCCACCAGCCTCTGATTAATACTTTTGACTTGGTAAATCGTAGCATTAAAGCTTTATCTTCGTTGGAAAGGAAGAAAATGGCGCTGTTATCACGATGATGAGTGCCGATAGCGAGTATAGCAATGGCTGTGCGTATTATGTGCACATGCATGTATTGATTATTATGAGATGTCTGAGTGCAGGTGAAATTTTGAAAATTTTAGAACCACGGTTTTTCATCATAAATGTTAGTTTATTAGCAATAATATTGGAATTTATATTATAAGATAAATGTAAAGTGGAAATTTCATTATATTATTCCGTTAAGTTTTTCTTCTTCCTCTTCCTCTTTATCTTATAGTATTGAATGTAAAATGTATTTCATCTAAATGGAATATTATTTCTACTCATGTGACATTCTTTAAAAATTCACTTCCCCTAAAAAGTCTGTATTTTTACAAACAAATGCAAACACCTAAATATTATAAATTTTTTTATAAATATTTTAATGAATATTATATAATTTGGTAAAATAGCAAGCATTATCTTCTGTCATTTCTAAAAATTTATTATTTAAATAAAAACATAATCATAACTTGATTATTAAAATATTGAGCAAAGGTTCTAATATAAATATTTTATTACACACGTGCTCATACATATAAAAGAAATTAGTTAATTTTGTAATATACTTTATGGATGCTTAAAATAGGCTTCGATAAATTAAACATTATTATTGTTATATAATTATTAATATAATTTAACAAATTTAATTTAATTAATTAAAAAATAATATAAATATTTTAATAAAAATATTATGTGAAATAAAAAAGAAAATGTTATTTCATTTAATCATTTTCTTTCTTTTTAACTTTCATAATTAAAAATATTTTTACAATACATTTTAACAACTTTCGATATTAAATATAAAAATAATTAACATCGTACGTGTAAATTAATAGTAAATATTTTTTTAATATTTTCAAATTAAATATAGTTAAATATATTTATTATTTGTTCATATATTTTTTATAAATGTTAGTAGATAATGTATAAAAATATAATTTATCTGCCTAAAATTTTTATTTTTCAAAATAGATAATGTCCTGTAATGTCTATAGCGTAATCGATATTTTTTCAACATAAATATATTTGAAATAATTTCGAAACTTTGCAACAACTATTTGCAAATTATAAAAGATAGAATGAATTAATTATAAAAAAAAATTTGAAATAATAAAATGTATATTTTTTGTAACTTATTCAATTCAGTAATATTTATCATTAATACACATTGTTGTGATGAAAATAAATCGATAACAAATTTCATTTAATAAAAAAAATATTAATATAATTTTATTAAATATTTTTTATCGATGTACAATTCATGAAAATAACAAGTGTAAAAATTAAATTATTATGTAATATATATATATTTTTTAAATTTATTAGTAATATTACTTTAGAATAAATATTGTTTCATTGAGTATATTATTCCACTTTAATATAATGGAATATCGAAATAAAAAAGTAAATATGAATTTATATGTAGAATTATAAAAGCGATTCCTCAACATGAATGCACGTTTCATATTTCTTGTTTAAAATCTGGTTTTTTAGAAGAATTCATTATGTATTTCATTAGTGGAAGTATATTAATTTTTTTACTTGTACTTAATTTTATTGGCATTTTGAAAAAGTATTGTAATGAAATATAAATTAATATTTGTGATGCAATTGATTTTCTTCATCGCATCAGTCCAACTCTTACATTAATAGCAGATACCTTAATATTTTATTTTAAAAATTCCATAATCTATTAATTGGGTGTTTAATCATTATTCTACAATGTAAAATTATTTCTAAGTTATGTTCTTAAGTATATTCGACTCGAATACAAAAATCTTACGATTGAAAAATATACTCAAGAGCATGTGTAGCTTTTAAATCATAAATGCTAAATAGTTGTAAGTTCAAGTGTGTAAAATAATATCCTGTGCAAAAGAAGAAAGAGGCATCCAAGTACCAATTGAAATATTCGAAACCGCGAGAGCTTTAGGGGGAAAATGGGTAAAAGAAAGAGTCACTTTGTATGGGGTTTTGAAAGGGGTTGAAAGGAGTCAATTAGCAGTTTTTACTATGGCTGCGGTTTCAAGGGAGGAACAGAGGGAGATATCACGACTAAACCGGAAGTACCACGGAGCAAACCTGTAGGACGAAGAATCACCTTTTAGGTGCGGTTCTCCAGTGAGCAAGAAGAATGAGAAGAAGATTAGAATCAGGATTGAAGTGTCAAACCACCCCTCCAAGAAAAAGGCACAATAGTCAGATTTAGCTTTTTGTATCGGGATCACAGCTTATATTGCAAACTGAACTAAATTTTAAGTCGAAAGCTAGGCATCCACTCATTCGACACAATATATTTTCAGGAATTACGATAGATAACCAAAGGGGATTGCCGAGCCAACACTTCTTCTTCTAATCCCCCCCCCCACCTAATCTTATCAAAGGAGACCATTTTATCGTGTAACCGAATCTTTTGTGCCTAGGACTGCGAGCTCGCCAAATCCAAATGATATCATTGGGTTTACTCGTAGGTTCTTCGCGAGAACCTCCTCACCGATGGCTAAGATTTATTATTATCATCATCATCATCAGGACAAGAGATATCTACGAGACTTGCAACTGCTATCTTTTTTGATATTCGAGAACTAACTGGAAAAAATTAAGAAGTAAAGCTATGAAAACATAATTTACAGCTAAATAAGAGAATCGCGAAAAATATTAAGATTTATATGAAAATCATCCGAGGGTTGTTTATTTGCAATGTTCATGCAATTTTTAAAAAGAACATAAAATCATTTATCGAATAAGAATGGATAAGATAAATTCAAAGCAAAGCTTAAAGTTATTTTTTGATTGGAGAGAAAAATTATTTTTAAAAAAACAATTTAGGAGTTTTATAAATAATGATTTACAAATATTTTAGGGTAGGCATTAAAAAAGGTATTTAAAAAACTATATCATTTTATAAATATATAAAGTAATTATAGGAATGTCTTTTTGAATAAAATATAAACACATTTAATTGTAATAATTCCTTAGATTTAATCGAATCGATTACCGATATGTTTAATTAGTTATAATAATAATTCATTATAATAATATGTAATTATAAGTTAAAATTACTTCAATTTTTTAATTTAAACAATACATTAACTAAATGATTATCTTTAAAATAAAAATAATTTTTATACAAATGTCATGATATTTTTATTTTACACCTGATTCTCTATTTTTAAATAAGTGTTTCTGAGAGTATTGAATAACAATAATCAATTAAAGCAATTTAATAAATGATCACACTCTAAGTTCAAATTTTCATGAATATATTAAAGGTAAATTAACTACTTGATGATTAGTAGAAAAATGATAACACGTGTGTTAGTTTGAGAGGCACAAAGATTACTATCGTGGACTTTCTTACTTTCCCTGTCCTTTTTTAACATTTTCTCTCTCTCTCTCTCTCTCTCTCTCTTATCAACGTATACAACTGATTCTATATTTTATCTAGAGCCAAATTTGCCACATTGCGGCTCTCCTCTAATTTTCCCTTTTTACAACTATGCAGCTTACATGTATGAACACTAGGGCTCTCGGTTGTCAGTGGAGATTATTGTTCGAATAGTGTAGGTATTTTGAAAAAATCCTGCTGTTACCGTTTTCGCTAGTAATTAAAAAATTATTAAATAATTCTTTTTATTAATTATTTAATTAATAAATAATCAAACACATCCGTAGATTCGCAAATAATTATAATTAACAATTAATATAATTAATAAATAAATTGTACAAAAGTAAAAAAACAAAAGTTAACTGCAAAAGCATTGAGGGCTTATAAACTATAAATATAATTTCATCATTTACAGGTAGCCCGCGTATTAGGCCTGTTGCGGACTGAGACCGCGTTTATTTTGTGTAGAATAGAAAAAAGGTATAATTTTTGTTTCCGGCGGGAAAAATTCGCAGAGAAACCTACCGGTCTACCTGTGCGCAATATAACCTGAAAATCTAGCAGCTGAGTCGCAGATTTTTCCGCATATGTTTTTTCAAACGGTACCTGGAGACCGTGGGCGGCTGGAAAATCTTTCCGGAAAATGTTTTCCTGCGGGGGGAGTCGGGAGTTGCTTCTCGTTCGCCGTCGTATAAGCATCTAACGATTGTGAGCTCTAAATAAATTGTTTAAGCAAAATTGTGAATTTAATTTTTAATGCAATAACCCCGCTTCTCCCTTGAATCCTCAACAAGGCCAGTTCTCGCGATTTTAAATATTAAATTAAATGTTATATTAAATAATATTTAAAATGTTAAGGGTTATTAAAAAATCAGCTACAAGTTTTTTTACGTTAAACAAATAATTTTTAAAATGCGAGCGCCTATAATTAAAACAAACGTTAAAACAAAAATATATTGCTTTCAACAGTAAGATTGTTTTCCATGTTTGAATTTTGCGAATGGCTTTAGTAGACATTAATAATTATATTAATTAATAATAATAATAATAATAATAGCACGGGAACACTGCGACGAGGGGAGGAGGAATTTAGGAGAGAACATTTTTATTAGAAAGGGAATAATTTTTGAATTTAGAACTTTCTTTCGATCGGATTTGTCGATTGAGTGCAAATAAATTGGCTAGTTCTGTTGCGAATATTTTTTATATAAATTAAATTATAAATAAATATATTATTCATAGAAATAAATAAAATTACCTGGACAAGTTAAATAAGATTTTAGATGTTTTATTTTAATTTTATCAATTTAAATTTTGTTTTGGGATTTAAAAAAAAGTTTTCTTCATATTCAATGAGGGAGTCCAACTAAGTAAGATAAAAGGGGAGTATATTTTGAATTAACACAAATAATATTAATAATGAATTTATTCAATAAATTAATAATAATAAGATCAATAAATTAAATTTAAAATTAAATTTAAAGAAGAATAATATGAAGTGGTTATAGATAAACAAGATATTAAAATCTTATCGAAAAACATACACCTGAAGCGAGGGTAATTTACGAGTAAAATAATAATATATAAGAAGAGAAACATTCGATACAAGGAATTGATTAAAAACTTCTGAATGTATAAAAGTTATTCAGAAGTAACCAGAAGTTGACAAATAATCCTTTAGATTGTCAAGGCTCGATTCACAAAATACCGACACTTGTTTTAAATACGTTAGCACAATTTTTAATAAAATTCCACGTGTTTCTCCCAGTAAGAGTTTAAATAAATCTAAAGTTAAGAATTCAATTAATTGTCACTTACCAATATCACATTATCATTTGTGGTCCGGTGGTAAAATCTCCTTTTCTACCAGGTGAAATTGAAGGCGTTATATTAAGTTACCAAAAGCCGTAACATCGGATATTATATAACAGATAACAAATAGTATACATCACAAGACTTCGTTGTTTACACACGAATGTTGTAACTAAATTTTAATAATACGACAATTAAAAAGTTTTGATTGCAAATATTATTTATTAAAAAATTCGCGATTAATAATAAAATTGAAAATTAGACATATTCGTTATTTAGACCTATTGATTAAAAGAATTTGTATTAATAGTTTTGTAAGTTTAAGTATGAATTTTGATAAGTATTGCGATGTGAATGAATTAGTTAAACATCGGAATGTCCATTTTCTGCCTTATGGCGATTCATCTTTATTCAATTAATTTATAATTGAATACATTAAACTCACTCTTTCTATAAATAATACCACATTTCATTTGAATTATTAGCTTTCTTAACAAATGGTTAATTAATACTTGATAATAAAAAATGCTTACATTTTTAGGGTAAACATTTTATTGGGCCAATGAGACAATTGCCGAATAAATTTTTATGGATTGACGAGTGACGCTCGTTACTGGTAAGCGATATTTTTACGGTAAATAATCTGTTAAATTTTTTCCAATTGAATTTTTGACTCGAGCGACACGTCACTCCTTCGCCAAGCTCTAAAATATTATTATTTTTGTTGGATTCGTTGCATCTTACACGCCAACCCATCAAACGAATTCATCAAAGGATCCGGAATTCATCATCCATCGTGATAATTATTCCGCGGTACAGGAAATTTCACATTAGCCGGAGAATATGAAATTGCGGTTGGCCACGCGGAGGTTTAGCGCGTGATGCACCACCTCGGAGTTTAAATTGCAACCCCTAGGATGCACCCAAGGGTGAAAATGCAATTAGGCCCAGGGGTCAAACACGTGTGATGTCTTTTAACTCGAGGCTGTCGCCAACCCCGTATCATTGTTTGGGGGAAGAAATGCACTGTTGCGATCCCCCTCCCCCTCCCCCTCCCCGTCCATTGTTCTTCTTTTGCTGCTGGTCCTCCTGTTAAAATTATTAATCTGTTTCTGTCGGCTGGTAAAGAATCACCGCAAAAACTCTCACTGGATAAATTTTACGGAAAACCTGTTTCAATGACGCCGCCTTTTTACGACATATTTTCACGATGGCCACCAAATTTACAGCATTTTTCAAGAATATCTTTCTAGCTCATACACGATAAAATGAGTTGTGCGGTCAGAATTACGGGCACCGCACGCCCAAGAGGGTGAGCATTTCCATATGGAACGAAATTCTTTACCAATAAATATCAACATCACGCCGAATTTATATGTTCGAAAAGTTAATAAATTTTAATAATAATTTTACATAAATACATTGTATTTATTTTTCTTCTTACTTTTTTTTCTTTTTTTTTTTTCTCTCTCCTATCTTTTTTATTTTTTTTAAATCTATGGCAATTGTCTAAATGTAATTGTGAAGCATCTTAGAGTTAGGCATACCGAGTGATTTTAGTAACATATCAAATCAAATATGTACATTCGTTAAATTAACTTATATTGTTTTTTTAGTCTAGACTCTACAAATGATGTTAATAAATTGCGAATTACGAGACAAAAAGTAATATTTACCAGGTAGCAATTGTCTATTTATAAATAATATAAATTCATATCTGTGTAGATCCTTTTTTTAAATTTTAATTAGAATAATACTAATTTAAATTACGTTAATTAGTCTGTTTAACAAGTTTGCTGCCTTTCCTTATTATTTGTATAATATTCAATGAAAATAATGAAAGTCGTTTAAAATTTAAAAAAACATTCACAGTTTCTTATCAAATAAAATAAAAAAACGATGTTGTTTGGGTATTTCTAAAAAATTTATTGAATAAAAATCTTTAAATACAATTTTTTTATAATATTTAATCAATCACACAATTAAAGAATTTTATAATCAATATATGCATAGCAAAAAAAATATGCAAATATAATTAAGCATTAAAATTGAAAAAATGAATAAAAACATTGAAATTTCAAAATTACTTTTTATACAATAGAAGCAGGTTGATAACATAAAAATGGTTTAATGTATCTTTCTCTTTTCTTGATTCAGAATAAAATATCCAAATACTATGACGTCTGTTTAAGAATATAAAGGAATGATCAAAATTTATAGCATTGAAAAATAAAAATAAAGTAAAAAATGTATTGATGCAAAAAAGTATTTTACATTTTAAAAGATAGTACATATTTTAAAAGTTAAAAAATAAACTAAACTAAGAATTTTGTATTGTTAAAAGTACAATTTATAGAATTTTTAAAAAATAAAACAGTAAGAAATAGATTATAATGAAAACCAATATAGTATTATTGTAATTTAATATATAATTTAATATACTATTCATATTGTGTAAAAAAGAAAAACCTTGAAACTTTTTAATTTTTATTTATATTTTAATAAATTAATAAATACCTTTATTTAGTACAAATATTTAATTATCTTCTGATTATATAATAATTTTTATCTAAATAGACACGATACAATAAATTTAGTTTTCAAAGTAAATTTTTCAATACAAATAAACATTAAAAATAAAATATTTTCATTCAGTATTTTTAATTTCAATATTTTACAATAATATAAATTGATGTGTCGAATATATTGTTTACATCACAAACTGTGACATTACGACAATTACGTTGTAAACAATAAATATTCCTGTTATAAAATTATTGGTAATTATTTGAGTTTTATAATTTTTTTTTAATTGTGTATTATATATGTGTGTAATATATTAATTTTATAATTTATTAATAAACAGCATTGAGAAGAACAAGGGACTCTTTGTCGAAACGTAGACACATTAATTAATAAGAAACTTTGTATTTTATTCAAACTTCATTTCATTTAATCACAACTATTCTTTTTATCAATTAAACGTCGAAAGTACTTCACATCGAGCTTTACAATTCAACGTTTTACATTGTTTAATAATAATTTTTTTTTAAATTAAAAAAATGTTTAAACATAAAAAATGGATAAAAAAATGTAATGTTTGCAAAAAAAAAAAAAAAAAAAAAAAAAAAATAAAATTGCCCATATCGAGGATATAATTCAGATAAAATTATTGTTAGTAACAATATTAAAATGCATTATGATTGACAGTGAATAGTCATATTAGAATGAAAGATTAATAACGAACGCAATCATAAATGCTTATTATGAGAAATAATAAAAAGAAGCTTAATTAATAAGAATAGCGATAATGACAGAGTTACTATTTTACGGTGACAAGGATAATTATTTCATATAGTTAAGTTAAGTGTGTGGCGAGGTAGAGCAATAGTGTTTGTGTGGTCATTCATTGTCATGGAACCGTCACTTAAGTAGATACATCCACGGGAATACGAGCACGTGCTTTTATTTTGGCAAAATGCCCTGGGGAAAAGAAAAATCTTACGTAGATGTCCATGAGGCCGAATAAAGTATTCAGAAACACAACAATTTTGAGTGAGTATTTCGAGCGAGATAAACAACCAATTTTCACAAATAGTCAGTTGGACATTTGCAAAATAAACAACATTAGATTTCTTGCAAGGTAAGAAGATGTGACTCATTTTTTACTCGCTTTTCATTTATGAAAAAGAACAGAACTGCAATGAGGATTGGCCTGTAGGATTTTTTTGTGACATCAGCGAAGGGTGGGCCCTCGGATCGCTAGGGCGCGAACCTTGAACAGCCTCGAAACATTCAGCGTGCGCGTATTAAGCCGTTTGGCTCGTCCCTCCCACCCTCTACCAGGGCTGCCCCTTGCTTAAGGCCCACTTTCAAACTCTGTGTTGGGCCTGAGCTGGGGTAGTCCACTGGTGGGGGTAGCGATCGGCTGTCCTATGCTAGACTTCGCACTCTTGCAAGGGTAGTCGGGGATGAGCAAACACAAGCGCATTGCGGAATCAACACCTCAAACGCATTATCGACGACGTTTATCCTCTTAAATTTACATCTAAATATTTATTTATTGGAATTATTTTAATATTATTTAATTTTATATTTATCCAACTATTCACCTTATTTAAAATAGATCAATATACGTAGAGAGAAATATAGTAATATTTTATAGTAATATTTTTTAGTTAACATTTTATGAAACAATAAAAATTTCTTTGACTACTAAGCTAATTTTTAATTTAATTTAATTCTTAAAAAATGATGAAAGTAAATCTCAAATTAATGTTACTTTTACTGTTATTATTGCTGATATTACTAATATTATGTGAGTGTGATTATAATTACTCGAATTTAGAGATTTTAAAGATTACTATTAGCGATATCACTGTATCTATTGATCTATTGAATCTTTAAAATTTTAATAGTAGTTTATCAATTTGTATTAAAATCTATTACATAGAATAAAATTAGTATAAAATATAATATTAAAATCAAGAAATTTTTTATGAAATTAAATTGTATTATTAAATCTATAATATATTATTTAAAAACAAATATTTGTAACAATTAATTTCATAATTTTAATTTCTCTATAAATTTTTTTAAACGTGCAGCAATTTATATTTTCCATTACGCTTATGCTTCTGAAATTGACAAATTTTTTTTCGCAGATTTTGAAAGCATTTTTTGAAAATGAAATGGTGATATGTAATATCCATAAAGTTTATATTCATTTATCCTACTTATCCATATATTCCAGAGCGTATATCTAGCTAATGCATACGCGTATATGTGGAATCATTTGGATATATATAACATAATTTTTAAATTCTAGTTCTATAAAAGATATATATAATACGTAAATTTTTCAATTAAAATCAAAGTTATAATATGAAGTAAATTTTAAATATATATGAAGTTTATATGAAAATCCACAATTTGTCTTCGTTTGCTTTGAGTCTGAAAATCTAGGTTCTGGTTTATATATATGAATATTAAATTATAAAAGTTTATATTTATCATAATTTTAATAATTTGATTTGGTAACAGAAGAATGATAAATAAATGAAAAATATGTAGTTGGTAATTGTTATTCATTTGTGATTTTATAAAGAGCTAAAGTTTAAAAATTTTTTATTCTACATTGAATAGATTGATAGATATTTTGTAAATAAAATTAACTCATATTTTTTTGAAAAATTTTCAATAAATTCTTGTATCTAGAAAAAGCTAATAATTAAATATATATATTTCAAATTACAACAATGGTTTTTAATAAAGTTTAAAATAATATCAATTTTATTATCCTTTTCAATTACGTGATCATTCTGTATATAGTTGAATATTTATTTTAGTTCATGATTATTGTAGATAAAGATTAGACTAGTGCACAATTATTGTTATTACTTTACCATTAATGTCATAGACAATAAATTTTATGAACTCTCATATAATTTTCTAAAACTATCTACGGTATGAGGTACAACGCATTGGTCACAATCGTTACAGATACAAACGTAATAGTACTGTAATTATTTTTTACGATCTTAACTTTACCTTCACTAATATTTTGTATTCAAGCTCTATATTTATATTTAAAACTTTATACGGTAAGATTATTGGAATCACAACACTTACAAAGAACTCAACATGAAAGCTAAAATATCCACTTAACTAAATAAAATAATTTTTACATTAAATATTTAATTTAATAAATTCAGAATTAAATTTAGGAAAAAATTTATTTTTACTCAAACTACAAAAATTTTCTGGAAAATCGGTAATTACAGGTTACAATATTATACTATTTTAACAATTTTATTATAACAAAAGATTAAATTAAATTTAATATTTACTAATTGCAATGACAATTTCTATTACGGTAATGAGAAATATGAAAAAGCGTAATACTCTCAACTTCAACAACTAAATAATTATTTAAAGAATTGTTGGTTTGAAGATTCACGTGATAAGAAAATTTCATTTTGATTTTGTTATTAAACATCTACGGAGACTCTTCAGTTTTTAATTTGTCTTCATAACTGAAATTTATTTTTTCAATAAACAGTGTTAAAGTTTTATTATAAAGCTAAGCATTAAAGTTAATTTTATAAAGTATTGATACATTCAATTCCTTTTAACTTATGATTAATAAGGATTAAGAAATTTAAGACGTTTTCAGTCTTACATCAAATAGACCACGAGACTTTTATTTTCAGTCTTGTAATTGTTACTATTTTAAATTTTAAAATTTATTTCATAATTAAATTTAAATATTCTATTATCTACTTCTCATTTATATAATAAGAAATTTTTGGTCCACGCATCAAAATAAAAATAATAATCCATTAATATTAATTATAATTTATTTAAAAACGCTCTTTTAACAGCTTATTACCAATTATTTCTTTTTAAAAACGAATTTCCAAAATATATTTATCTATTTTGTTATTTATATTGTTCTTTTTTTAAATGATCTGTTTTTATTTTATCTTTTGTCAATTTATCTTTGCTTTTTTATATTTCAATAGTATAATTCACAGTTATTTTGATGTTTCTACTCTAAAATTTTAATACATTAGATATAAATTTAAATAATTATTATTCTAATATCAATTAGAAGCTATAAATTCTATTTATGAATGATTGTAGCTTGGATCAAGCAATAGAGTACATTTTGGTGATTAACGAAGTACACTAGACTAATTGCATGAAAAATCGTAAAAACAATTTGCTGTTTTTTATTTTCTAAAAAGTCAATCGAAATATTTTTCAATTTAAAGGATCGTCATTTTAGACATTTTTAATGGCAATTAAAATTAGAGGAATTTGAATATAAAAAATAAAATACAAATTGTAATGTTGATATTTTTAGCCGAATTCCAGTACCACTAGAGAATATAAAATTTAAAAGAAGCACTAGATATCTATATTTAAAAAATTTCAATTCAAATAATATAACTCCAGATTAATTTTAAACAACAGTGTGTGCTAAATAATATTTTTTCTGATCAGAGTAAAGAATTTTTATCTAATATTTATATAAAATATACATGTATATTTAATTGCTAAATTGTTAGACCTATAAATTAAGGAAGTATACAAGAAGAGGAGGTATTAGTAAGACAAATAAGATTAAAAATTAAATCAAATTATATGCTTAAGGACAAACTTAAGTTATAAACAATGTATTATTTTTAGTTGCCTTTAATTTTAAATAATTTTAAATAATGTACGATTAATTTTCTTTTAATAATATTTATATTGTATTTTAATGTACAGTTTTGTTAGTCAATAATATTTAACTAACTAATGTTATATCTACACGAAACAAATAATATTTACAATCTAGTTGATTACATTTGAGTTAGAGTTAGCCAGACCGGCACATTTATGAAGATTTAATTATTTCTGCATAAAATATCCAGGATTTATATTGATCTGTTTCTACAATAATTCATGTTGCTATATTGTGCAATCATTTGACCTACATGACACTTTTATTATATAATCTTATTTATTACAATAACTCCATGTTTTATCATCCAACATTTCTTTATGGTTTTTCTCATGTGTGATTCTCAATTACAATAATTATATCTAAATATTAAATTATGATTGTTTTTTTTCTATTACGTGACTATTACTAATTTTTCCTACTTATTACATGTAGTAAAATATTTTATCCTTTTTTCTACGTGTTAAAAATTAAACTATATTTTAAAATGTTTTGCTAGCAAATATTATTTATTTAATGAATTCAGTTGATCGTCATGCATCATTTAAAATGCGTTTTAAGTTCCTTTATATAAAAGCTTCGAGTGTTATTTAGCACATGTTATGTTTATAGGTGTCATTTTTGTTACGCTAGTGTTGCGGTCTGAGTTGTATATTGCATATAAATTATGACTTAATAATTACACATTATTAATATTAATTATTAAAATTGTAATCTATTTTTTTTAAATCTCCAGGGTTCTTTAAATTTTTTATCAGTTCATTCAAATTAGATTTTTCTTCAATTCTTTATGTAAATTGCCTACTGCATCGTTACAATTATAAATTATTAAAGTAATTATATTTTTTAAGATTAAAATTTATTTTATAGTTTCATTTATCTTGATTATGCAATTTTTATCGATAGTCATTGTATTGTTTTTGGCTTTTATCAAAAAAAATTTTTCTTTATAAATATATTTTAACAGGAAAACAAGCAATGACTCTGGGGAAAATCCAGACGAGTGACGTCCCGGAATTTACCTGCGAGAGGAGGTTTTCGTACGAGGAAGTTCCTCGAGAAGCGTCACTCTTATTCTGGTGGTCACACCCTTGGAACTCCATATATAACTATATCGAGAAGATTACTTCTACTTCTCTCGATAGCTGTACCCAAGACTTTGCATTTGTTCTTATATTATCCGAGTGTTGTTTAATCAGCTCGTATTGTTAGTGCCGATAACAAAACACCATGTAACAATATATTTGAGAGTTAATAGCTAGTTTAAATATTTTTTTGAAAGATCTAATGTCACGTTAAGAAGGAAAGATCTAGAAGGTTAAAAGAATATAATATTTGTGTCTACTTGAAAAAAATGAATAATTTAAGATATATTAAATTAATGATAAAATATTTTTAAAGATGATTATGTACAGAAATGAAGGGATCGATCCTCAGTAAATGAAGTTATACATGTATAATATCCAAAGGCAATCATAGAAACAAATAGTCGTTGTTTAATTAAAAATTTGTCGTATTTAGACGATAACTGTTTCGTATTTGAGTGAAAATATCTTCACATGATGGACGAGAAAATTTACATTGCAACGGTAAGACTTCGTAAACGTGCATCGACAAAATATAAAGTGTATTTAAAAAAAATAAACATAGTTTAACAAGGTAATGATGAAAATATGTTGGAAAATATATTGAACAATTTTAAAAAATGATTTTCAGCTTCTCGGCACGCTTGAAACAACAAACATTGTAATGCAGAAGTGAAAAGGTATAGAAATAAAATTTTAAGTAGCTTTAAAGTAGGGATTTTTGGCAGTAGAGATAAAAGGATAATTAGGACCCACAAGAATATAATTGAGAATTTTTCGAGTGACTTATAAGCTTCCTTAGTAGTATGGTTGGGCAATAAAGAAATGGACTGAGTATGAAAAACATTTTTCATTTTTTTAGTTATAAATATTTTTTGGTCATGATTATTACGTTTTTTGTTATAAATAATTGTTGCTGCAGTTTATATTTCTCATAGTAATCATTGTTTTTTGAGTTAAAACTTTTTAATTTTTCGTATAATTTTTTTTTTATTTTTTTCAATTAAATCGTTATATACATTATTTATTTATAATCCATCTTTTTTAAAATAATTTGCTCGTACTTCCGTTTGATTTTCGAAATATATTGTTCACTATAAATTTTGTTCTGTCTTCAGTCGCGTTTTCATGTAATTTATCATTAATTCTGAATTTATTATCTGATTCCCATTACTTAAACCTGGCTATGAATAATATTTACGACCAAACTTTTAATACTACCTAAATCGCATTTACTTTTCCATATTTAATTCAATGAACATTAATGTCTAAAAAATTTATTCAATTAAAGAAAATACAATAGCTGCAAGGGAGTGATGCTGTTCTATATTTTAAATCTCAGTTTCTAGATATCTATTACACGCAGTTAACCGGTGACGATCGTGAAGATATTTGAGTAAGATTATTCGGAAGTAACTTGAACAGTTTAAGCGGCCAGTATTCGAGTTCCCTCTCCAGGAACTTCTCCTAAAGAAGCTTCCTCCTGCAGGTAAAAAGCCGAGGGGTCACTCTCCTGGGGTTTCCTAGGAGTTTTACCCCTACCTGCCTGATCCCTTTTAGGCGTCTCCGAGTTTTACCGACCTACACATGTATATTACAATATTTTTTTTTAATGTATATAAATAAATATATTAAATGTTAATGTATTCTTTATTTCTAACAAAATGGTCAATAATTTATTAGTTTATAATGTAAAACAAGAATGGCGCCATATACTACTAGTATTTTTGTTATAAAATTATTGATCTGTGAAGGACAAGGGATTCTTTGTCAAAACGTAGCCACATTAATTTTAAATAAACTTTGTTTTTTATTATATATTTAAGGTGCACCTTGTTAGATAACAACTATACCATTTATCAATAAAAACTTGGAAGATGACGCGTTCACATAAAATTTCACAATTATTAATTTACTATTTTATTCTTATGCAATACGTTTTAATCCAGGATGATAAAGATCATTTTGAAAATATATACAGAATTAGAATGATTATTAAATGACAATAATGATTTTTTCTTGCTCGGTATAAGAAAGGCAAAGAATGCGTAAAAGAAAATTCGTGAGTTACTAGTTACGTGCAAATTTTCTTATTGACGATCTAGCTTTGATCGAGTGCGACAAAAATACAAAAAATAAAAGACGGACGACACAAGACCAAGACTAATGACTTGATTCAAATAGATATGAAAAATACGAGAAGGAAAGTTAAAAAATGAAAAACCAATGAAGGGTATGAAGAAGCTTGTTATGCGATTTTTTTTGTTTTCCAGTTTTTCTCTTTGTAATTTTATGTTTTAACATTATCATTAACATCTCTAAGAGATATCTCTAAGAAATATCTCATTTTTTGTTCATTAAATTATCATTTTTAGGACATACCTGCTCTCTTAGCTCGTATTATTCACTTCTCTATTTCACTGAGACATAATAATTTTTGGTCTGTTTTATCTACCCTAATAATCTAAGATATCTGTATGCTTTTTCATTTCTGTATCATCAGTTATGTATAATATAATTTTCCTTTAATTAAGTATAAAATTGTACTGTTAAATTATATTATTATTAGAATGAATAATTAATAATTTTCATGCGTTTCTTATTAGTTTAAAATTTTTAAATTGATAGGAATCTAATAGTTTCTTGTGCAGAAACTTTTGGGCTATTAAATTTAAAAATATTAATATTATTTTAAATATTTTTTTGCGAAATTAAAAATATTACAATCATTAATAATATTTAAATTAATTTCTTCAAATTTTGTAATTTATGCTACGATATTATCGCAATTTCAATACTTTAAAATTTATTTTAGTTATAATTTATTATTTAACTTTTAATTAAATTATATACATTTTTTTTATTAATAAAATAATACTTTTTATTAGATAATGTATGTTTACAAGATATAACAATATTCACCACATTTTAATTAATACTACACTTTCTTTCTGCAACAGAAAATTAATTATTTCAACTGCTTAGTTTACAATAGTAGAGAACTTAAGGAATGATTAATTTTAAACTGTTTCTATTAACATGTAATTGAAACTTAATTGTGGTATTTGAGTAATATTTGAGGGTAATAATAATAATAAGAAGAAGAAGAAGAAAAAGAAGAAGAAGAAGAAGAAGAAGAAGAAGAAGAAGAAGAAGAAGAAGAAGAAGAAGAAGAAAGAGAAGGAGAAGGAGAAGAAGAAGAAGGAGAAAAAGAAGGAGAAGAAGGATGAGAAGAATAAGAATAATAATGTAATGGGGTGGAATGGGACAGGCACCTCAGTTGACGTGCGTCCCAAAAGTTGTCGAGGTTGCAAAGGCGCAAATTTTTATTTCATCTCGGATGGCACCACTGCAATCGATGGGGTGCTCAGTCGACAATCAGAGCGTGAGCTCTTGTGTTTTAAAGGTGAAAATGAACCAAAGGGATGGGTATATGCATGTCAATGCGTAGATTGATGTGGCTGGGTGCAACGGATTCTTCTTTGTCACCTTCTTTCTCTCTTTATTTGTAGCATGCACAAGGCACCTGGCCTTTTATCTCTTTCTTCTCTCTCTATCGCTTACTACTGCACGAAATTAATTTTTTTAGAAGTTAACGGTGGCCCCACTTGCATAAATCCTAAATTAATTGTATCGAGTCACGTGGGTGTGCAAATTTAGTTTATCGCGTATTGGTTTATTCTTTCGCCAAAGAGACAAACATGTTTTATGTCTGAGATTGATTTAGCATATAAAATGCGTGTATACATTTTTTGCGAATGTAATATGTGGAAATGTGAACCACGGAGTTGTTGGATTTTAATAATGCTAAGCTCCCTTGTTCCCAGAAAAACAAATGAAAAATGATACATAAAGGGAAATGCGAGCAATGAAAATTCGCAATTACACAGTGACAAAGGGGTCAGTCTTTCGCTCTCCTTCAAAGCGCCAAGGTGGTCTTTGTAAAAGAAATCAGCTTGATGTGATTTTAAGAGTTAATTTTGATTTTTTCAAATTTCGCCTCCTACTCGTGTTCAATCAAATTTTACAAAGAATATAATTGTTATGCTTGAATTGTAAAATCATTAAATTAGGAAAGCAGATACAAATCTTTAACGAATGGGATGAGATTTTGCTCAAAAAAATACTTAATGTTTGTCAGCCCAAGCCTTTCTGTGAAATGTAACAACTAAAGTAATGCCAAACCGAACTTACATTTATTGTAAGTTAAGTACGATATTTCTAGTCTTTACAAAACCAATCGGTCGTGTGTGGACATTTTCATTGTAAATTTCACTACTATGGGTATTTCTATTGTTAAATAATTTTTTTGTAAAATTAAGCTTCTTTTAATATTGAACACAATTGTTAGTATAGTTAAAAATTCTGTAATAAATTATACTAATTTAACAGCCGTATAAAGTTTGAGAAATGAGATCAAGTATGATTCGTAAAAGCATGTACGTCTTGAAAGCATATCGAGAGATGTCCACGATACATGACTCGGAGATTTATGGAAAATACGAAAAGTCAGATCAAAATTGGATGTCTTCGCTTATGAATTTTAGGGGATGCTTTTTTTGGAAAATAAGACTAGGATGGAAATGGACATACAGCCTAAAAAAACGTAGACGTGGAACAAATCAATTGCACAGTGGAATAGGAAAAAGTAACTATGTACATTTCGAATCATTAGATTTGCGCCATAACACTCATAACGCTCAAAGAAAATATATATATTATTCAATAGAGCCATATATTTGAGATGTGAGTGTAAACGAAATCATTCCTTTCCGAAATCCACGATTATTTAAATAATAAAAATGCGACGGCGCGGGGATTAATCGACTAGAGAGAGGCGAAAAAATAGGTATTTATTTATTTATTTGCAGATATTCGATTTTTTAAAAACATTGTGTTCAACAGCGCACTTATAATTCTTATATTATAAATTGTTATCTAAAAATAAATTTATTAAAAGTTAAATATTATTAAAAGTGAATTAAATACGTGATAAAACATTGTGTAGTCGTTTATTCCAGTTCGGGAACAGTTTGGATTTTAGGGAAAACCAAGTCTTCATCAAATAAAAGTTAAATCTTATGAACAGGTAAAAACTCAAGGAATCACGAATTCCACAATAATTTTTAAAGTATATTCACCATATACTTGCATTTACATATGAAAATACAATTTTTATTTAAATGTTGATTGCCGTAATGCGATGAGTAATGAAGAAATTAATTATGATGTCGGTTTAATGATTAAAAGGATCACTTTTAATCTAAAATATATTTATGTAAAATATTTATTTTAAAACTTTGATATTATTAATATAATATTAATTAGTTCTGAATATTGGAAAAATATACATATTTAAATATTCCGTATTTATTTATAAAATTATTAAAATTAGTAACGATAAAAATATAAATATATAAATTTGATTATTTTGGCACACGTGTGTATTCCTTTATTTTAGGAAAATAATACTTTTATACTATATTGATTTATTGATAGCTATGTTTATTCAAGTATATCAAATAATTTATTCATTCTTTTTAAATATAAATATGGAATAAAAAATTTAAATATAATATATGTATTATGCATGCTATAATAAATGAATCGATATGAATAGTCCATGTATCTACCTCTCGATTTTTGACAATATAATAGGGTGCGCCATTACTATTATTATTATTATTATTATTATTATTATTATTATTATTATTATTATTATTATTATTATTATTATTGTTGTTGTTGTTGTTGTTATTGTTATTATTGTTATTATTATTATTTTAATTTTAAATTGATATGTTTTAATTAAATTTAGTATACTTCAAACTTGGGATAGTTTTATAATTGTAAAATTAATAAATCTTTTAAAACAAAATTTTTTTGTTTATTTAAATACAGGCCATAGGCTTTGAATTGTAGTTTACCTAAGTAAATTACGTAAAATTTTGAAGGTTGTTTTGAAAATGTCGGATAATTATTTTTACCTTTTTGGAAAACTAATAATTAATTACGTTGAAGGTATAATGAGATTTTTGTAAGTTTACTAAAATAGTAATTGCTTGTGTATAACTACTTTTTTACTCGTAATATTACATACACAGTGTTCTTGTTGTGTTTCATTGATATTTATTAAATTGAAGAAGCATATCTCTATACAAAACGATGTTAACATAAATACATATTGTAATATAAATATTTTATTTTAAATAATTAATTCTATATTATGTAATGCTTCTTTTATATATAAATGAAATATTATTGTTTTTTCTACTTTTGATTTATAATTCTTAAAAGTTAATCTATTATGTAACATTTAATTTATGGATTAATAAAATTTGGTTATAAATCTATTATAATATATGCATAAGTCGAAGGTATTTGCATACAAATCACAATTTACTACATGATATTCAATTTTTTAATTTTTTTAATATTAAAAATTCCAATATATAGTTTGATATAAAAAAAAAAAGTAAATCGATAATCGTATATTTTTACGTATTGAATATTAAACCTTATTTCTATTAATATTTAAGATAGTATTTTAATGTATATTTTTGTAAGACTTTTGTAATCTTGATTCAAATCTGAGATTACAGTTTGTTTTAATGGAAACTTTTTGCTTAGATAGAACACGTGATTTATTCAAGTAAGTCATTTCGTGCAAAGTATTGTAAAAGCGTCTGCAATGTTTAGTGTTCTTGTATTCGTAAAATGCTTCATTTTCTCGCTTTTGTTATTCTATCTCAAGTTTTAGACTTTATTGTAAGGAAACATCCACTTTATCGCATGTCTTATTAAATCTTTTTAGAATAATGAGAATTTTTTCTTTAAGCATTTGCAATTTATTTCCATTTTATTACCTAATATTATCTTAAATTCGTCTTTATTTTTATTTGAATAGTATTCAATAAGTGTATGTTAAATATGGAGTTTTGATTTATTATGTATCAACTAAAATCGGATATCTTAAATTTAGAGTATCTTTATATTTTGACAATTATTCTTTATTTAAACCGGATAACTGTGATGGTTATGTATCAAAAAAATTTTATTTCAATTTTTATTACTGTTGTTTATTTTCTATAAAGTTGCTATTTAGCTTCAAAACTAAATTTCTCATTGTTTCATTTATTATTTTCGTAATTTAAAAATTGAACAAAAAATGAATAACTTTAAATTCCTTTTTTAATCGTCATATTGCTCTTAAGTTATTATGAAATTATCTAAAAATATAAATTATTACGTTTCTATAAATATGTGGTTTATATTATTGCAACTGTGAATTGAATACTAGGGAATAATAAAAGTATTTGCATTTGTCATGTATCGATTTAACTAAATGTAATCATTTATTTTTTCAAAAAGAATAAGTTAAACTTTTTAACATGAATGCTGAAAAACATAAATCAGTCTTCTTGATAAAGTTGTTCATTATTTGTTCTTTCTTTGTAAAAGATTAATATATTGTACAATATTGTGTCAGCTGCGAAGAAAAAGGAAGAAAAAAAAAGAAGAAAAAATTGATTAATACCTCGTTCTTCCGACAGATCTGAACACTAAATACTTTATTTGCTTATTTATGGAATGAATAGCAATTTGATGCATTGCTATCGCTATTCATTTTTTTTTTTTTTTTATTTTTATGCTAGCTCTATGATGATGCATAGTGTACTCGTTGTATATGTGTGCGTAGGTATCTAGTTGACAAATAATGATTTATCTCGTCGTAATGCATTTCAGCAGTCGGATATTTAACTGTCCGATTTCCAAGTGACCGGCGTCAGATGAGTAAGTTGTTGTCCGATTTGTTTACAATTTCATATGAATGAACAAAGTTACGCGTTCTCGCTCGTTGTACATTTTTCTGTTGGGCTAAAATAATTCGATTAGTTAAATATTTAAAGGAAATGAATTTAATTTAAAACTGAATAATGTTCGTTTCATATGAATTAGCTACTCAATGTAAAAGCCTCTTTTAGTATTAAATGAATTCCAAGTGCACAATTTATAAGGAAAAGAAATTGTAACCCAAGCGAAAGTATTAAATTCTCGTAAAGTGTCGTCGAGTAGATAAAATTTGATATACTTTTAACTTGCTTGAAAACCAAAATTTACTCAAAAGGCAAAGTGATTCCATTTAACACGCGGGGGCGAAAAAAATCACTGTGTATAAAACGAGCGGAGCGTGACTCTATTAAACCCTGAAATTCGCACTCGGGCCGGCGAATATATTCCAAGGACACTTTTAAAGCTGGGGCAAGGGGTGCCGGTTGACGGGGGTTCGTGGGGTTCGAGGGGGGGGGGGGAGGACGGTGCGCCAAAGAGCCAATACCTCGAGACCCGACGATGCGTCGAGTGGGGGGGGGGGAAATTGGCTTCAAATTTGATGCGCGCGGTTTGGCGCCACTCAACGTGCAACCGTACATGTGGGGCTGGGCTGGGGGTTGGCGGGGCGGGGGTGCGGGCAATTGGTCCGAGCACTCGGTACTCGTTGCTTTAACATTTCTCGATTCTTATAGGAACGGTCGGAACTACAAGAGGTTACGCGCAGGCGGTGCGAGGCGGAGCACTTAACAGGCCTCCTCGTTTCACTTTGGCCCGTGCCCATGTTTTATGTTTTATGAGCATCCGGCTTTCCTTTCTAATCAAACCCCTTATCTCTTTCACTTATTTTTATATGCTTACTTATCGATACGAGCTCTACTTGAATTAGCCTCATCTTGCACTATGATATTACGGTATAATATTCTTTTGACAGAATCACTTGGAGTTATTTTAAAGATATTTAACTCAGTGATGTTGCGTACTTTTTGTTGCTTTGGTCTTTTGCTGGGATTAAACACAAGGAAAAAGAGTTTGATTTTTGAGAGTTTAATAGACCATTTTTTGAATTGATGTATTTGCAAATATTTAAAATATTTAATGCCACATCCAATTCTTAAACCGCAAATTTAGCATTTTGAGAATTAACTTAATTTTATTGCTTTATTTAAGACAGAATTTTCGAATAATAAAATATTATAAATATGCTAAAAGTAACATTTAGTATATTTGTGAAGTACAAATGTGTATATTTATATTAAAACTAGAATCTAAAAAAGTATTGACACTTATTACATCGAATAAATAATATAAATTTCATTATAATTTTCTATTTCTTGTATATTTATATTTAAGCTTAAATCTAAAAATATTTGATACAAGAATCTTTTAATTTTTTTTCTATTTACATTGAAACGTATTTTTAAGTTTTAACATAATTATTTTACATTTTTATAGTTTTCTTCACATTTTTTTTTTTTTTTTTAATTTGACAAATAAAATATTTATAAAAATAATAACACGCGCAACTATTTTAGATCAATTAGAATATCTGATGACAAAAAATTCACGATTTAGACAGCAGTACAAGCAACATAAAACTAAAAATAAAATTTATCCTATTATACTTAAAAATAGTATTGTATAGAGAAAAGTATAAAATTGATAATAAACACATTAAAAAAAGATCAATACAAACATTAGAATACGAATAACATTCATATGGATATAAATATAAAAATCGATGATTAATTACTGGTGTATTTATGGGTACACATTAATTAAAATTAATAAATATTAGGGTAATACAGCAAATAATTTAATTAAATTTTTTTATGCTACTTAAAAACTTAATCATTTAAATAATCATTAAATACATACTTTATACTATTAATATCGATCAATAAATCTGTATTTTATTTATCTACATTATCAGTATTTTAAAAATAAATTATTTTTTATAATCTTAAACAATTAACATTAATGTCATTATTATATCAAATATTTAATTGGTTTATAATAATGAATTTACGATTGAAGTATAATTAAATATTTTTCACAATCGTGAAAATTAGATTTATTATTTTGAATATTTATGTAATTAGTGTAGTTTTGATATTTCGTAACATACATTCTCTTTACAAAGAAAATTATAAATAGTTGAAAATCAAAAGATATAAATAAGTAATTATTAAATAATGTACTTAATTTCGAGCTTTCTTAAATATGAATTTTAACTAATCATAACTTCATATTTATTATTGAAAGTCTTTGATGTCTGCTATTATAATTTTCCTTTAGGATTTATCTGATTAGAATATATTTCTTAAAATTTTTAAATATATAGTTTTATTTAATTTTAAAAATGTTTCTGTATAATTATTAAATATTTTGGTATATTAAATAACATTTTTGATTAACTTTCCTATTTAACAGCATTGCTATTTTAGAAACTCATGTATAAATATATAATTTTATGTTAATATTTTTTTAAAACGTATCATTTATAAGACTAAAAAATAATACTTTAGATAAATTTTGTAAACATTTCTGTATGATATTAAATAAAAATAATTTTTTTACAATTTTTAAATGATACTAATGTAATAAAGCTTGAGTAAAATAAATAAATAAAAATTAAAAAAACTACACAAGACATAAATGATTATTAATAAACTAATTTAATGTTTAAAATGTTTAGATTACATTTATATTATTTTTATAATAATTTTCATAAAAAAATTTATAAATGATTATTCTAAGATAATTTAAAATTATTATTAATAATATTATTACAGTTTAGTTACATAATATTATTTTTTTTATTACGATTAATAAAAATATTTTACATATATACGTTGGTTCACAAGTAAATTTCTTCATTTAATTGCATTGATTGTGTATAACTAATATTAATACTATATATTACAAAAAGAATTTACTGTATATGTCATAATTATAATTTGTAATTTTATTTTTCACGAAGTTTAATAATTTTGTAAAATTTTAAATGCT
Organism: Eupristina koningsbergeri; assembly: GCA_018907245.1. Taxonomy (NCBI): domain Eukaryota; kingdom Metazoa; phylum Arthropoda; class Insecta; order Hymenoptera; family Agaonidae; genus Eupristina; species Eupristina koningsbergeri. The sequence goes on from JACCHV010000035.1 coordinate 1,775,164, forward strand.
AAAACGTCATTAAATAATGAATTTCACTTTAATAGATATATTTATTATTTTTTAATATTTTTTTCTTAGCTCGAATTATATATTAGATAAATTTCATAAATCCATGGTATTATTAACTTAAAATATTAAAATTGCAATGAAAAAGTTTTAAGGTAATAAATATTAGTTTAATAATGACAATGGTTGAAAAAATAAATTTTATATTTAATAATAGCAGACACCAAGTGTTCTTTTAAATGAAATAATAAAATCATAAACATTTTAATGAAAATTGAAGTTATTGAATGATTTAATGTAAATATTTGGTAAAGTTTGTAAATTTAAGTAGTTCTGGATGAATTAATTTATGATTAGTTATTAATAGTTCTCATGAACTTACATTACTATTATGCGATAATAATATTAATTAATGAGAAAATTTACACACACCTCATAATCTCTAGAAACAAATATTGAATTGAGCCAACAATTTTCTTACAGTATTTCTAAATTAATCTTTAAACAATCAAGAATAAAAATAATTATTCAATAAACAATTTAAATTTTACTTTCATATGAAAATATAATTGATTAATTTTATGAAATATTACTTATTTTTTAAAATTTTATTAAGTTTTACATTACACTCACTTATAATAAATTATAGACGTTATCATTTGCGAAATACTGTCGAATAAACATTATAAGGGATAAATAAATGTGAAGTTAAATAAAGTAATGAATATTATTTATTGAGATAAATTTCTCTGAATTTTGAATTTAATTTATACACGCGCGCGCGCACGCACGCAAGCACATATTTTTTTTTTTTTTTTAATACAGTTACGTTTATATAAAATTTTATATTATTATATTGAAAAAATATAATCCTAAAATCTTTAGTTTTTTTTTTTTTTAATTATGCTTTTGTACTTTTATTTTTCAAAAGTTTATAAAACATGTGGATGGCCATGCATTTCATCACAAAAGTCTTCTACTATTTATACGTAAGTCTAACATGTTTCTCATTGACAGAATTTATTAAACTACTACTATTAAGATGATAGTCTTGTAGCAAGACGTAAAAGATGGAATATTAACTAAAATTACTCTTTAATTTAACTTAGTATGAGTTTCATGTATATATTACATGAGTTATGGGGAACTTTACATATGTTTCTTTAATGTAGTGGATATTTTCATTGTAAAATTTAAATGTTTGAGTAAAATATGAAGTAAATGTCAGTTTCTGATTAAGTATTTTTAAAATTCCTTAAATTGTATAAAAATAATTTTTTTAATAATTGCTAAATATATTATTCTCATTACATTATATAATAATATTTATTTGTTCAAATGTTAAGAAAAGTATTCTACTGCTTTGTTTAAGTAACAAAAAGTAGTCAAAATTATTTTTTAATTTAAATGGCTTATTACAGAATATTTTTTCTAGTACTTTTAATCAATATTTATATCAATTTTAAAAATTAGAATACTAATAGAATAGTTTTTACAAAATTATCGATATGAATCTGATATTTTATAAATATTATAATATATATTTTAAATAAAAATAATTACAAGTATTGTTTTGTACTTTGCATGGTTATTTTCAAGTGTATAGATAAAATTATTGTACATTGCTAATACATATTTTTATATTAGAAGTGTATAATAGATTTTAAAAGAAGTTATGTGAATATGATATTATTGAAATTATGGTAGTTTTATATTATAAGTGCAGTATTTACATGCTATAAGTAATGAAGCAAAGTGATTGTTTATATAATTATTCAAATTGAGTTTTTAAGAATAAATAAATAAATTAATAAATTTTTAATATTGTATCTTGAGTATTATTTTATTGTTGTGTAAATAAAGTACATCTTACATGTGAAATAAAAAATAGTGTTGTCTTGAACATGTGACATTGAAAGAGTTAAAATAGCACTAAAAGTAATTTTGTTTTTTATATCTTTTTTATCATCACTTTTTGAAATGAACATCTGAACTTTATTTTTTTTTATAAAGTGTAAAATTTTTTTGTTTAAAAAAAATATCAATTTAATGTTGTTAATTAATATTATTATTGTATATCTGAATATATGCATGAAAGTAATTTATATTTAAGAAAAATTTTTTTTGATGAGATTTAATATCACCAGGTACTGATAGATGTCAAAATTATTAAATAATGATTTATTGTTTGACACCGGCAGTTACATGCCAGACTATATTATGTTATTTTGATAGAATTTATGGGTACCATATATATTTCCAAAATTAATCAAATATTTCTTTAATAGAATTTGTATACCATGTGAAAAATTATTAATAATCAGATGTTGTAGAAAATGAAAATGAATTAATGAAAATTATACGATTCAATAATTATTCGATTAAATATAAATCTTTATTAACTTGCTAAAGGTATATACATATTAAGATTAAGTGAGAAAGATATAATTGAATAGTAAAGTATTGATTACTTTTTGAATATCTTTTAAAAATCTACTGTAATTATAATAAAAAAACACTGAATGAAATGAAACTAATTTCATATATTTATTATTGATTGTTTTTCTTTTAAAAATATTATAAATGAATAAAAAAAAATTCTTTTATTGTTAACATAAAAGCCTTTTCAATATTACATTAAAAAAAATTTCTGCGCTAAGTAACTATACGTAGGTAATGATTCTTTTATGAGGGTAAATAAATAAAAACATTTATTTACACCTCTAAAAGCAACATCTTGTATGAATAATTAATTGAAATATTTATAAAATAAGTTATTGATACGGAAAAAAAATAAAGTTATGGTACATAGTGATTCGTTTTTTTATCATGTGTTTGTCAAGGTCCAAAGGTCGAAAAATAATTATAAAGTAATTTCCAATAGCAGACAAAATATTCAAGATTCGCCCAGTGAATTTAAATTAATAAAGTAAAAAAAAATGAATCAACTGTCTAAATTTTGTCAAACAGTCAAATTGGGCGGTTAAACATAGCGAATCACACGTAGGAAAAGAGCCTGACAAATGGAATCTGAAACTCAAGTGAAAAAAGAAAGACAGCGCGTCGTCCTCCTGCGTAAATGCAAAACTCAAAAACCGTACCACGGGGCTGGCCAAAAAGAAAGGAGTTGGATTGGGGAGGAGGGTGGGTGGGTGGGGGGGGAATCGCGCGCGTGGCCCCGTTCCCCAGTGCAGTTGTTCCGTATCCTCGGCGCTCATCACCCTCGGGGGTGCACGACCCCCGCCCCCGCGCGCCCCCCTCGCGTAGTACAACCACCGGGTGCACACGGCGAGTACGGGCGACGACGCCAAGCCTCGGAGGGAGAGCCAAAAGCGGGCGCGGACGCTTCGTTTCCTCGGCGCCGATCGATACCCATGACTCTCGCGCCGGTGCCTGACTGTACGTTCGTCCACCCCCTCCAACCCAACCCCTCGGAACCCGTGGCACCCCTGTTCGGCAGCGGCGGTGGTGGCGCGACGCTTTACGCGCTCTCCCTCGCGTATCTCGCCCACGCCAATAGCGTACGCGCCTTCGGCTGGAGAGCACCGGCACCGCGAGCACAGACCGAGACAACCCGAGGTACAACCGACGCACACGACGCGGGAGACGCTGAGGAGCCCCGGTCGCGGGAGACCGTTTGAGGTTATGTCGACGGCGGCGGCGGCGGCGGTGTCGAGCCTCGAGGAGTGTCGGCGGGCACCGGCTCTCGCCGGCAAGGGCGGCCGCGGGCCCTTCACGCGCTGATGGGACTGCAGGACGGGCGGCTCGGGGTCCCTGGGGCCCCGGGCCCGGTGCGAGTGCGAGGAGGTACGCATGATGAAGTTACGGTCGGATCTCCGGAGTCCGGTACGCACAAATCGTGGCGGAGGAGTGGAGGCACCCTCCTGAATTTGCTCGTCGTCGTCTGCGTGGTCGTCGTCGGGGTCGGGGCGCTGCCACGCCAGGTCAACGCGGAGAAGAACAAAGATTGTGAGTGACTAATCTATCTCTTTTTGTTTCATCTTGATACTTTACTTACTTCCTTCTACTCTTCTTGGGTTCTCTCTCTCTTCTTGGGGAGCTTCAGAGCAAGGGGTAGTTTCGTATTGGAGTCAGGTCGGAGATATCGGGGTGCTTTTTGCGCTGGGGTTGGAGTATATAATCGAGTAACTTGATACATTGATATGAATCGCATGCATAGGTAACATCAAACTGATATTTTTATTTAATCTACACTGAATTTTTCCTTGTTGACACAAGGAATAACCTCAAATTACATTTTATTACGGTAAAAAATAAGGGTGAAGATTTAACTTTGGATATTGTGAATTTATAGATTGCTTATGAATAATGTATTTGTTGACTGAAAAAGTGTTATAAAATTTTTACTTTTTTAAAGGATTAACTTCGTTTAAATCATATATTAATTTGGAAAAAAAATGTTTTTCCCAATTACAGAAGATACAATGAATATTATGATTTGCAATAACTTTTTTCACGGAAATTTCTCAGGACTAAATTGAAAAATATTTTTACTTATTATATGAACTTGGATTTTATCATTAAAGCATAACCTGAAGAAATTCTACCGGTAAAATCTTCTAGCTTTTGTCATAAAAAAGCGAATTCATTTTAAGAAGCTGAGTAAGTACATAAGTTAGAATAGAATATTGAAGACGTTTTTCATAATAGAATTTATGTTAAAATTAATATTATAAGTTTTTTAATTTATTTTATAAAATAATTTTGTTAACTTAATATTTATCATACAGATAATGTAATGAAGTTATTGCTCTTTGAAAGTTTTAGTTATTTTTAAATAAGCTTCTACAATTCCAATTTATTTAACAGAAGTTTTTGTTTGAAAAGTTTTTCTTAAATTTCTGAAACTTTTTCTTCACAGCAGAAATTATCTATCTAAAAAAATAATTAAAACATGGTTCTGTAGACTATGAGAATTTACATTCTTTTATATTAAACATACAGCAATTTTATTTAGTGAAAATACAAGTTTAATCAATGCATAAGATAATTTTATGTAGCTATAGTGTTTAATTAAAAAAAAAAATGAACATAATCAAATTAAATGGATTTTTTTTTATATATGTTTACCTTTTATGAGAAACTTTACGATGTATCTTATTATCCATTGTATACAGGTATGTAACATTCAATTGAATGGATGAATTCATTCAATAAAGGTTATAAGTACTATAGTCAAAAGTTTTTCTTAATTTGGAATTTCCTTTAATTTAGTATATAAACATTATAAATAAATGTACTTATTTATTTTGTTTATTATAAAAATGTTTTTAATGATGTGTGCAAATTGCAAATTACAAATGTAAATTATATTCAATATTATAACAAATTAAATATTATAGAAAAAAAATTTTTTTCTTGATATTATAAAAAATAGTTTATATTGGTAATTTGTTAAATTTAGAATATTCTACAACAATGAAAAATATTAAATTAATGTTTAAATATAATGTAGAAATAGCTTTATACGTATAATAACAAACAATATTTGTGTACTGACAAAATTTTTATTTTTCTCACTCTATTCATATTTTTCAGATTTTTTATATTTATATATTATATATCATATATTATATATTTTTATATTATATATACGTATAGATAATAAAATGGTTTGCATTATTTTAATATTCAAACCTGAATAATGTATAATTAAATATTACCATAGCAATATGAAATTCTGTATGTCACTGGTACATACAATCAACAATTAATATATATACATTAAAGTATTTACATCAATTTGTAAATATTTTACTTAAATTATTTTGAAATACATAAAAATTGATTTATAACATTAACAATAAGTTTTTTTAATACTAAACTTTTTTTTCGATTTAGTAGATAATGGATTAAATATTAAATACGTATAGAATTACGTTAACATATGTCTTCGGATAAGTTTATTAGCATTAAATTAAAATGTTACTCAAAGGATTTTTTAACCGATAACGAATAGACAATACAAAACATTAAACATTGAACCCTTACAATAGATAAAAAATTATTTTTACTAGAGTAAATACACTATTTAGTAAATCAAAATTTATTAATAAATATATAATCCTTATATAATAAATATACAACATAGAATTCGTAAATTAAAAAAAAAATTTAATTTTAAATGAAAAAAATTAATTAAAAAAAGCATTCAATTTCATCCAGTATTTATTTTTTTGTTCTGTTTTTTATTATTTAATTCAATTTACAATAGAATTTTTTTTAATTAATGTATTTAAATAAATATGTTTTTATTACTTATTAAAATTAAGAATACAAAATTAAAAATATTTAATTTTATTTTTTATTTGATTAAATTTTTTCAAATAATAACTTTATTTAATTTCATATTATTGATGCAATTAATTTTTTATAAAAAATTTTACTGCAAATTTAAATTACCAAAAAATTGGTAAAAACAAATTCACTGTATAAATTTCATTTTTGTTCATATATTTATTCATTCAATAATATTAGCAATATTTTACCATAAAGTTGAATATTTTTCGTGTAATATGGAAGAATATAATTTAGTGTTTGTATCTGAGGAAAAGGGTTATTGACTCGTGAAGATTTGGCACTATGCCTTCAATTTTTTGAACATATATTAAACGAAGATATAAAGCCGGACAGAATATTCATATGAAGAAAGTTATTTCCAATAGTATACACATAAATATATCATATATTTTATTAAACGTGAAAAATGAAGTAAATTTATTGATCAATATAATATGACAATCAGGTCATGTTGAATCAATTAATCAAATGTAATTATGAAATTCTACTTTGAAAGGTATAATGAACATATGCCGATATTTATACCGAAATAGTTCATTTGTAGATTGCAAAATTATAGAGCATTAATTTTGTTCATCTTTAAAACACACACAATTTGGTGTAAAAGTCTAATGGTCATACAAGTTCTCAACGAATAGTAAAATAAAAAAGAAAGGTTAATGATTCTTAAAACGAGCGCCAATGGCCTTAAAACGAAAAATGAAGAAGGAAGAAAATAAAGGGGGGGAAAAAGTCGAAATTCACCGTGTTGATAAAAAAAAGCAATTGGTTGAAAGTCACCTTTGGTACAGAGATAAAGTAAGGATCTCCAGAAACTTTGAGGAGTGGGTGCAGTTAGGATTGGATAGCTGAAACGGGGGGGGGGGTACAGCATAAAGCCAAGTGGATGAGGACGATTTATCTTTAGGAGGCTAATTCGTCTCAATGCTATTTAATTAGGAGGATGAAATGAACGGTGGTGAGAGCCTCCATACTGCTCTCTCTTTCTCTCTCTCTCTATAGCTCTTTCTTTTTTCCTTTCTCTTTTACCCTACCTACTATTAAAATTAATGCACAACTACTTTTTGATTTGTATAACCACTCTTCGAATCATTCGATTAATTTATTTTTCAACCATCTTTTTAAAACACATAATCGTTCAATTTTGTAAATCATTACAAAATAATTAAATATGAAAATAATGGAACAGTTATTTTTTGTATTTTGTTTTTTTTAAAGGTGGGGCTACATTCTTCTGTAAGAAATTATTGGCACATTCTTTATTTCCTTAATCTTTTCATGTGCACCATAAAAGTCTTGTGCACAAAATGATTATGCACTTTCAACAATATTTGCTATTCATCATATAAAATATAATAATATCGTAATATTTATTACAATATATATATATATATATTCGATAAGATAGACGAATACTTTTAATAAAATACATAATTTAAACTAAATTGCAAAATAAAACAAATTCAACGGTTTATATTGAGAAATTAAAATTTTAAATTAACACCTATGTATTTCAAAAAACTTCATTCAAATATAATGTTTTATTTAAATAAAAAAAACATACTTGTATTCAAATTTTATTAGATTTTATATTAAAAATATAGATAATAACTTTGAATTTAGAAAGAAATTACTTTTAAAAATATATATGTAATAAAAAATAATCTTAAATAAAAGAAATCGTAGAATTTTATAAATTTAAACATATTTAAGCAAATTTGAATAAATGATTTTATTTATACAGTTTATTAATTTATTATTCTAAGAAAGAAATATATTTTACTGCGATTCAAATATCAATATTTTCAGCTTAAGAGTAACCTTCATTGGAATATATCAAAACGAATTTTCTATGAAATTTTATGCTTGCTTATTTGATTTTTTAGTAAAAAATTCCAATACCTGGTTATCTTAATTATTATAATTCATATATTAAATACCCGCTCAATTAAATAATTAATTATTACTGACCTCATTTCTATTTTCATATTGAATAAATTTATTTTGTTTCAATATGTTATCAGAAGTATCAAATGAATATAAATATTCTATACTTTAAAGAAGCTTAATAAAATGATTGATTTATTATTAGACGTGTTATAATATTTAGTTCGATATTATTTTTTTTGATTTTATTAAATATTAATAATAAATATCAAAAAATATTGTATTACAGTATATAACATTTGAAATGTGAAGAAAAAAATATAAAATTAAAATTATGCATAGTAAATTTAATTTATAATTAGAAAAGGTATCAAAGGGTAATTTTCGGGTAGAGTAAATCTAAATTTTAGTGTTGCGATATTTGATGAGATTTTAAGTTAAAAATAATAATTATAATAATTCCGAGAATTTGAGGAAGATTAAAAGACAACTGATTCGTGGTGAATCAATATAGATAAATAAACCAAGCGATTGGTCGTATCCAAAATGATTATTTATCTAATGCGTGTCATAAAAAAACTTCCTCCCGATAAAGAGGAAAAAAATCTTCGTTCGCTGTCCTCGCCGGTTTGTGTTGCACTTGTAAATGTTTTACAAACAATTTCGCCGTTTCACTCAAGTTTTCTTTTCAACAAGACTCAACTGTAAGGAAGTCGAATGAGTTCTTTAGAGTTGACGAAAGCGCCAGTAGTTTCCTTTCGCTGCATTGATCAGATTTCACAAGTTAAATAAATCCGAATCGAATAAATCCAGCTAAAGTAATGATCAAAGTTACAAACAGGATTGTGGATTAGCTCAACAATCATACTTATTTTACATGTACAATCGACAATGACAATAGCAAGTACCCTTTATAATTATGATAATCACTGATCGGGAAACAATTCAATTGTTACAAATCTGGAAAAGTTGTATTATTTACCAACGCGTTGTATCCCGTTCATTTAGCCCGGCCCAACGCCAGTTAATGACTGATTTCTCTTTCCAACCAAATGGTTTACGAACTTTATATACTTTTGCAATGTTTGATCCTTTAGGCTAATTCTTATAAATAGGCTCATATTCGAAATATATTTTTTGAGTATTGCTACCAAAGTTTTTATCTGAATTTGTAAAGAAATTGTTACATGAATCATGGAAATGGACCAAATAATTATAATAAATTAAATATACATTTTTGCAACATTCTTAAAAGATTATTATTAATATGAAGATTTATTATAATAGACGAATGTATTCGTACTTTTGTATATATTTTTAAACTTTGTTTTATTTTTATCACAGTTATAAGAAATTTTAATTCTCAAATAATTTATTATTCAATGGAAAAAAAAACAATATTTAAGTGAATGGATTTTCAAAGGCTTTTAAATTTCGTATTAAAAGTATTCTTTTAACAGGGCATTGTTCAATATAGTAAGACATAAATGAAGAAGGTAGCATAAAACTATCACTTATAAAACTAGCATTATTTTGGTTCGCTTCTTAACTTAATAGCATCATTATTCGATAAATTATATCTCGAATAATGGAATAATATTTCAGAGTGAATCGCGAGCTCGAATTGTGTTTCCTTTGAGTGACTCCGGATGAAGAAAACTCGAAAGAGGGTAAATCAAGGAAGAAAAGCGGATCTAGTCCTCGTAGAGTCATTGGAAGCCTCCGCGGAAAATGATAAGTTCACCGATACGATAATTGCGGTAATCCTGGAAAATGGGAAGGCGGGTTAATTGTTTGGTTTGCAAATGAGGTAAGGTCGCGTTCGCGATTACGCCGAGGTCGGCGATGGGTGGGAGGGAGGGGAGAGGGGAGAGGGTATCGCATGGCAGAGGAGCTTCGTTTTCTCGATAACGAAGCCAATTGCGAAATTCCGACTGGAAAATCTACTCCTGGATTCAACTGGTCGGTCGGTTCGCCCATCTCAAGTGTCGTCTTATTAGAACCTCTTAGCCCAGCCAAAGTTTTCGGAATGATGAGCTGGACTGTTAGGAATACCTTTAATGATGTAAGGGAGGACGGAGATTTGAGGGACTTTATCCCGATCTTTCCTGTTAGTGGCTTGCACAATTCGTACTTTAATTAACGTGGGTTGAGAATAAGAGCGGTTATTAAAATGTTCATAAGCAGCATTGGAAATATAATTGAAATTGATGCTGTCTACAGAAATATCCCGTTAACTATTTTATGCGATAATTTTTTATCTGTATACCTAATATGTGTGAATCTGAATTCTGAATAACTTAAATTTAAAGATTAATACAGTTAAATATTTAAAAATATCATACAAATTAATTTGGAAGAATAAATTTAAAGATATATAAAGATTTTATATAATTTGAAATGTTATTCCATTACTTTAGTGATTCTAATTTAAGATTCATTTACTGATATTAGTACTATTATTTAGTACTATTTATTATTTGTACCAAATGTATATTTTCAATCACGTTTTAGTTTTATGCATGAAATGCATACTTTAATAATTTATTATCTGATAAATATCTGATAAAACTTTAGAGTTTGCTCAAATATTTATTGTACAGAATTAAGTTCTATGTGAATTTGACAAAATTTTTAGAAAAAACATTCACTTGAAATAACCTAAGAATTCAAACATTCTTTTTCGAATTACTTTTATAAAATTTAAATTTAAATTAGTATGTTTTTTTAATTTAAACGCGTCATAAAATAAATTGATTTTTTTTTTTTTTATACACAATATTCAAATAATTATTATCTTATTTAATATTAGATAAATTTTTGTCAAGATTTCTAATTAAAATTTACTTTATTTCCAAATTTTATTATATGAAAGTTTGAAATAAATTCTTATCTTATCTTATTAAAACGCTCTATCTTAAAATTCTAATTACTTGTTATTGAAATAAATATTAAAAAATTTTCCAATTAAACGTTAATTATATAAAACGTTTATTTTTTTTATTAACTTATAATTGATTTTATTATTGGAGAAAATATGTAAACATCAAGTAAAAAAGTAAAAGTGGTTTACCTATAAAATGATTATATAAAAATTATTAAAAATTTCTTTTTTAAGTAATAGATAGACAATATATTTATTTAGGACATAAATTAATGTATTTATATTCTCTTGTTCGACATATGTTATTTTTGTATTACTTAAAATTTTATACTTGTAAAATTAAGTATAAAAAATTTAGGTGCTCATTGTTACAATCTATACAAGTTATTGTTACATTTAGATGAGTCGAATAGTGATAAAATATGTGTTATATCGTCAACTTACAATCCTGTCATTTTAGCTTCTCTTTTTAAAATGTTTTAAGTATTATGTTATAATTTGAAATTTCTGAAGTATGTATAGTTATAAAAATTAAATAAATGATCTGGATGAAGCATAGCAATATTTTCTTAGAATAAAACTAGTATTATAAATAATCTATTTGCTTTTATTGATAAAGATACTTAATTCACACGTACTATAATAATACTATAGTAAAGTTAAAGATACTTATCTCGTTTTTGTTCTAATATTTGTGACATGAAAGTTTAAGCATTGGTTAGATTATATATTTTACGTGTAAAATTATTAATAAATTGAATAAATTCCTTATTCCCTCGTATACGGTTTATCTTCATTTAATCTGTTGATAATAAGAGGCATTATTATTTATTAAATAAAATAATATCTTTAAAATATTGTAAAATGATTTTTAACTATTAGAACAATATTAATGCTACAATAAAGTATTGTATTAACATGTGATTTATATAAGTGAATATAAAAAAGAAACCGTAAAATCAGGATTAAATATTGAATATTACTTCCCTGCATCAAATATAAAACTGCAAATATAAAGGGAAATGTATTCCAAAAATCATATTTCCTATATTCCAATAAATACGATTTTCTTACTATTATTATTATTATTATTATTATTATTATTATTATTATTATGATTCTAGCTTCAGAAGGGACTAGTTATGTTATTAAAGCACGACTGCTTTTCCTCGCACGCACACAATTTCGCACTGTAGGTTGTTACGTCGTCCTTACGCGAGTGGTGCATCGAGATTTGGATCGGATATTTGAATAATCTCGATGCACCACCTCCTGGGCATCCGAGCTTAAACATAAATTCGCGTCGTCGACGTTTCCACTTTGCACGCGGATTCATCCGAGAGGGAAATAAGAGGTTAGAGGCAGAACGTCGTTTGCAAAAAGAAAAACAGCGGCAACTCCAAATCCGAGAAGTTAAGGGATGTTGGAAGCAATCCGAGACATACCCGAACTCTTCCCTTCAACATTACTCGCTACCAAAGGACGGAAGTGCTGCGGATTTATGGGGGGGGGGGGTTTACACCCACCCACCTGGTCCTGGTGTCCACAAATATATTCTCGTATCTCGCGTCCCCGAATTCATTTCCTATTCAGCAGCAAGAAGTGGCCGCTTATGATGCACTGGCTCTTTCCTCCTGGATTAACGATTTTCCCTACCAACCACCAAGCCTCACTATAATGATTAATTGGACAAAAACTAAAAAAAAACAAAAAAAATACAAAAAAAAATTGCAAAGAAAGGAAAGCGAAAAGGGGAGATCAAAAGGAAGGGAGCCCAAGGGAAAAGTGTTTCACTGGATTGGCGCGATTTTATCGCTGATATGTGGACAATTTCCCTTAGTTTATTTTTCAAATGCGATGTTTGTTGCGGTTATCATGCTACGGTTTTCATTTTTATATTTTTTATTATTCTTCCACAATCAAAATATTTACTATCCAATATTTTGGAATGGAATTATTTAACCTGTTCTTATTATTACTTTTCTTTAAAAAATAAAATTTTCGAATATTGAAAAAAAAAATATTTGTAAATAATAAATTTTGAATTTTAATCCAAAATAATTTTTTATTCATATTTATTCATGCAATATTTAATTAGTAAATGGAATATATTGAATTATGTATTTTTTTTATACTAATATTACTGTATGTGATAAATAATATTAAAAATATCGGAAAGTATTATAAAATAGAAATTTAGCAAAAACAATGTAAATGTAAAAACAATTTAAAAACACTGTATATTGAAATAAAACCATTAAATTTGTAAATATAAGAAATTGAATGATATTATTTTATTTAGTCTACTGTGTTGATTAAAATGGACTTTTAATATGCTTTGCATTGAGATGATCTTGCTAAATAAAAAAAATATCTGATATTGTTCTTTTTATTAAGGTGCTTTTTTAAATTGTGAGATATTAAAATAGTTGACTGCATTAAATAATAAGTGTGTATGTAATATGTTTCTAAATATTATCACTAGTATCATACTGACTTTATTCTAATTATCCTGTAAAATCTATGAGAAAACCACTATGTATTTAAGAAATACATGTAAAAGTTTTTATGACTAATTTCGTCTATCATTATGAAAAGTATTATTCCATTACAAAACCTTTTTACATTTTAAAATTCATTATTTTAATTCAATATAAATTTTTAGTTAATTAATTAAAAAAATTTCATCATCAACATTGTGTAATATATAAAATACAATTTTGTTTATGATGCGGTGCTGTACATTACAATCCAAGAATATTGAAATCTTTTGAAATTATAATTCTGATATACTAGGTTGAGCATAAAATATTTGTTTATACAGATTAAGATTTAAAATAGAATATTCTTAAAATAAAAGAAATATTCAATTGTAGTATAGAATTTTGATAAAACTTATTTTAAATAATCTAATAGCTAACATATAGATTAAGTTAAAAAGGAAGCTTACGCTTACTTTCTAACTTTTGATGTGTTCGATAGAGGTTAAAGCTTTTGAAAACGCGAACGTTAACGCTAATAGAAAATCATCAGTATTTAATTTTACTTAATATATTTTTTTATTGAGAATTTTGATACTTCGTTCATCCAATCATTTTACTTTGGATAATTAGAACTTTTTAATTCAATGTGAATTAAAAACCTCAATTCCAACATTGAGACTCATTTGAATGATTTTATACCTTAAATTTCTAATTCGAATTTATATCATTATTTTTTTCAAAAACTTTACATATTTTCATTAAAAAAAATTAAGACAATTAATAAACTTAATTTTCTTTTTCTTTTAAAATTATTATTTACATTTGTCGTTATGTTTATTGAGTAGCTGCATTATTTGAAACGTGCAATCAACTTTTTACTTTTAAGATAGAAACCTTTGAATTGATATTCGTTTTAACAAGGAATTTTTAATGAGCAACCTCCATACTTAAGGGATGAATCTAATATCTTTTTAGTGGTTCGATAATCATAAGATCATAAGATTATCGAAGTAAGGATCACATTGTTCACAACAGATATTAAAACTATAACATTTCAGTTGGGCTATAAACTCTGTAAACTTCTTGTCGTGTATCTTGGGATTATTTGTGTGATTTTGCGTTTATCGTGTATATTCGATAGTAACAGTTGTATGAAATTTCATTTTGCGCTATTAATACATAAAGTTAGCATATACATCTATATGATGCTATAGTTTCAACAAACTTAACAGTTGGTAAGCATGTAATGAATAACTAATGTATGAAGAGAATATGCATTTATTATGAAAATGCGTATTCTGTATAATGTTTTTAACCTCTTTAATTTTTATAGTTTTACTTGAAAACTTCCAACTTTATTTTATATTATAATGATATATAAATATTACTGTTGTCATTAAAATTTTTAATACAAACACATACACGCTCACGCACGTACGCACGCAATATTATATTATCATTTAAAACTATAACATTATCTAATAAATTTAATTTTAACATCAAAGCTAAAAATTTATCGGCAGAATTTTGATTAAAATTAGTCAAAAAGCTAAGTAAAAGTTGACCTCAAGGTTTTCATTGGGTTTGAATTTTACATTTACACTGCATAGTTTTTTTGGGAAAAATTCTTTTTTTAACAATTTAAAAACATCATTTGATTAATTTTTTAAATAAAATATTAGCATAAAAATTCATTCTTGAAATTTATTTGTTAACATTATTTGTAAAATTATTAAAATTTTACAGAAACTTTTCAAAGTACATGATAAGAACAGAGTTTTAACTACAAGATTGTATTTTCAGAGTTTCAAATACAAATGTGAAGGAGTTTTCGGAGTTTTTTTCTATCTAAGTTTAGCATGCGTTTAATATAAAAAGCATTTTATGCCAGTGATCGCACATCATATTTCAATTTCACACAGATTTGTACTAAAAAACTTTGCTGTTTTTTTATTTGGGGTAACAAAGAGAAATGTTGAGTAGTTGTGAAAACTTGAATGATAATGTTTTACATACATAGCTATAGTTTTTTCGGTAAATTATACGTAAAATTTAAAAAAAAAAAAAATTTTTTAATACAAAATAAAATGAAAAATTAATTAGTATAAGTTTGTAATTACTATAGTACATTAAAGTGATAAAAAACATGTACGAATAATAAAAGTGCGTCATTAAAAGAAACGTTATTACGACAAAAATTAAAATTTAAACATAGATATGTATCTAGTTATTAAAATATCATATAAACTATAATATAAGCTTTTAATTCTTTTAAAAGTAGTTCATTTTAATTCATACTCAATTTAATATTACTTACTAATATTTATATGATAATGAAAGCGTTTTAATATAACATTAAATTTTGCATTTGAATAAATATAATACTTTGAACCGAGAGTTTATTTTAAAATGATTAGCTGGTTAAAAAAAACAAATTTAAAATGATTTAAATATTTAAAGAATTTTAAATAAATATAATTAATTATTGTAAATTAATAAAAATTTTATTTAATAATATGCATTTCTATTTAATAGATATTTCTAACAAAACGAACGAAGCATAGCCAAGATTTTCTCAAGGGATATTAAGTTTAGTTCTGAAGTATCCCGTTTTATCCTGCGCTGCCAGGATAATATTCGAAAATGTAAACAAAGGATATATTCCAAGAACTCGCATTACGCGAGGAGAGAGAGAGAGAGAGAGAGAGAGAGAGAGAGAGAGAGAGAGAGAAGAAGGCGTAGGTAGAAAAACAATGAGGCAGAGAGAAGAAGTGAGTTGGACAAGTTTTAAATAAGCGAAGTTTGCAGCAGGTCGTTTATGCTATTTACAAGCGCACGTTTGAAAGTAAATTTAATATCCGAGCGGCAGCAAAGAAAAAAAAAAAAAAAAAAAATAAAAATGCCCAACTTCCTCGGGGTCCGCTCGTACAAAATTCTTGATTCCTTTTTGAGTGGGGCTCTGGATACGTATGTGTGTGCGCCTCTACTATGCACGGACGAAGTGTGGGTGCGCGCATTGACACGTGGATCCGTTAAACGTACATGTACATGCATATCCGGGGAAAAACTTTCGTCAAATTGAAAGCCGCAGTTCGGGGTGAACTTGGACTCCCAATCGAAATCGAAACGTTGAGTAAAGTGTTGGGCAAGATAATTTTCTGTCTCTTTCCCGCTCTATTTGTTCTCAAAATACTCCAAGGGCGCGATGTCCAGGTTGCGCCAGATTTTATCTCAAGTTCCACACTCTCATCTCTGTCTGATCATGTCTGATAAAGGTTCATCGACCCGCGAAAGTTGATTTCACCTCTTACCTACCGTACCACTCCACAATACTCCGACAAGGAACTTTCAAACTAATCACCATAGATCCTGTCGCCTTAACGAATGAATCTGACGATCTTCACTCCTGCCGTAAGCTCATCCCATTCCATCCAAGACGGAGGGTAGTTTAAAAAGTTTCAGAAACATCTTGGCTGCTGAACACGTAGTATCGACCAATAATTTGATTTTTATCCACTCTCTGGACGCTTAAACTCTCTATAAATGAAATATCAGGAAATATTTTTTTTTTTTTTTTTTTGGTAATTTTAGATTTCAAAGGATCGACGAAAGGATAATGATGATTCGTTATCGATTCGACCAATTATATAATTATTTAATATAAACTGATCACGTATTGTTTTATACTAAATTATAACATGCTAGCATCAATCATTTTTTTAAAAAGTACCAGTAATAATGTAAGACATTTATTATGCAGAAATATAGAATAGAATTAATATTAATTTTATGAATGGTAGTATAACATAAAATACAATAATATAAAATATGCTTAAAAATATCGTCATTTCACATTCAGCAATTTCACGGATAAATACAGATATGTATTTATGCATTTTTATCATTCATCTATTCGTATATTTGCACTTGTGCATAACAATCTAGATATCCAGGTGAATAGATGTATATTTATATCTCAGTTATTTTTAATCGAAAAAAAAATCATTTTTTATATCGGATAAATGACTTTAATTTCATAAAAATAAAAAATATTTTATAAACTAATTTTAATGTATATATCTTGAAAATTTTATAGTTCCTTACGGGTGTAGCTGAGATTGAAAACACTTTTTTATGGTGTTTTAAGGCAACGTTTCGATCAACTTTCGTTGTCTTCTTCAGGCCTCTGTTTATTAGTAAATTTACACAAATAAATGTCATATAATACAAATAATGAATTACAAATTATAAATTATAAAAATTATTCATACATTAGTATATTCGAATGTGGAATATTAGCACGACTTGTCTCGTCGATATGTCAAATTCGAATATACTAAGTTTACAATTTGTCGAAGATTATGTTCCAGCTGAGTGTCTCGTCATCAATGACGTCAGATTTTTATAGAGACCGTTTAGCATTTTCGTATCTTCATGTTTGTTTAAAGTGTTGATATTTAATTGTATGTACAGCATTTCCGAAATTTGTCTTTTTTTGTAATTATTTTCTCTGTCTAAAATTATAACATTGTCCCAATCTATGGTATGTTCGTTATTTTGCGAGTGCAGTTGTATCATAGAGTTGGTGTTTTGAACTTTTTTGTGCTCGCAAATCCGTTTTTTTAAATTACGTTTAGTTTCGCCTATGTAAGAAGCTTTACAGTCTTTGCACTTTATTTTATAAACGACGCCAGCTGTTTCCCATTTTGTTTATTTATCTTTACTTAATTTTATAATGTTATTTAATTTGTTATTAATAATGGGCACCGTATTAATACATAGTTATAGTTTTTTAATGCATTGCAAATTTTTTCATAAAATGTATTTATATATGGAATTGAAATTATATTGTCAAGAGTTTTTTTAGAATAGTTATTTAGAGAATTATTATACTTCATTTTTCTCAGTCTATTTTTAATATGTTTGTCATAAAAGTAAGCGGGGTAGTCGTTGTTATCAAGGATGTTACGCACTTTCTTTAAATTGTCCTTGTGGTAACTTATGTCAGATAATAACACTGCCCTGTCTACAAGGTTATATACAATATTTCTCTTTTGGATATTAGCGTGATGTGAAAAGAAAAAAGTGTTTTCAATCTCACCTACACCCGTAAGGAACTATAAAATTTTCAAGATATCTACATGGAGGGTGTTACACTAAATTCCATATCTTAATTTTAATGTATAATTCATTTGTATAAAAAATATAGTACTTCATGCAATATATTTTTTTTATTCTTCTTATCCAAAGATTACTTTAAAAGTTTTAACAATATTTTAAATCATTCACTTAATAACTCAAATATTTTCTTTTTTAAATTGCCATTTCTTATTTTGTTTCTATTTTTTATTTTATTTATTATTTGATCGTCATAATCATCCGTGACCCACATGATTATTTATCTGTTCACATGGCGAGCCGCTTTAACTCTTTTTTTAAAATATCTGCAAGATTTGAGCAGTAGTGAGATAGACAATTCAAATCTCTACTATTTTCAATTTTTTCAATGTATATACAAGCTCCGTAATTATAAATTGAAAATTAATTAAAACCAGCGTGGTATTTTATATGTGAGATAATGCAACTTTATATTTATAATGGTGAATAAACGAGAAAAAGAATAAAATGGATTAAGTATAAATATATATATATGCATTAGTTATAAGTAGCGATTGTATTTTTAATGCACATCTTATCAGCTTGCCGCACAACTCTATTTTCAATTAATAATTATAATTTTATAACTATTTCCTATTTAAGAAATAAATGCAGGTATATATATATATATAATTAAAGAAGCATTCCTCTTTAGCGTCAACTGTTGATCCACCATGAATAAACATTCTTGACACTCGGTACAAAGGCCTTAGTGTTAACACATATCTTTTTAGTATTGGTTTACCCGATGTATTTGGGTCGAGTGGTAATATATTTTACACGAACACGAATTGCGTTCATGAAGTTAGGGAGGGGAGGAGGAGGTATTTAATTCCGAATTTCAAACCGCTTAATTAAGGGATGTATCATCTTTAAAGTCTTGCTCAGTTACTTTTGAATCGAGGGGCTGATGCTCTGGAGATTTATAGTATTTGTACAGCAGTTATATTTAGCGGGGTTTCAGTTTCCATTTGGCTGGAGGTTCGCAATCAAGATCCATGTATAATTAGAAAGATTCTTTCTTTTCCATACTTTTTTCATCTCTGATCAGAAAGGACTTGCGATGATTTGAATTAAATTCTTTTAGTTTAAATCATCACCTATAATCTAGGAATCTGAAACTAATAAAATGAATAAAATATAATGTATATAAAATTTAAATTTTCTTTATTTGCGTCATCCATTTCTTGCATAGCTGTGCTCGTGATTGATATAGGACTTTTGTGATATTTCTGTCTAATTGTCCCTTCAAGGATGTAGTTACTTACAGGATTGTAAGCTCTTATTATAGTTTTTGCTTCATTCTTTATTCAAACTTTATAAGTCTCTGGATTAAGAAATTTACAGGGGTATGGTTTAAAATTATGAGAGGCCCAGTTTTTGTATTTACTCTTACTTGCTTCTCGTAAAACTATTAACACAATCCGAATTGGCGATCCTCGCAAAATACAATGAAATATTAAACATATACCATTTTCAATATATCCCTCAAAGCATAATCTTAATAGTTTTATTGATAAGTTCCATTAATAATCTGAGCATATTCGCATTTTATAAAATTGGAGAATTAAGCCAAATTCACTTTTCATTTTACATATGAGAAATAAGCAGCTAGTTCCATTGAGATTTGAATATTTTATAAATATATTAATTTATGAATTATTGATATTTGCATGATTAAGATAAGATTCAATATTTCATTATTTTATACCAATACTTTCGTTTCGCTCGTTTCGCGATGGAAATGATAAAAATGAATATACTTAGACTATTTTAAAATACGGTGATGATGGTGAAGGTGAATTAAAACATGAAAAATAATTAAAATTAAATAGACAATTTTTATTCTAAAAATGTAGATGTCTTCGGACGTGTTTGCTCTCCGACATACAGATTTAGTTTGACTCCATT
Source organism: Eupristina koningsbergeri (assembly GCA_018907245.1). NCBI lineage: Eukaryota > Metazoa > Arthropoda > Insecta > Hymenoptera > Agaonidae > Eupristina > Eupristina koningsbergeri. The sequence continues at coordinate 1,795,804 of JACCHV010000035.1, forward strand.
AATTCACCGATTTTGTTCCTTCGCCAATTTCCCCCCGCGACTTTAACTTTCTTTTCTGTTAACTAATCTAACGAATTCTATATTTCATTTATTTCGCGCGCACACTACTTTTTCCTTTCTGATAAAGAAGGAAAAAGCCAATACAAAACTAATTAATCTTGATCAAATCACCTTCGCAGTCAAAAATTAAAGTTTCATAATTAAGTTGTCCCATAAGAGCTCAGGTGTGTCGATAGGTCCAGCTCGCTCGTCAACACACCGCACCTGCCAGGATGGCCGCGTACCTCGAGCCAGCCAACCTGGATTTCTTGGTGTTTTTCTCTTTGATCATTCATGTCTTTGTTCGTGTCCAGCTCGCACGACGAACCACTGGATCCGTCAGTAATTAAAAAATACCTGAGCTGCCATTTTTTATTTATCGCGAAAACTATCCAGCACTACGTAAAAATTAAAAGTATTCGATCAAATTGGTGGTGATTTTTTAAATGAGCTGAAAATCTAAATTCGCAATGCCACGCCTTTTTACAAATAACAATTTAATAATATTAATATTAATTCATTCAATAAAAATAACTCGTTTATCCAATTTTTTTTATTTTACAAAATATTACAGAATTTACTTTTAAAAATTTTTATTTTTATTAATGACTATTCAAAGACTGTTCAAATGGCTATATTCAATAGAAGTTTTTTTTTAATAAATATTTGTACGAAATCTATTTTTGAAAAATTATTAGTTATGGCATGAAATTTTTTTTTTCCCTTACTGATTATTAATATTTATAATAGAAAAATGATGTTATATTAATTGTACATAAATTCAATATAAATATGCAATTGATCATGCAATATTAATTTCAGTTAATAATACTTTGTATTTTACCATTTTATTAAATTTTTAAATATTAAATTTACATTTTCATTTATTTACCATTATTTATTTAATATTTAAAAAGTAAATTGAATTTTAAAAGTCAAAGCTTAATTTGATTTTCTTGTATTTCTTATTTTGATTAAATGTTACCAATTTGAATGAATGTATAGATCAATAAGATTATTCTTCATGGTTGTATTTTTCTTTATGAAGTTATTAATAAAGAAATATTTAAAAAAACAAAAGCTATTTATAATAATAACCAACATTAAAAAAAAACATAAAAAAAAATTATTATGATGTATCTGGTTATTTGCTAAAAATGTCAGTAGTGCATGGGCATGAATATTGAATATTAAAGTTTTTCACCATTACCAGCGCCTGTCTCAAATTAATCATCTAGAATTTTTAAAATACCCCCTCCCTCCCAATACCTCAAATTTCTCGTTTTAATGCGTGGATGTAATAATTATAATTCAGAAAAGTTTTATGCAAGTCCATTGATCATCCGGCTATCGATCATGCATAATTATGCCTCGAAATGAAAAAGTCAGTAATCCCTCCTCTCCCTCCCCCCAGCCCTCACCGCCACCACCACCAGGACAGCATAGATTCGTTTCAATTCATTAAGTTATTAAAAAATTCGTCGACAAAATTTCACAGCGTCCAATGGAAAAGATAAGCTAGTTCGGAAAAGCAAAACAAAGATATTCGATTAGCGGGTACATTGGAGGAGGACCGCATCAAAGGAGGCCATACAAATTCGATACGTGCTCGGGTTGATCCAGACTTACACTTCAACCCCCTTCTATGGGGTGTATCCCAAAATCTACCCCCATAAGTTACGCTAAGCTGATTCGAATGCGGAAGAAGAACGGAGAATTTTTTAGTGGCCGAAGTCTCGAGTCGCGAACGGTTATTTGCATGCGGGACTGCATTTTCCCTTTCATAATGTTGTCGGTCGATTGGTTACTAGGGCACTTAAAAAAAAAAAAAAAAATTAAAAGCCCGTTTTTGTTGTTCGGAAACTTTTAATCACATTTGTTTCGATTTGCAAAATCAAATACGAGCTTTGTTTGTGCTTACAGTCCACCTTTTGAGTCTCCATCTTTTTTTTACGTATACACAAAACTTTACATTCCAAACACATCCACATGAATAATGTTTCATTTTTCACTTTAAGTTTTAAATTATTACCTTGTCTTTAAAAAAAGTTTTTAATCAGTGATTTAATAATTAATAAATGGATTTATTGATTAATTTTTTTTTTTTTTATGCCTTTTTACTGTACTTTTTTCGCAATTTCTTCATGAATAATAATTAAATATTAAAGCCATATAATGATAAACAAATTGGTTGAAAATATTAAACGTATTTATTAAAATTAATTTCACTTATAAATAAACTCAAGTAAAATCATTATCTAAAATTTCAATGATCAGAAATAACTTTTAAAAATGATGACTATTCATTTTTAGAATCTTTTTAACCATAAAATTATTAGTACTACATTTCTCTACCATTACTAATAATCTTATAAAAATTACATTACATAGGTGAAAAAGTAATTTATAAAATTAAATTTTCTAGTTATGAAATTAATCTTTATTATAACAGTATTTTTAATCTTTTATTTTAATTATTATTTGCAATCATTTTTTAAATTGTAATGGCAAAAAATGCGAAATCGTGTTCTCAAACGTGATTATTTAAGAAAGAATTTTATGTGAAATAATAGTTTCAAATAATCATTATAATTTAAAATTACTATGTAATTTTTTACTTAAAATTATTTAACTAAAAATGTCAAAATAGAATTAAAAACACAAATAAAAATTTCTAGAATTTTGGATATATAAAATAGTACTATATAGTTCTTTTAAGATTATTTCTTTCTAATCTTCTTGACTCACTTTTACTTTAAACATTCCTATATATTTATGACCATGAGATTTATACAAAATTTTAATTTATTTCCATTCAGTGTATCGATGTAAAAAGTTTGCTTACGCATTTCGTGAGAAAAACTTGGCAAAGCTGATGTATCAATTAGTTACGAACTGTTGAATTTTTTATTGTACTCACTTTAATTAACAGTACGTTAAATACATATTTTGAACCAATTAAAATATATATATTAATAGATAATTTACTGTTTATTTTTCCAAAATCAGATAATATCCTGTTTAAATATTTATTTTGTAACTTTGCATAAAATATTTTGTAATCCATATTAAGCATATTAATTATAATAAAGCTCTTTGTTTAAAAAATAAATTACATATTTTATTTATTCACATAAAAATAGCAATAATTTTATGATAATTTCAAGTTTTCCAATTGGATTATTCTATAAGTTATATATACATTATTATTATTAATCTACAGTTGATACATATTGCATGAAATCGAAATAATAATTTTTCTTATTTCAAATTAATATACGGTTTTTATTTTATATAAGTTTTGTTTTATTTGATAATAAATGAAATTCTTTTCAAAATTTCATAAATTTCAAATTTTAATGTATCGAAATTGCCTTATCGAATTTTCAAATTTACGTTTCATGTTATAAAGCTGAAAAGTTGAAATAGTTAATATATATTTTAATTAAATATTTGTTAAATATGTTTTAATACTTTTTGTATTTAATTTATTATCTTTAATTTTTAAAATAAAATTTTGTTAATATTAGCTATTTAATAACCTGTACAATCATTTCAGTTAATACATAAACTGGAAGATTAAATTCCAAATATTAGAATTATTTTTAAAATGTATAAAAATTTATACATTTTCTTTAAAATTTAATTTCACCATTTATTTATAATTTTTAATTATAATATAAAATGAAATAAATAAAAAATTGTTGAAAGGAATTTTTATTTTATATTAAGAAAGCAAATTTTAGCTCATATGAATAGTATGCTTGATGAATAATTAAAAGATAAATAGGCAAGAGAACATGGAAATTTTGATTTGACATTTTAAACAAACTTTTGTCTTTAAAAATGCTTTTGATTGTTTAAGTATGCTATGCATATCATATTATATCTAGTATGTTTATATACAGACCTCGTGAAAATAATCGGATTAACTATTTTTGATCGTAAGTTTGTTAGATGTAATAACAAGCTTTTATTTATTATTTATTGTTATTTTAAATTTTTGATACTGTATTATTGAATATATCATTAAGAAAAATGGGTAGATAACAATAGAATTTTATTATATAAAAAATTTGAATTTTTAACATTCAATTTTTGAATTGAAATTATTTCTATAGTTTATATATTATTTGCAACTTTTGTTTTTAATATAATTTACTTTAAGATTATTTTTAACTTTATTATCAATATCATTCATTTTTTTCGAATAAAGATAAATTTTATTATGTTAGAATTATAAACGTGGGGAATAATCAATAAAAAAAGTTATTTAACTTTATTTATGTTATTTTAATTTTGTATTTAACATTATTGTAAAAATAAAAAATAATTAATATTAGCTATACTTTGGTTGTTAGCAAAGACTTATAAAACTAAAGCAACATACTTAGTATACATAATTATTTTATGTATTAATAGTACAGAGGATTTACAGCAGTGAATTCCTTTGAATTATTACTATTCCTTGTTTTTACTATTTTATCATGAAGTTTTATATTTATTGTGAATACATAGGAATAAAAAGATACTCTTTTAGTTAAATTATAATTTTTAAAATCTTAAAAAATTCCCTTTCTGACGCGTAAAATTCTTTTATTTGAATCACTATAATTATACATAATTATGAATTAACTATTTAATTCAATTAGTAATTAGAGTAAATTATGTACTTGTATATTTGATAAGTACATGAGTCGGGAAGGTGCGAGCTATTTAAGGATTCTCCTAGACTTAAGATATTTACTATCTTTATATTATTTTTAAAGAAAGTTATCTTATTTTTTTAATTTTTATCAAGATTAGTTTTCTTAACATAATCATTATTGCTAAATTTGATTTTTTGCTTCAATTAAAAAGCATAAAAATTGGATTTGTATACTTTATATTAAATAAATGTAGAAAAATAAATGTATATCTAGCTTTATATTTATGTTATATATTGCCGATGATACAATTGGATTATATTATTAAAATGTCGATGAAAATGTATTAGTTTATTGTACGATATTTTTGTGTATTAAATTATATATAAAAAAGTCATTTAATAAATTCTCAAGATTTTTTTTAAGAATTAAAAAAAAAGTTGTTAAGAAATAAGAATAATTTAGAAAATTTAGATGGACTTTTCTAAATAGAATTTAATTAAAAATGATTTCATTCTTATATTTTCATCTATGAAATAAAAATTAAAAATTTTTATTATATGACCAAATGCCAGGAAGAATATATTTCTATTAATATAAATATTTTTTACATGTCGATATGAATGGGTATTTTAGAAATTAGTAAGATATATTCTAATAAAATTATGATCAGATAATTATTATTGAAGCAAACTACTGGTAAAATTACTAAGGATAATAATTTCTGTTAACAGAATTAATGGAACTCTTATTTTATAAATACATTGGTCATGGTTCATTATCGTACATATTAATTATAAATGACATTACAGGAGTATTTCATTTTTCAAAATATTTCAGGTTAATAACGAGAAAGAGATTACCTTTGTGGCATTCATTTTATCAATTTTTAACCTAAAGTCTTATTCACTGATTAATGTTGTTTTTTTTTCACTTTTTTCCTGGATATTTTTAGCAAACAGAGTGTAGTAGCAATGTACGAATAAACGAAAACGACAAAAGTCAATACGCTTTTTTTACATTATTTGGTGAAGATTTACTGGCCCAAGAGCTAATAATAATGTCTACGAGTAACGCTGTGTTGATTTCTCATCAAAATTGAGTCAATAAATTATGGTCGTCGAAAATCAAAATAAATCATGATAAATGGTGCACCCTAAATTAAAGAGAAGGCGTTGTTTAGTTAATAAACTTTTACAATAGTCTACGGTCAAAGTAAAGTTTTTTTTTGAGCGCTAGTTTGAAGAATGCCGAAAGGGTCGTTCATGCGGAAAATTGCTGAAGTGACCGAGGGGGTGTTTTTGCCCCGTGAGTAGGGTTGCCGTCCGGTGACGCGTTCCTCAGCTAGCCAACGAAGATGAGCTTACAGGGGTAAGTTATATGAGCTTTATTATATACCCTAATGCGTGCCAGGGTGTCAATCGTTTGATAATTTTTACTGTTGCGTGGGTGCGAATTTACCAAATCCGCTTACCAAATCGGACTCCCGGGAATATAACTTTTGACTATTTTCTTGCTCTGTCTCTTTTTTTATTTTTTCTTTTTCGGATTCGTGGGATGTATACGCATGAGGCTTCCCTGCTGAACGAAATATCAAGTGTGCATACCTTTGGAGATTTTATCGGGAGATGAAATTGCACAAGTCGACTTCATACAATGTCGGGTTATGTGTGTGTGTGCTTCTCTTGGAATTTGTTCAATGCGGCGCTTGATGTTCTTATGTACAAGCGCGCGCTTCACATGTTGTTGGTTGTAAAAGATGAATTCTTTATCACCATTCTTATCAAAAGCTAATATGCAGCAACAGAACCTCCAGTTGGAAGTCAAATTTTAAGGATTTGTTAATGCATATCAATTTTTCGTGCAATTAGTTTGCATACGTTTTTTCCTTAAAAACTATGTCCTTCCATCTTTTTTTTTTTTAATTTTATGTATTATTAAATAGTATGGATATAAATGAAACTTTAAAAAATTTATGACACGCATTATTTGTGGAGCCTGTGAATAGTGTAGCTAGTTTGAATTTACAATCATTTTTATTGCCTCGCGGTTTATAGCTAAACAATATAAAAAAATCTAATCTTATTTATAAATACTAAAATAAAAATATTTTTCACATTATTTATTAGTGCCTTTCAATATATGAATTATTTTATTTACTTTATCCCTGATAGGGTTCGTTTTTTTTTGAATAGTTGTAATTTATGAAATAATTTATTTTACCGTGCCTGTACACGTATATTTCCGAAAATTCAATTTTTGTTTGGATAAAAATTATGTTGTATATAAAAATTTAAATAATGGAAATAGTTAAAATAATTAAATATAAAGCTGTTTTTTATGAAAATGAAACAATTATTTATGATAAATTTATATAAAGATATATTTTGATTTAATTTTGTGTAATTCTTAAAAAAAAAATGAAGGAAAAAAAAAATTTTTTTGGTATAAACATGATTGTGTTGCAATATGTACAGTCAATTTGGTGGTACAAGAATTTTATTATTATTGCTATATTTTTACAAATATTGATATAAAGTTTCATTCCTCATTATTATTATTAAATTAAAAAAAATTTACGGCTAAACTCGAAATATAAGCTTGTACGATGTAGTGTAAACTATATTTGCAATTTATCATTAAATATATTTTAAAAACAAAATTGGATCCGATAAAATTTTTATTCTTTAGCCAAATATTATTAGCAATATAAATAAAACCATTTATAATAATAATAATAATACTAATAATAATAATTAGGATTAAGTTTGTGAAATAAGATTAAACGGAAATATCAATTGGTGGACTCTGGGACAGCCGAAATACAACAATTGAGCCACGCATGATGGTATACATTTATAACAATTACACTATACAAAGACAGAATTTCGTGGAAATATATGAGATTAAAGGTGCAATCGGTTTCCTTAAGAGTTCGGGGGCCACTCGAGGCTCGGCTCGGCTCGGCTCGGCTCGCCTCGAAGAGCTGACCAGGTAAATAAATCCTTTCAATTTGTTGTTCTTTTGGAGTGGTGGGCGGGCTGTCGTATATGGAAGGCGAGCAAATGGTCAGTCGATACGTGAAATGGGTTTCTAAGAACATGAAAGTTTGCCGATCCCGTAAAATGCGCAAGGGACTGACTGACTCTCCCCGTTGGAATAGATTGGATCTGGGAGTCCCGAGACACGACGACTCAATGGAGGCGCCGGGAGCCCTACCCCACCACTACCTGGACACTTCCGAGACCATTCCGTATTCTTCCACCCCCCTCCACATCTTTTTTAACATTTTTAACATCCCCTTTACCTTTTATAATATATATTTTATAATAATGCCGCTCCTCTCCTCGCTCCACCATTACCGAACTCAACTTGTCCATGCAATTTGCATCGTGGAGAATCCTCGATCGCACAATCATTGCGCAGTGCGTTCATTACATTAACATCCTTCCCCTCGAAGTCACGATGAAGGATTCTTCCGCTTTTCATCTTTATCTATACTTTCTCTTTTTATTTTTATAAATCATAGTAGGAGTAACATCAAATTTACTTTTTTATTTGGAAAAGTTATCATTATTGTCACAATAATTTTTAAAATATTATTGCCACTAGCTGATACTGAATTCATTAAAGATTGAAATCATCCCAAATGCTCATTTTATTCCGATATAAATTTTAATCCTAAATTCATATACATATCACATATCCGATATTTAATTACTTTATCACAACGATCTTAATGTATAAAATAAAATGAAATACATCGCCGAGTAATATGTGTCGATAAAGTAGAAATCCATGCAATTATTAAAAAAGTGAATAATGATCCAAGTTATGCGTATTATTGAAAAAATAAAACTTTAATTAATATAAACATTTAATGTTTCAAAGTAATTAAATAAAATTACATAAAGAAAATGAATAATTTCGTAAGAAAGTAAATACAGCTCTAGTACCATATTTTTCTTATTCTAACCAACGTTTCTTATGGTCGTGCGGCTTAAGCCGTCGTTCCTGATTCCCATTCGCGCGAGGCCGGGGTTCGCTTCCCGGACCCTGACAAAAACAAAAAAAAAAAAAAAAAAAGAAGAATTTTGTGTTGTATTATATATAATATAATGTACTATTTCTATACCTATAATGATAATAGTTAAGGGGGGGGGGTGGTGTAGGTACCTCTTTTTAAGTTCTTCTTACGCTTTATTAAATACCCGAATCCACTAACAGCTCCATGTGTGTGTTTTCAATCGTGCACTTTGGCGTTCCCTAAATGTGGTAGAGAAAAGCTTGGCTTAGCTATGTTTGTCGGATGATTCAATAATAGTCCAATGAACACGCAGCCTTGCGACAACCTTTTTTTTTCTTCATATTTTTGAATAAACTATAATTAAATATAAAAATGAACCTGTAACTTAAATATTATTAAAAATGTAATTTAGCACAAATAATCTTATTAAAACTTTTATTATGGTACGGTTGATTGATAAAGGTATTGTCTTTTAATTAATATTTTAATCGGTAAGGATTATATGTCCATATTAAGCAGTTGTAGAATTATCATTACTTTTAGCAAATGGCAAATTAAGCCTTGTAAAAATTAAAATTTAAAAAATCACCGAAAAATATATTTGTAAAATATGATTTAAGTGTCGAAAAATAAATTTATAGGTATCATAATGACGATTTTTTTTTTGCAATGGAGTGTAACATACTAGTCAATCTATTACGACTCCTCTAATAATTCTAGTATATCAGTAGTTGAAACTATTTTCACGTGCAGCAGCTTAATCATAAAAGTTATACACAAGATCTTTATCACCTTTATTTGTGATTTTTCAGCAAGTTATTACGTTTCGTTTCGTCTACGCTATTTTCTTTTCAATTGCTTTAAGGCCTCATCAAGGACATTTGAAATTTTGCACGCGTGGATTTTTTAACTCTGACTTGTCACCAGTTCAAAAAATATTACAAAACTTTTCTCGTAGAAAGGCGTCACTAGCACGAGATTTTCCAGCACTACATTCTCATTGCGCAGCTTCGCGAAAACTCCTCTGTTTCATTCATGCGGAATATGAAAGTTGAAAAACGTCTTCGGGGCAAGTGGAGAGAAAATTAGCTCTCGCAAAAAAAAGAGGAATTGAACATTATTCTTCGCGTTCGCACTTTGTGATTGGTTCGTTCGCTTCTTGATGACTTTTGTTCAAATCTACACTAAAAATGGAAAAAGGATGAGGGACAAAGCGAGATAGAAAGGTATGCAGATTAAGAGTAAGATGATGAAAAACAGAGAGAAAGAAAGAGATAAATTAGTTATCTCTTGCAGTTTTTGTAAATCGAAGAATTAAATATCGATTATGAATCAAAAAATATTTACCGCGACAAATATATTTTTAATTTATTGGAAATGTTGAATAATTTTAAAATATAAAATGAATAAAGCTTTAAATTAATAAATTTTAATATCTTTTTCCGAATAGTGAAACAGCATATTGATATTTCTTTGTGTATCTAGTTCTACGCACTTTATCGAAAATATGGGCTTCTATAGTTTTTTACTTTTAATGGTGATAAAGAAGGAAAGACACACGGATTACTTTATATTAAATCATAATTAAAATTAGTATTATTAAATTAATTTCACTTTCTTTTTTTTTAATTGCCAATGCAATATGTAATTATTGATTTTCTATGTATTTACAGAGTGGTTTTTAATTTATACTTGAATTACATAAAAAATAATTAATATTTTAATGAATTAAATTATTTAATAAAGCGATAATTTTATTGCAAATATTTATACAAAATGCTATCTTAATAACTAACGAGAATAACAAAAATAATTTTTTCTTTTTAAACATTAATTTTGCTTTTTTTATCATATATTTTAATTAGTACACACGTATTGTTGATAATAGTTTTGAAAATAATATAGTTTCAGCTTGTTTCGGAATTGGTAGACATATTAAATCACAAAATTTATTCGAATATATTTTATTTTTATTTGTCCTGTGGATTATAAAATTCATTGTAGTAAAAAAAAATTATTATTAATAACAATTAAATACAAAATAAATACAAATATTTATTATTAAAACAAAATATTATAAATGGTTGATAAAACCATAGTATCAAAAAGATATTTGTTGTTATCAAAATTTTAATGGCTATAAATATTTAACCCGTAGTTTCATGTATTAAAGTGAAATGTTTATTTCGTGTACATTACTTAAAGTTTAATATACAGTTTTATCTATATATTTATACAGATAGATAAATAAATATATACACCACAAACGCACATATATATTATTATTATTATTATTATCAATTCTAATAAAATTGAATTGCATGGATCAGAAGTCTTAAGTATTGAATTGGAGAATTTAGTTATAGTTGAATCGAAATGTAGACTTCAAAGTTTAGATAGAATACTCCATAATTTTATAAGTTTTTGATATGCTATTCAGTCATATATAAATCAATTGATGTTATTGATGTAGAGAAAACCAAATCTCAAATGATTGAGACAAATGTGGTAAAAAAGTTTGATAAATTAGATAAGAATTAGAGTAAGTTGGAAGAAAATATAAAAATTTGAAATAAAAATCATTAATTAATGGAGGAAAATATTCTTTTGAACATACACATAAAGTTTAGATAAATTTAAGTAATAAATTTTCATTGTAAAGAGATAATATGTAAAAATAAGGATTGTTTTTTAACGAAATATAATAAATAATTGATTATTAAATATGAAGTCAAAATTTTTCAAGAGCATATAATTATATATTAACATTAAAAAAAAACTTGATTGAAATATAGTATAAATGCCATGATGTTTAAGAATCCAATTTTATCCTTTTCCATTGTCCTTAAAATTTATCTTTATTTGTTTACAATTTCTTCTTTCTTGATTTAGTAATATTTTATATCATACAAATTTTTTATTGAAAAAATTTCCATTAAATAAGTGAATATGAGTCATTATTAATTTGAGATTAAAAATTTATAGATAAATATTATCGTAAAATGGAGCTGCGCATAAATTTTAGTTCACATTTTAAACATATTTCAATGCATAATTGTTTTAGACAAATATTTTCCAATAAATGATATTATTATCGTTTAAAGGCTTATATAATTTTGTGAATTGTATGATTTTATTCAAATACTATTTAATTTGTACAATAACTATTTAAAAAATATTATTTCAGAGTCCTATTTTACGGGCAATATTTATTTCATTAGATAAATATGTCAATTTTATCTGAGAGAGCGGTAGTTATAGAACTGCGTTAGTTATAGAACAAAATACCTCATTGGAATTCTAAATTTTTACTTGAAAATGCAATTTAACGTCTATCGAAAATATTCGGATGTAATGCCGTTGATGTGGGTACCAGGAACCATCTTACAGACAAATCATATGATCAAGGTGAAAAGCAATAAAAAATTTCGTTTGAGTGGGGTCTTTGTCGATTCGCGTGCGAAATCAATTGCGAAATGCAAGGGAATAGTCTTGTGGGCTCAGGCCAAACTCAGCCGAACAATGAGATCACCCTCCCTTTATAGCCGCACACTTAATTTGGAGGACCTCTTTCGATTTCCGTTCAGCTCCGTTCAGTTCCGTTCGGTCCCGAAAACCTAAAATACTTAAACGCGTGCCCTTTTTCCCTTCGAGCTCGTCCTGTCGTTGGAGCGATTGGGTGAGAAGCATTGTTTGAAAAATCCCCATTGAATTGGAGGACTCCGGGTTGGAGTGGAGGAGTTGCCGCCACAAAGGCTTCCTCACTGAAATTAATCCTTGGGAAATGAAACTTTTATCCAAGCTTCTAGATGTGAGTCACACGCCGAGCCTTTAGGCCTCTGACATTCAATGATTTATTGCTTCCCTTGGACCTCGGATGCTGCATTCGACAAGCAATGCAAATTTAAATACACCATGGAAGATTTTGTTAATTTTTATCATCAAACATTAAAGATTTAGTAAAACAATGTGCATGAATGTCCAATACGGTACTAAGACGAAAATTTCTGCAGCTTTATTCAATCTAGTTTCAACAACATCTTTATTATAGATGCTCCATAACATCACTAATGGAAAATATCCCCACTCAAAAAATCTATTTTTAAAATTTAAATTTGGTTTACGCAAATAAAAATATAATAAAAAAATAAAAAAATAAAAATATTTATCATCATCATTATGTAATACATATAGGTATATATGTATATATATATATATATATATATATATATTTAATTACGTTAAAATAATTGATATTTTTTATTAATTCACGTATAAAAAATATTATAATATAGGTTTTAAAGATAATTTATGTATACGTGCTAGGAAAATTAAAATAACTTTTAAAAAGTTGTAAATCATTATTAAATTTGCTTAAATAAGTAAAGAAATAAGATTATAAAGTAAAAAGCAGTGATAAGTCAAGTTATTTAAACTTATATAATAACTATGTTGTACAGAATTTGAATTACCTTTAAGCACATGTAAATGAACTTTGTAAGTTTGAATAATATGAGTTTTTAATGCAGATATTTTTCAAAATGTATTTTTACAAAGTTATAATTTTATTATATTTAAATAAAACTCATTTCACTTCATACATTGGGATTTTCAAGAAAATAATTTTTTGTTACGCTTTCTTGTTATTAATATTTTTTGATTAAAGTCAGTAATTGCTTTTGTAAATCTTTTATAATCAATGATATTTTTTAAATATAATACATAATTATAAATGGACTCTTTTGAATCAGAATATCTAGACATTTATATTTTATATTGTATCACATATAATTTTATTAATTTTATTAATTTTATTAATTTTATATAAAACATAGAAAGTCATTTTAAAAAATATTTGTAAAGTTCTTCATATAGTATTGTATTTTTTTTATAAAAATTTGTCTCTTGGAATAATTTTATCTTAATTGAAAATCATTTTATTTATCATAACTCAAATTATAAAGTAATTTTTTTTTTTTTTTTTTTTTTATTAACAATTTAATTTTTCTTTTTCAATATCTATTTTATCAAATTATTTATTATTATTATTTAGTTCAATTTAATAAATAAAATATCAATGCAAATTTTATTGTATGTTACAAATTGTATCTATGATTTATGAATATTATAACACGTTTGAGAAAATGTATATTTGAATGTTTTACAAAGTCAAGATTTGCTTTGCAATGAAAATAGACACGTGTACTAAAGGATTCATGTGGTTATCATCAATCTAGTTTTTCCATTCTATTCTACTTATACATTAATATATATGTATATATATATATATATATATATATATATACACATATATATATGCGTGCGCGCGTGTGTGTCTGTGTATGACTAGGAATAAATTTGTGATTCGTGCGAGTGAATATAGGAAACTAATAACCAATGATCGATTGGACACTAGATGTCCTTGGAGAATGAATATTCAAGGATAAAATTGATTCAAAATGCCCGTTGTTCACAATATCTATTAACGCATTATTAATGGATTTTTAAGGGTAGACTTTTACATCCTTGTATAAATAAATATGCTTCGTGAATTATGAATGTTATTACTTAAAATGTTTTTCAAAGTCATGGTATTTTTTTCTAAATTTTTTGATTCTTTAAAGATAAGAATATTTGGTTTAATTGTTAGAGCATAAATTAAAATTGGCAGTAATAGCTTAAGAAAAAGCTATCTAATAATAAAAAAATTTTATTTATTATTTCTAAAACCTTAACCTCAAAATTTAACTTACAAAGCTTTACTTCTTATAGCTTTAATTATACATCGACTTTCAAATAATTTCTAGAAAATACTTTTTTATATAAAATAATATAAAGAGATAATAAGATAAGATATATATGTCTACATACATATATAATTTAATATATAAGTCACCATTTTTTATTTATATGTTGTAATATTGATTTGTGAAAAATAAAATCTTCAACTAAATCAATACGGGTTTTGATTAAATATTTTCTTAAGTTCTGTAAATATGATGCCCAATTGTATAATTGCATCAAGTAATTTTGAGCCTTTGAAAATCATATAGATATTAATATTACCAATTTGAAAATAAAAATCAAAGACTTTATCATAAAGAAATTATTTTTATGTTTATTGCAACATATTTATTCTAAAAAGTAAACTTGTTGATGAAATATTTGAAGTAATAAATAAGTTAAAAAAAGAATATTAACATATATATATATATATATATATATATACATATATTTATACTGTAAGTCTTATTGTTTATTAATTTTTTTTTTTTTAATTTAATTTAAAAAAATTGCTTAGACTAGCTATTCTTATTTTTATTATCAAGATTTCTGATAATGAGATAGTGAATTATAAGTCTTTTAAAAGTACTTGTTTGAAGTCGCGACATTTATCCTTAGTCGAGTACAGAAAACTGCCAAAGAAAACTGAAACGCTCGTGCCTACGTTGAAGTTTCACAGATAGAAAAGGTCGAGGAGCAAGTCTGAAACAATTCATATCACAACTCAGCAGATATCTCTTCTTTTATTCTTTCGCTCTTTCTCTATGTTTTTGTCGACTCGTGTGCAAAGGATCATTGTGAAATGAGAAAGCAGAGAGAGACCGGTAATAGCACAAGGGCAAAGGGTATAAAGTAAGAGAGAGAGAGAGAGAGACAGAGGAAAAAAGATGCAAGATATGGCAAGAGTCCTTAAGAGGACTGCAACACTTCCCCTAGAAACAGTTTCTAGAGTTATGAGCCCACAATATCCCTCGATGATTGGATCCTGTGAACTCTCTTACGAGTTGCTACTGACTTCGCTCTCTCTCTCTCTCTCTCTCACTCGCTATTTTCATCTTTTTATTTACGTCTTCACCTCGTACTCGTTGCCGGCTTACTCTGAATTTACTGCAAGATAAAAAAAAAATATAAAAATGTTTCTTTTCCTGATGTCGGTAAAAATTTTAGAGCTGAAAAACATAAAATTAGTTTTTATTACGGTACATTATTTAATTTAGAAGAAATTAAACTCATTTTTCATCTCAAAGCCAAATTTGGAATAATTTTTAGATTAAATAAATGCAACGTTGCAGGAGTTTCATTCTGTATAGTGTATAATAGTCATATCATGCGTGTTTTTAAAAATAATATTATCTATATTAATCATTACATGTAAACTTTTAAATTATATAAATTAAAATAGAAAAGTATTTTGGTCAATTTTATAGACATTAATAAAAATTAATCAAAAATTTAATTATAAAACTTATTTCTATAGTCATAATACTAATTAATTTTTCAATTTATTAGTCCTATCGATTCCTTCTTCTATGGTTCGTCTATATGTATAATTGTAGCTAATAATTAAAGTCTACATTTAATACAATTTATAAAACATTTTTGTCACTTTTAAATAATCAAAGTAGGGAAATTCTTTGTATTAAATTATTGTTAATAATATATTATGAGTGAGCAGAACAAACTATTTAAAAATATATGATCATGATTAAAGATCTATGATAGGCTCGAAAAATTGCTGATAACAGTGAAAATTACAACAATTTAGAATCTTTAAGTATAATTTATTATAGAATTAGCTTAATAACTTGATTAATTAATGCAAAAATTTAGGATCTCTGTATAAAATATAAAAGTTATTGTTTATCAATTATAGGTAGAAAAAAAGTGATTGAAGGTAATCTTCATGTATTTATTAACATTGTACAGTATTGAATACTTTAACTTTTATAAATAAATATTTTTTAATTTAGTATTGTTTTTAAAGTTAACGATCGCAAGTTTTAGTTAGATCGCAATAGTTAGGGATCAAAGTTTACATGAACATTTTGTTATTAACAATATCTTGTTTTAGAATTTCATCCATCCGATATCGTTTAATTGGCATTTAATGTCTATGGTCGTAAGGTAACAAAGTTTAAGTTCGCATACAAGTATCGTTGATTTTATGAGTTAATATGTAGTATCTGGCTCTACTTAAAATGCACGTGTTAAAGATCTGAAGTGACAAAGTCCAAGTAATATGTCCTGTAGTTTAACGATGTATACATCACGGGTTTATTCAATACTTCGTATAATTTTCCAAAAAAAACTTACAGCTCATTTAAGTGAAGTTCCATAACAATGATTGCATATATAGAAATTATTTCATACAGTTGTCGAATTTACTTTAAAATGCCAATTAATGTAATATTTTACTAACATTTATATACTAATAAATATATTTGATACATAAAATTTTGTTGTAATACTGTGAATATAACAGTAGTTTTCATCAATATTGTTTATTTTCGCAATGTAAAATAAATGTTTTACAATGCTTGTTTTAGAAAAAGTTATAAAATAATTTTTATAACATTCATTTAAAAAGTAAAATAGTAAAAAATTAAAAACATATGTATCATACTTTTATAAGCTGTACAATAAAAAAAAAAAAAAAATAAATAAATAATAATAATAATAATAATAATAGTAATAACAATAATATTTCTACTTATAAATATCAATTTGATTAAAACAGTCTTATGTTTATGCAGAATACAGAATTTATATGTCATATCAAAATAATTCAAGTAAATCACTGCGTTCCTTGCGTCGTCAATTTTGTAGATATAATTTTAACAGTAAAACCAAGTTTATTAAATTACAGCAGCATCATGGTAAATTAATCTGGTTATGTAGTTGAGCACAACTGATAAAATGATGAATATTAAGACAACATACATGTATATATTGTAATTGATTTCCTACGGAAATTCAAATGTACACCCTGTAAACAAATTTAAAGTTAGAAAAATGATTTGAATGACATAATTTGATGGGTTTCTAGGAAGTGAATATTTTCGAATATTATTCACATAAAATATTCATTTAGTAATATTAATTTGTAATAAGATTTTAAATTATACTAATAAACAAATGTGCGTTAATTTAAAATATCGATGATGAAAAGTAATTCAATTTTATTTTTTAAAAGATTTATAATGTATTATGTAGAAGAATTTATAAGAGTTCTTTTGAATATTAATTATTCATTATACTTAATGGCTTTCCTTTAAATTTTTAATAAATCTTAATTAATATGAAATGTTAAATTAAGTTGAACGGATAAAAGTTCCTTTAAGAATTCGAAAGAAAGAAAGGAAACACCATTTATTTGTAGCAATAAAATTTAATGTAATAAAGATTCATTTGATTAAATTTTTAAAGTAGTTTTTTGAAAAAAAAAAGGAAAAAAAAAATTAAATCTAATTTAACATTAAGATTTGATATTCTAATGTGATATATAACTTTATAGGGCAGAAAAGAATATAAATTTTCTTTTTGACTAAAACACTATTTTTAAAAGTCTAAAAAGGAATTAGTGTATTTAAATTTAAGAGGGTCAGTGATTATTGGAAAAAATATCGATGCAAATCCAAAGGTATGCTATCCGAGAATATTTACCTGAGAATAATCTAATAATAAAAGTACCTCTGAGAAGGGGAAAATATAATAGAGCAGAGGAAGTTGTTGGTCGCGTGTGAGATCGATGCGTTTAAACGTGTGCTCACACGTCGATTCGTCTTCTTTACGGCTATTTCGCAAGATAAAATGACATAAACCGAGGAGAACTCTGCTCCCGTAGACGCTGCACTTGGTGTTCCACGTGTGTATCGGGGCTTAAGACGTAAAGTTTACCTTTGACAAGAGGGTCTTGGAAACGCAAGCTCTCCTGCCCCAAAGGTCCCGCCACCGTGCCAATTGCCTAGGAATTGATTTTCGGATGGCCCGGTCGCTGAGACGGGGTGGGGCGGGGGGGGGGGTGGTGGAGGAGGGGAGAAGAGGGAGGGAGGGGTTGGAGGCTGAGGGATGATATCGAGCGGCCGTCATCCTCTCGCAGGTTCTTAAGTGCCCTGCTCTGACCCACGACCCCTGACCCGATCGTTAAGTCCACGGGTATTCGTGCTTATAAAGTTTCGGGAGAAGCTCGGGGTCTACACAGAGGGAATGCGCGCGAAGGCGACGTGAGTTGGACGCCTTTGACGGATTTGGGTGTTGCCTCCGTAAGTTCTGGTGTGGAAGTCCTAGGGCGCCCAGAGGAATTCCGTAAATCGTTCGGATTCGCTCAGCTTCGAGTCGCCAGATGCTGCGGAGTCCCGGCTCCACAAAGAGTTGGACTGGCGGAGTTGAGAGGGAGAAGTGGGTGGGAGGAGGAAGGGGGAGGAGGGGGGGGGGAAAGCTCTTTACGTCCAGTTGGGTTCGAGCTGAGTTATGCACTTCGAGGAAACTCGAGATTTCCATGGGCTCGTTGTTCCGGATGATAAAATGGAGGAGGAAACAATTTTTCACATGCTTGCGGCAATTGATTCATTTCTTTTCCTTCATGCCCTTTCTGCATTTCAATTATTGATTATAATTCTTATTTTTTCCCCCAATATTACTTATTCTAATTGCCCAAATGAACCTTTAGCTTTTACATTAATTAATGTTGTTTTTTTTTTATCGTCTTTATTGGACAAAATTATTTGTAATATTAAACTATCTGCAATTTGTATTTTATATTTACTTTACATCGCAAATAAATCTTAAAATATAATAAAACATGTTTTTCCGACTTAAATGAAATATATATTTTTAGAAAAGTATTCATATATTATTTATCAATAAGAACTCATTTATTAATAAAATAATTGTTGTTTATATTGAATAATAAAATTTTACAAAATTATTATATCATTGCTAAATTACTAAAAAAAAGTTGCAAAAGATTATTACAAATAAGATTAATTACAATTTATTTTAAAATAAAGTGAATTTGCAATATACAGCTTCACATTATGTAACTTATTTCATAAATGACACTAGTTCAATACTTAATACAATCAAACATAACTTATTCATTTTCGTAATTCTGAATATTCTACCTACGATGATAACATTCTAATTAACCACCTCAGAAATTAATACAATTATTATTACTTATGAATTCAAAGTGTTTATAAAATATTCAACGATAAATTTCAATTTTTAATGATTTTTCACGATAAATTCTATTTATTACTTGATAATTATTATATAATATTGCTTTATTTATAAATTATAATCATACCTTACAATTATTACGATTCATTAATTTAATTCAAATTTTATTTTGTCTGTTTACATCAACTTTATTAGAATAATTATACTGTATGATCAAGATTACTTTTTATACATTTCTTGTAATCGGAGTTTTTATGCCCTGATTAATTGATGTCGATAAAATGTTAAGCATAAAATGAATGTCATATAAAGAGGATTTACGTCTATAAGTATATTTGTGTTTTTATGGTAACATGTAGAATTTTTTTATTGATATATTATACAGGCATCTCGAATATTAAAAAAAATACTTTTATATTTTAGATATTTTGGAATATTCAGATGTTCTGTTGTTTTTAAATTGCACTATTAAGGAATGTACACTATCAATAAAATATATTTTATACAAAAATTTTGTTTTTTATTTTTTTTTAATGTTAAAATAAAAATTAGTTTAACATTATTGAATTATTTTTTAAAATAAGTTATCTTTAAAATAGTTAATTATGGAATTTGATTGACATAATAATTATATTATTATAAATACAAAACTAACAAAAAATAAAATTTTGTTCGGACTTTATTTATTTAAAAATTTAAAGATAACGAAATAAAAATTTATCTGCAGATATAAAAAATATATAAATATTTTATTAGTTTTAGATAGCGATTTGAGTGAAATATAATAAATAATTATTACTTTCAAATAATATTTAATTTTTAAACGAAATGTCAGAAAACATTCATTTTAACATAATTTATTGTCTGGAAAGTTTTAAATGAATTGGACTGCTATTAAAATTTTAAATAAAATAAATAAACGAATAATTACTTTTACTTAATTAGTTATATAAATTTTTTTGATATTTTTCAATCGTAGATAATTTATTATCATTATTGTAAAAAATTTTGTGAAAAGTGACAATACTTGTAAAGTTTATCAATGCATTAATATTATGGAAATATAATAAATTTGCACATTAAAAATTTCAAGCTATAATTTTAATTTAAATTAGCCTCATGTATTCAAACATTATTTTATTTTTAATTAATAAAATATTAATTTCAATCAAATTCAATATTAAATCCATCGTGATTTTATTCATATAACTCAAACAAATTTTAATTCACAAATATATAAAACGAAATATCATAAAAACTTTATCAATGATGAGAAGAGTGATAAATAATAATACTATTAAAAAAGTCCTATAATGTATACTTAACAAAAGTAGTCGTATAATGATAGAAACCAATAAAATGAGTATTTCCATTTAGTCACTCATGATTAAATATAGTTTAATCATGAGTGCTCAAATTAACATATATTGTATAGTTTTTTTTTTTTTAATGAATTTGTTTAGTTCTTAAATCATTTATAAGTTCATATTTTTAAGTATTTCTAACAACACAATATCTTAAAAAATGTGTACTACTTGATACATGTTTCTATAGTAAAGTGACTTTAAAGTCACTATGTATTTTATTTTATTTATTTAATGTTATGCGCTATATGTATCTAAAATTATATATGTTTATATTTGAACAAACTATAGATTTATATTTAAACATAAATAAATATTGATTCAAGATTTTTATTGGGAATTACAGAAATAATTGTACAGCTAATATGTTAAAAGTTTGAATAATATACATGTATATATATATATTTATATATATATATATATATACTAATAATACATACATGCATACAATTCGGAATATTCGTTAATTTTACTAATGGCTAAGTATTTCATAAATAGTGAAAGTTCTAATTATTATTTATTTATATATTACAATGCGTTTTATAGTTATTGGTTAATTCTATATAAATAAAAATTTTATATCATGATTTAAATAGGTAATTTTAAAATATCTAAAAGTTCATTTTTTACGTATAGATATATTATAAAGCTGAATAATAGTTACAAAAATAAAAGTTTTAAAATAAAACTTTGTATATTTTCTTCATATAGTAATAAATATAGAGTAAGTTTAATAGATAAATATAGAGTATGAACGTTTTTACATTCATAATACAAAATCTTTTATAAATTCATTAAAAGCATAAAAATAAAATATTTTAATTATATTTATATATAAATATATTTATCTCAACAGATATTCCTACTTATAAATTTACAAATTTTGATAAAAAATTATCACCTCGTATGCTTATTAATATTTTATATTTTCATGTTTTTTTATACGTATTATATGTATATAAACAATTTAACATTAATATCTTTATGAGTTTAAGTTTGTTTTAATTGAGTAATTTTTTAAAATCTATTACTAAAAGATTAAAGGATTAGTAATAAATTTTTGAAGCCATTATGGGTATTGTTTTAAATTTAAAACATTTAAGTTTTAGTAAATTTATTACCTAAATTATCTTTAAGGTCCTAAAATTTTAAAAGAGACAACAGTATGAGTAAAAGTTCAAAGGGATAAAAAGACCAAATGATAAAACTAAAAAAAAATGAAATTTATACACATTGTAATAAAGACGATAATATTATTTTTTACGACTGACAATAATATTTTCAACTTGCATATTAAAATTGATTTCAATAAAAAAATAAATACGTAGAAAATAATTTAACGTGTATTTAATAAAAAAAATAGGAATATACAAAAATTTATTCTTCGTGCATAATCCATTGAATAATGTCTAAAGCTATTTATTTTGCATTATTAATATTTTTTCTTTTGAAGACGATGAATATTTCCTTCGTTTAGAAATTATAATTGTATTTTGAATACATTTTAATGAATTAGACGGATTTTTAACTTTGAATTTAGTAAATAGATTAATTTCTAATACTATTTTATTATTAATAATAATCTTATTTTAAATTTTACTAGGGTTAAAATTTTTCTTTTTTATTTCAAGAAATTTTATGGAAAAATTATGGCACCATGAAATTTGTGCTCTCTTGAGATTTTAAATTATCCGAATTAAGGTGGATATTAGAGCTGAGGAGAATGGTGCAGGAGTTCATTGTCTTTCTTGTGACTGAGCTCGTATTCTAAGCTATATTAGGGTGTCAGTCATCATGTCGTTTGAAACGGAGAATATTCGCTTTATCTTTCATGTTGGATATCATCGCAGCTTATAAAATCAACCAAAAGTTATGTTTCACGCGTACATTATTAGTCTTAACAAGACTACAAGCGATCGTCATAATAAAACCTTCAAAATTATCAATAATTAAAAAATAATTAAAAAGTGTATTTAAAATCACAGACTCTCAACACTACTGATGATTTTAATAATTCTTTATATTTATAAATATATTTATTTATTTATCGTTGTAAGACATGAGCTAGCAATGTTTTTGATCTGATAAAATTTTAATTTCAGGAATTTTATAAATTTTTCATAAATTTTAAAATCAGGAAAAAATTGAAATAAAGCATTTAATGAATACAATGATGTTAATAACCTAACAATCTAGATAAAACCAGATGATTTTAAAATTTACATAGTCAAACTAA
Source organism: Eupristina koningsbergeri (assembly GCA_018907245.1). Lineage (NCBI taxonomy): Eukaryota > Metazoa > Arthropoda > Insecta > Hymenoptera > Agaonidae > Eupristina > Eupristina koningsbergeri. Next base: position 1,819,081 of record JACCHV010000035.1, read on the forward strand.
TAAATTAATCACGTGTAACAATCGAGCATTTGGCGGAATAATTTTTTAATTTGTCTGCATCAAACGATTGCCTCAAGAGCCACGAGATACATATTTATAAATGGAAAATTAAATGAAATCCACGATGTATTTTGTTGGTCAATGATACGAGACACATCGGTTTCATGCGTAAAATTGTATTAAAGGGAGAAAAAGAATAGACAAGGAAGGAAACAAGCTTCTTATGATTGCACATGGACATTGGATTGATTATTTACGATTCTGACGGTAAACGTAATGTTAATTAAGAGGAACAATTCCGAAGTTTAAGCTAATTAAAATTAGATTTTTCGCTTTTAACTACATTATTGACAAGACAATAAATGAATAAAAAAAATTAGATGTAAAGTTTGTTTTATATAAATAAAGACAAGATTCTTAAACTATATACCCTTATTTTATAATAGAATAAAAATTTTATGATTTTCAATAAATTATATTCGTTGAATATTTATTTTTAAATGTAATTTAAAGATGTATTCTCGTTTTTTTATTTTTGAGATGTGCATGCTAAAAGTAACTTTTCGAAAAAATGCAAAAAATAACGAGACTACTAGTTAGCTATAGAACAATAGAAACTTAGACCGAGTGTCGTCTCTTTTTTTTATTTTTTTTATTTTTTTTATTACTCGCTCCTGGTATTTGAAAGCTTGTTCTGAAGTTTCGCGAATGTCCGTCCATAAAAATCATTACTTTTTTTTTTTTTTTTTTATAGAAATGAACAGATATTCTCGTATAAGAATCATTTGAGAATTTTTACTTTTATTTTATTTTTTTAAGCTTAGAATGTACTCATAGAATCTCGAGTAAAAAATAGTGCTTACGAATAAATAAAACAAAACTTGTGAACACTAGTCTATTCAAAATTTTAATTTCTCTGTGAACCATTAACTCTTACTTGTAATATTAGTATGATCGCAATAATATTCATTTAGTTCTCATTAATAAAAATACGTAGGTATTTTATTGTCTGAAGCTCTATTCTTCCGTATTGTATGCATTTTTAAGTTCTTAAAAATTTATAATTAATGTTATCGTGGTATTGAATAATTAGGGAGATTACAATTGTAACGCGTGGCACTCGTAGTTGTATTCAAATTCAAGCTTTGATCACAAGTTTACATACAATTATTTACATGTATAGATTTTCCGGGATGTTGGCCAAGAGCTTGTTATGTCGAAGTATAAAATGATTGGGACGGCGTTTCCCGTGATGGCTAATCAGTGCAAAGCCTCGAAATACATCGCAGCCAGTTGCTGTGCATAAAATCCACAAACTTGCAAGCCCTCGAAAGCGCGTAGAGTTAGAATAGGAGTAGGAATAGGAATAGGAATAGGTATCGGAATCGGGGAACGGGACGGATCGGATCGGATCGGATCGGATCGGGATGTTTTGTTTACCAGCACTTCGCATTGGTATAACTTAGCAACGCGAGCGTACAATCACCCAACAAACATCGCTCTCTATTTCTATTTCGTCTTGTGCAGCTCTGCTTACTCAATATTCAAATGAATCCGAATCCGGCGGCCGAGACAACCAGAGCACAGACGAGTTCCTCCCTCTTTCCATTTCCGATGCACCCCTTCCGCCCCCATCCAACACCCACCCCTCATCTCTTTTCCATTCACCTCATCGCTGCACCGCACGTCACCCCGCCTCTATTTCGGAACTTCATCTATGCATACTCAAGCATCTGAGCCTCGTTCGGATGAAGCATCCTGTACCATTATCTCGCCTCTCCCTCCCCCACCCTCCGTGGAACTCGCTCGCGATGTACCCGGGCTGGGTACATAGAGAGGACTCGACTAATTTGCGAGTCCAATTTTGAACGGAGGTGACCTCGCCTTTCCTCCCCCCCGCGCCTCCACCACCAACGCTCCGATGGATTTCGATTCCGATCATTCCGAAGTCGAGTACGGTGTTGGCGCACTCGCCAACAGGGATAATCGTCTTCATTTCTTGATGCAGCCAGCCGCCTGTGAGCGTGGGTTAATTATTCGGGAATCAACTTTATCGAGGGTGAAATGAGCTTGCCATTATCAATACGATGAGAAAATGAAAATTCGCTTTTATCGATATGGAGTGATGGCATTTGAAAGTTTTTTACGATAATAAAATTAAAAGCGAGAATTGGAAACAAGCTTTTATGCTCTATCAATGTTTATTTAAGTGACATGGGTAAAAGAGAAACTAAACATTGAGATTCTTTGATTTCAAAGATACTTTTTACTTTTTAAATCGAGCGCACTCATTCTTTGTTGCTAGATTTCCTTTTAAATTTCGATTGGCATGGAAATAGCACACAATAAGCACAAAATAACGGTTAACTAATGAATTCGCAGATCAAATATTAAAATATCCACTAAAAGTAAATAAGTAAGAATTTCTTATATAATATTGTCGTATTTTAAATCATATTGTTCATTTTCTATTGATCATGAATAGCATTTATCCATTGTAATAGATGCTTCGAAATTTTAATTTCTAAATTATAAATTATTATAAAAATTAATGTTGAATTAGATTCATCGTATCAAATCTGCAGCTTCAATTTGATTTATGAAATATATAATTTATGTGAAAATGATACGCGCTAATCGCATAATAAATATTTGCTTTGTACACAAGCTTGGAAGCCATAATCATAAAATATTAGCTATTTATTTCACGAGTGTGCGCAACACATTTCTATAATAGGAGAGCTAAATATAAGTGACACGGGTTATCTCTGCTCACAGATTTGATGGCTTGCTTTGATGCTTCTTTATAAATCGAAATATATCGAAACGCAAGATAAGTCGAAACATAAATTACCGACCGATAAATTCGTAGGGCAATCCAATAGACTTGCTGCCACTTGTGAACATACATCATGTGCGGATCCACCACCGACCCTCACGGGTGCACACACACACACAAAAGGACGTTAACGTTAACCCTCGAGGTTGTAGAAATGGCTTAGGCCACGTGTTTGTTTGCTCGTCACCAGGGCTCCTCATCATCGAGATGTGCCAAAGGCGAAGTGCACCGGGGCAACCTCGAGGCAACTTTGAAAGTTGCCAAGGTGCAAATGCAGTCGAGGGAATTTCCAGCGGCGCACCAAGCGTATCGGGCTCCCCGATTTTACGAGCGAGCTCGTGATAAAGGACTAAGGAAAGGAGCCCTCGTAAACTCTCCATGATGGCGAAATTAATGCTCGGTTTTATTATCTCGAGCAGACCACCACAATCCTTAATTCCTTATTTGTGCGGGTGTACGCACACACGCGCACGTGCGCGCGAGCTGAATTTTGATAAGTAGCTTTCATCCTTAGCTCTGTGCGTGAGCGTTATAAAAGGAATTTTAAAAGCGAGCATTTCGTATTTTTGATGCCACGATCATTAATTCAGTTCCTTATTTACCTCTTTAAAATATTTCATCTTCAAAAAAAAAACAGAGATTTTCCCCTCACAATGAACTCGGTAAATGGTCTATATCATTTATTAGAGGTTTTACTGGTTTTTACGATAAACTCCCGATATCAGATTATCGAAAGATGCAAGATAAATGATAAGAATTATTTTACGTCCCGAGGTGCCTTAAGTGAAGAGTTACAAAAAAAGTAAAGAGTTTCCCGGCCCGAGAGTACAATTTTCCGAGACGCAACAACAGCTACGGAAATGCGGAAGGGACAATTTGTCTTTCGCGGCGACGTGGAGACAAACGATGTGTTTCGAACGTCCTGTGTCGAGGGATATTCCGAATGAGAAAAAGGCAGATCGTAGTTGGCTATTTACTTTTCATTGCGGGACTATGGAAAGACGGTCCACAAAGACGGATGCTGGAGTGGCACAGGAGCGTACTCGAATCGACGGGGACTGTGGCCTTGCAGCATTACTTTATTGATTTTATTTTCCCTCCCCTGCTCAGATTTTACGCTCAGAGGCACATTGCTCGCGTTCAATTGGAAAAGCCGTTTGACATGACGCGTGCGCTCTCTCTCTCTTTCTCTCTCTCTCTCTCTCTCTCTCTCTCTACCTCAATCGCACACGCAACCTTCTTTATCTTCCCTTTTTTATCTCCTTTCTTCTTTAGCTGCACGAGCACAAGAAATTTTATGAATTTTCTTGCCAATCACACTTTTACCCTTCGAGATGTTTAGCCCGGGCATTGTGTGTGAGTGGGCGCGAGTGCACGTGTGCATCGGTGTGAGTGCATGTGTGGCGCGCATTGTAAAGCTTTACTCCAGCGCCTGGGTTAACGAGCATTTTTGAAAGGAAAAGGTTGGATGTGAAGTGTTGTTGTCTGCCGGTGGAGGAAATAAAACTTTGTTAAAATAAGACGAGCTGCCTAAATAAAAATCGAAAAAATACCAACAACCTTTTTTCCTCCTCCCCTTCGTATCTGCAAGTTGAATTATCTCTGTTTTTCCTCATTCAATTCTCACGCTCAGGTCCAACATTTACAAATATAAACCATTGACATACAAGTATTTTCAGAAACAGAACACATTTTGTTGGTGTATTTATTTTCTCGCAATTCAATCTATCTAATTTTAAGTAAGAAATATTATTTTAAAGGAAAATTCCACGTCTGACAATATTTCATTTTAAAATTTAATTAATCTTCAATCAAGAGTCTCTTAAGGCTTCTCCCTAAAACTGAATTATTTCTACGTCACACATACACACGCACGCACGCACGCACCACGCACGCACGCACATTATTCATAATATAATATAAAAATGAAATAAAACTTCATTCATAATTTTTTATTTGTAACAGCTGTAGACTTGGCGTATCAAATACAAACATTTGTTTGAAATTCTTATTTACTGAATTATTAATTAAATAATTATATATAAGTGGCAAATAGTAAAAAGAAAAATATAGCTAATATTAGCTTATATAAGAAAGCAAAGAAAATACTTTTTAAAATTGTAATTTCCAGAGAATCAATTTACTTTTCAAATGCCTTGAAAATAGTTGATTTACGATAGAAGCCTACATTGGAACTACAAGGAAAGAGTTTTACGAAAAATTACAGTATTTTCTAGTAAACGATAACAGAAGCTTGTAGCAAATGGTTTCGACAATATATATAAATATACACATGTGTGCATGCGTATGAGTATGTGTATGTACATTGAAAGTAATGGGAATAATACGTGTGTAAAACTTACAATGGAATTCCTGCATCTGCGGAACTACACGATGCATCATGTACAAAGTGAAACAGATGCTTTCTTCATTTATTACTCCTCTATGATTACTTTTCAATTATTATATTACATTAAATGGTTATGTTTTATTATTATTATTATTTAAAAGTTTGACAAATGTTTATAAAGGTCCTTAAACAATGTATTCTACTATTATAAAATATAATGAATATGTAGAATCAAAAACTTTATTGGAATAAAAAATTAAATGGTTTATATTAATTTTGCCAGGTGTATTTACAAAAAAATTACAAATTAAAGCTGTATTGTCTCTTTTAAAGTAATTTCTTTTCCTATTCTATATTACTAATCATGATCAATTTAATCTTCTTTTTTAATTCCATTATAAAAATCCAGGCCACAAGGATTGCATAAATAAATATAGATTCAAAAGGTATATTATTCTTTCTTACTTCCTTAATTGTATTAATCTAAAGATAGTATTCGAAAAGAAGCAACAAAGTAAATTGGAGTATCAGAGCAATTGCATATGCATTGTGTTTGTACAGTAATAAGTAGGTAATTGGCTACTCGAAATTCATGAAGGCATCGAAGGGTAAAGGGAAAATTTTCTCTCTTCTGAATTGTGTTAAACACTCGGATACGCGCTATCATTTATAGTAATAATGTAAGGGCGAGTATTATTAAAGAAAGAGCTAAAAATCACTGACTTTTCCGGACAAATGAATAAATTCGCTCTAATTCCCATTAACTTTGTGGAAACTCTGTATTTATGAATATTTATTGGTTTAAGGGGTTGTATTCGGTGCAATGGGTAGGTTCGTTATAGGAGTAGTTGCAAAAAGTACTCACTATTTCTATATTCCTATAGTTTTCTCTCTCGCGCATATTCATTTACTCTTGCTTAGGATCCATGCACTTGATATTCTAATTCTTTATTTATCTTTCCCTCCCCCTCGCCCCTCACTTAAATGGAGTATGCAGAGCTGCATTGACTGATAGTCGAGGAGTGAAAACTCGGTTATCACTCGCATGAATTTATTAGTGTTCCTGGAGTTTCCGTCAGCAATGGAAATACAACAACACAACTGTCGTGTAGAATGTTGAAATTGCATCTCTACTGCTTTTCTCTGTTACCTCACTGTGATTGGCAGTTGACATTTTTAGCGAGAACCAAGCTATTTTTCTCTGAGGGTGGAGCACAAATGAAATTTTGCGTGTCCCCTAATTCACCAAGTCCATAGTCAAGCTATGACCTGTCATGAATAAGATTTTGAAATATCGTGGTACTTTCTCTCTCTCTCTCTCTCTCTCTCTCTCTTGACGTGGTTGCGGTTCGCGAACTCTACTTTTAAAGGGGATTCGCACATTCGTTCTTTCCTAGGGAAAGTTGGGCTGGACGTTTTCTCCGCTAAATACCCGCGCTTATGCGGAATTTGTTTTGTACTAAGCAGGATGAATAGTAAGCTCGGCTGCGAATGGAAATTTGCAGCTTTTCACTGGGAAATTTATTCCGAAAGTCTCTAGATGAAAACTATTGTGAGCTCTTGGAAAACTTGATGCATATGAATTTTTGGTTTCGGGTAACATTACCTTTTAGCTCTTTATCTCTATATTTATATGCTTTGATTATTTTTATAGGCTAATGCATTATATTTTTAAAGAAATTTAACAGTTCAAAGTTTATTTTTATTTACATTGTAAAATGACTTTTATTAATTTTGTAAAAACCAGGATATTTAGAAACGACGATTTAATGAAATATTTCAATATATAACAAAACGAAAATAATTTTTTCTCTTTTCTTTAAATAAAATTAATTTCTAAAATTCCCAACTTTAAAAGAGTATTATTTCATACGTATTTTTTTTTATACTTCTAAGTTTGTGAACTGTTGAAAAAAGAGTCATGCTTTAATGTATCAATCTAATATGCACAAAGTATATTTACTAGTAACCATTGTTAACCGACATCTAGTAACGCTAAATGGCATTTGCAAGATCCACAATGCAGACAAAGAAGGTACTGACTCTTTTACGTAATGAAAGGGCTCTGAACCATTACTCGCTCCTATATACATGTATAATAACTCTGCATGCAATAACCTCACAGGTTGACACACACCCCCTGGTGTCCATATATATCTATCTATCTATATATATATATATATATATACATATATATATATATGTATCTCAAGAATCTTCTCTCGAGGACATCGGAGTACATGCCAACATGAACACTACTGAAGTAAAAATTACTCAGAGACAATCAAATGTAGATTTAAAAAGACCTATATTATCCAATACATACAATCCAGGTTTTAAGCTTCGCTATTAGTCGAGGTAATTAAATTTGCCTTTGACTTTGCATTATACTGAAAACTTTTCTTTCATCTAATTATGCAAGTTAAAAATCTCAATTTAATTATATTATAATTTTCTGATAATACATACATTTTATCTTGAATGAAAATAAAATAAAAATAAATATTATATTAAATATAATAAATTATTATTTCTTATGGTGCATAAATAATTTAAATAAAAAATATTTTATTGTTCAAAAAAATAAGGACAAAATGCACATCAAAAATATTTCTGTAGGTAGCTCTAAATTGTGATTTATTTTGTCAATGTCATATTATGAGTTTATTATTATATTATTTTCTATTTAATTCAATTTGATGAAATATAATAAATCATAATTTATCCATAAAATATTATAATTAAAATTCTTAATAAATTTAAAAGGAAAAATGGAAACAATAATTATATATTTCTTTAAAAGTTTATTTTTTATAAATATAAAATAAATGTTAAAAAATAATAATAATTTATAAAATCATAATATTTCTTTGCATAAATACTATAAATGTTTGAACACATATGTAATTTATACCATATACATATGATGAATGTCTATGGCTTACGAAATGTCATGTGTATTAATGCGATATTATTCATATTTTACTTATTAAGGAATTACCTCAGAAATTCAAATTCATTAGAAATATCATATTATTCAGAGTTCTATTGTTGAATATAGAATGCTTTGTATTTATGAACATAAGTAATTACTCATCGGTAATTAAATTTGACGAATTATTTAATATAATTATTAAAATATACGACGAGTAAAATATAAATATAAATATATTTTGCATCAATTTAATGTAATCAATTAAATATTTTGAACAAAAATAGTCTTGTTGAAGCAAACAATTCTCTCATCAAATTTTATTTCACGTGGCATTTATAATATTTCATGATAAACATAAATTCATTATATTTATCATAATATAAAGCAAACAAATAAAAATATCTATTTAAATACATGTTCTGTGCATTCATTGTAACAAATGTATCGTGTGACTTGCATGTCTGTAGCAAATGTGAGCCTTGAATTAAATTTAAATATTTGCCTGAAAATCATATAAATTTGAATTATATAACTAAATGAAGCCAACACATTTTATGCTTCCGAAATCAAACTTGGTTGATTAATACAAAAAGTCAAAAAAATATATTACAATTTGACAAAGCAAAAAAAAAAAAAAAAAATAATGAATTTAAAAGATTTATAATGAAAAGATAATTTTCTAGACTTATTCGTTGTTTATAATAAATTTTACAGTTAGTTAATATCAATTTTAGTGACACAGCATTGTGATATATAAATAAAAAAATTTCTTTTTTTGCTATCCAATTGCAGGAAAGTGAGAAATAGGCAATTAGAAAAACATAAAAGCCGAACGATTTATCCATCTAGACATCAGGCGTAAAATATTCGCTTGCTGAGTGTCATTTTTGATGTTAACATCTGTCTCTATTTTTAGGAGTATGCATCGCACACCCGCACATAAAATACCCACACGAGCACATGCATACATGCTTTTTGAGTGAGCGTCGACATGGCTCGCGCAATATTTTTTATGCAGCTTTTTTCGAGAAAATGGCGGGTTGGCTTCGTATGGAAAAGCATATGTACCATGAAAGTTTTACGATTCACGTAGAAAGTCATGCAAAGAGCCGCAGCGGATAGTCGGGGGAGGGATAGGAGGATAGGCGAGGAGGGGAAGAGTGGCGAAGGTTTACCGAACCAACAGTCAAAGGGCGTAACTAGGAAAACTCGAGCCGATGAAAACTCCTCTTCTTTCGTCTGCGCTTTCAAGCTCTCGTCGTGATCCATTCGTGCGTGTAAGTACGTTTGCGACGCTGGTGTCCTCCCGGCTGAGCATCCGACGAACGTCATCCCCTGGCGCAAACACAATCCCCGGCTCTTAAGCGGGTGCGCGAGCCTAGGCGCACGGAGCCGGCTCAGGTACCTACACCTGCGCACCCACGGCTACGTGAGTTGAATTAAAATAAACGAGAGATCTATTACCCCGGCCGGGGGAAATCGTAAACTTGGCCGGGAGGTGCGGGGGAGTGTTTGGGGTATCCCCCATCCGGATGCACGTACACGACTCGGTTGTTCGCGAATTATTCGTCTTGGGTCGCACTCATATTCTTGACTTACAATGCCATTCGCACTTTTATTTTACGCGGTAATGGCCCTTTATGCGGAATTCTTAATGCTGGATTTTCCTGAACCAATAGTGCAACCTTTCACCCTCCCTCCCTCCCTCCCATCCCTCCTATCCATTACTCGCTTCCTCTCTTCATTTCGCTTTATACTCGTCTGTTCGAGCTAAACTTTCTTGAGCGGTTCCCCAATAAAAAGATTATAAATACCGCCGTCATTTTTACTCTTCGCCGCTTTTTAATATTTTGATACACAGGATTACATTTTTTACAACGTTTAGAAAATTACATTCTTCCTTTGTGAATACTCATTCTCGGAAAAATGCACGTTTTAAGCTGTCTTTTTTAAACCTCGATTCGATGCTTAAATTTCATAAATTAAAATTCACAGATTTACATTTGAGAATTATCGGATAAACTAATTTTAATGAAAACTATTATATTTCAAGTCCTTGACCATTATTACATTGTTTTACAAAATTTAAATTTAAATGTTTTGATGTATCATATTTTGACGAAGGTAATCTTATTGTTGCTTTACGCTTACTTATCAACCTACTAAATGAAATAAAAGCTGCAATGGAACTTTCCCTGTTTTTCCCGAGTAATAAAATTTGTGTTTGCGGAAGCGCGGAAGCCTCCGCATTATTTCGTTGCACTGTAACTTGTTAGTACAATGTTTGCTGCACTCGTTTTTCACTGTGAGCACAGGTACGTCAACCCTTCGGCGCAGGGATGCTGCGACTGCCCAGATCGTACTTGTCATCTCCGTGCTGATGAACCCGGAAAATCCTGTTACACAATAGGGAAAACAGAAGCTGCGCCCGATTTTAGTCCTAATAATCTGTGCGCGTGATTAATAGCTCGATTGTTTACCTGTAGCATGCACCCCTGAAATATTACATGCGAGAGATTTATAAAATATTGCAAAACTAATACACGACACGATAAGATAATACGTAATACTATAAGCTGGGCGTTAGCGCTCTTATATTCTGGTTCTCTCTCTCTCTTTCTCTCTCTTTTTTTTATACGCGTGTATATCGTCTTCTGTTATATGAAGTATTTATTTTGGTTTAAATTGTAGTAAATTTCTACTTATTGTCCTCCTAAATTATACTGGGCCATTGGATACCTTCATAATCATAAAGTTATTAACAAGAAAAGTATCATTCAATATAAAATTTTATTATGTAGATTACACTTATATCAAAGTTCTAACACATTTAACTTGTGTAATTATTTTTGTTTTCAATCGCTGATAATGCTGTTTTTTTTTTAATTGAAATTATTCTATCTATCTTTTTCTATTTATGTAAAAAAAAAATTATTAATAAAATTTTTTTCATTCACATAATTATCAGCACTAAATTTGATGTTATTACGATATAAAAATACATTCACAAATTTAATAAATCAATGCTAATATCAAAACTTCAATTATATTTTTTATTGAGAGAACATATTTTTATTATAATTTTTTTTAAATATTCAGGAATAGTGTACTAACAAAAATATACAAAATTGGTTTAAAATTTTCTGTTTTTAATACTAATGCTGCAGTATTATTATATTATAAATGTACTTTATACTATAAGAAATTTGGAACTGAAAATATTTTTTATTATACATATAAAAAATTCGCGGGTTAATTGTATGTGAAATATGTTTTACTCAACTTTTATTACATATTTAAAAAAACACTACGTCAATTATAGTAGTGATAAATTATAAAAATATATATCGGAATTAAATAAACTTTTTTATGGAAATAAAATTAAAATACTTCATTAATATTTTATATCAAAGGCAAAGAATAAAGTAAATGAAAAGATCTGTACGTACATCCAAATGAAATATTTTCGGAGAATCAATTGAAACTGAAAATTGATTCATTGCCGCCTGACTAGTTCGTTGAAGATATTGTTAAACGAGTGATTTTGAAAAAAAAATCGCGAAAAGTTTTAAATTGAGTTTAAAGAAATATTCTATTTACCTTAGCTATACAATAAATTTACTGCACAGTAGACACTTTTCGTGTATATTTTTTTTATTATGGTCTTAGCTAATTTGATAAAAACTTTTTCTTAAGTTTTTAAAATAATTGTTAAGAAAATGTACTGTTATAATCGTTAATCTGATATATTATTGAAACAACGTGTCAAAATGAAAAAGTTTACCTGAAATTTTAATAAAATAATAATTATTTAATACAACTAAAAGTTTTAATGAAACATATGATGCTCGTAATGAAAGATCGTTGAAAACTTCTGCAATAATATTTATAGTAATTTTAAAAAATTTTATTTTATAATTATTTCCATTTTTTTTCTCATTTTGAAATCTGATTATTTTTTAAAAATTTTCCGGTGCCTTTCAAATTGTTTTTAAGTAACAAAGGTATTGACAAGTTTCAAAGAAAATTAGATCATTAATAAGTAAAGATAAATTAATTTAAATTTGAAAATAATTCAAGAATGAGTTTCAAGAAATACTTCCATTAGATTAATATATTTTTGTTATAAAAATTAATTATTTATGTATTTCTTTATTTAGAATATATTTAAAAACTGAGATACATAATTTTTGAAATACTCAAATTTAATAAAAATGGTTAAATCTAGTTAAAAAATATAGCCATAATATATTTAAAAATTTAATGTATATATTAATCTATTTTCAAAAAGGATTGTATTTCATTATTTCCATGAGATTACTGAAGCATATTAATTGTAAATTAGTATTGAACAGTTAAGTCGAATTAAAAATACTTACGAAACAAAGTTTTAAAGGATCCTCTTATACCACTATGATCCAATAAATTTTTTTCTACGAGGTCAAAAATGGTGTAATATATATATATATATATGTGTGATAATTATTCTATCGTCTGCATAACTTTTGTAATCTTGTAGAGCTTTCTCTTGATAATAAATTAATAAATTAAATGGAGTATAAAGTGCATTTAAAGTTATAGGACTATGTTTTCTATCGCCGTAGAACATCAATATTCATGATTTCACTTATTAAAATTTTATCGTCCTTGATAAAGACTTAAAAATTAAAAAATTTAATAGATGTTATTGGGTGCTTGAGCGAGGCGCGTCGAAGTTGTGAACTCGGTGTCGCGCATTCGAAATGAAGTGCCCGAGAGGATTGAGACCGATCCAACGCCTCAAAGCTAATGATTACGGACTCGCGCAAACCGTAAACGGTAAACCGTGAACCGTGAACCATAAACCGTAAACCGTAAATCGTAATAGGCTGTGCCTGGAGTTGGCATAGCCGAAGGTCACGTGACGTCCGTGTGAGTTTGACCGCGGTAGGGCCTCGAACGGGCAAAGGGCTCGAGTGTTCGAGAAAATTTGTAGGCCTTTTCACTGGTTTCCGCGTTCCGGACTAAATCTCGGGCCGAGGCCCTTTTCTTCCGAATTTCCGAATGCCGATTCTCGCGGCGGACTGAATGGAAGCCCTGGTTCGGGCATCTTTTTTGACTCACTAATGCGAAACGATTAATCGTTACTGAAATAACTAAGCCTTTGTTAATTTGCTCCTTTATCTCGGATTATAAACACTAAAGTTCCGATAATTTTTATTTTTAAGTTCATACGTTAAAATATCGTTCCCCACCAATACATGTCTAATTAAAATTTAAACTACATTCTTTGGTATAAAAGAGATTTTAAAATATTTGCATGACCTGAGATTAACTGTACTTTTATTAAGTAAAGCTTAGTTATTTCAATATCACTTCATATTTAAATTCAAGATTTAAATTTAAAAACTACAAATGACTTTGACTCTATTTTCAATGTACCACACTATAATGAAACTTATTTAATAGTTAAGTACTCTGTAAATGTAACATATAATACATTCATGTTTTATAATATTTTTATTTAAATTTATTAATTATCATAAACATTACTTTCATATTTATACGCCACAATAGTTTATCAAAAATATTTTGCGTATGTAGCTTAAGACTTAACTATTATATATTATTATATTATGTAGATATAAATTAAAATTTTAGCAATGTCAAAGATTATAAATCTATATTTATGTATAAGAAAATGATTTTCAATATCCATAATTTTTATTGTGAATTTATCAAATTAACTCACCCTGCTATCTCTTATATTAATATATTTTTAATAGTTCTATTATATTCTTATATTATATTTTTTATCATAATTTACATACTTTTAATATAAATATTAAATACATTTTTAACATACTAAAAAATATTATTATATAGTTTTTTATGTTGTAGGTGAGTATCAGTGGCATGAATGGTAGTAATCAGCTTTTGAAACTGTAAGTTATATTTAAATACAATTTTTATATTTTATTCTTGAAACTTTTTGAAGTACAAATAATTTATACGTTTTTATTTGCATTTACGAGTCTTTAAGAATAAAAAAATGTTAAGCCTCATTGACATTGCCAAATAATATTTTAATATAAATTTTATAATTATTTTTTTTTAAAAACAATGTTTTTTTTTTAATGTCTCAATGCGTTTATTAACTAAATCATAGAATGTTTTTGTGTAATATAATTTCTAAAGAAAAATTTTAGATATTATATTACATAAAAACAACAAAGCTTAAAAATATTAAAAAAAATTATATTTAATGAATTAAAATATTACTCGAGTATAATTATTGAATATATATTTCAATAAAAATGATACCATTAATTATATGTGTATTTTTTATCAAAAATAACTTACCTTGTATTCAGAATAATGTTTTAGCCCTTTAAATATCATTGATAATAGCTACTTATTTTTTTAGATTTTTATACATTATATTAAAAGTAATTGTTGAAAAACATTAGTTCACTTTTATAAAAATTAAACTGAATCATCAGTTTATAGATGTACATGTATATATATTTAAAAACAATTTTGGTTTAATTTTTTGTTAATCTGAATAAGTTTTATTATGTTTAATCTTTCGTACAATATTTAAAAAAATATATCGATAAAGCGTATGTAATCTATAATGATTTCAATAGATGTTGACCTAACAAAAAGAATATTTTTGCATTGTAAAACAAAATTGAAAATTGTAAAATTGAATTCATATTTACTAAATCAGAAATTATAATGTTAAAATATTGTCATGTAAATAATTTTAGATTAAAAATTATACTTTATAATTTATTTCATTGTCGGAATTACAGATTTATTTTGTACTAAGAAAAATTTCGGAATTTATCTTTCAAATTTCAAAATTTCATATAAGATAATTAAATCTTTAAAATCGTATTTACTATTATATGTTTTAGGATATTTTTATTTTTTTTAACAGTATTATAATACGTTTTTTAAATAAGTATTATTTAATATTACTCCATCTAGTATTAAACGTGATTTTATTTAGGATCAAAGAAGTCCAGTTATAAGTAAGAAGTCTTATACAATAAAAGGCATCACACATTGATTTATTTATAATATATAATTTTATTATTTTTTTTAGCACTCATTACTTTATTGATTTAATTATTCAATTTAAAATATATTCAATAAGTAGTCTTACTAAAATTTTATAGTAATAAAAATAGAAGTGTAGCGTAAATTTATTTATTTAAAATATTTTTATCAATTATTAATAAATATTCAAGGATAATAGAATTTAAAATTTAAATGTTTGATTAATAACTAAAATAATTATGAAGTCCTTACGCAAAAAAATCACTTTAAGTTTTAAGTAAATATGAGACTTTTATATGTTTAAAATTGAAAATTTTATATAATAATAAAATTCTTAAAATATTAATTACATTCAATTTTTATTTTACATACACAATATATTTAAAGGAAGATAATAAAAATTTTGTTAATTTTAAATTTTCGAAAGTTTCATAAATATTTACAAAACTTGGTTATGCTTTATTTGTCATTTAATTTATTATAAATATATTGTATTTTTATTTTATTATAATCTTAATTTATCTACATTATCTTCAACTATAGTAAAAAAAAGAAGAAATTAAAAGATCAAAATCAACCCAGTACAGAAAATGTAATAGGAAAAATAGTAAAAGCTTCTCATTTACATTTTACTGCTTTTGACACGCTTTACTTTTGCATAGCTAAATCTGTTGATTAAGTACATGAGTCTTGCGTGTATATTTTCTAAATTGAATAAGAAGTTAATTTAAATATGTAATTAATGTAAAAAAAATAATATAAATTTTTCGAATTTAAAATAATACTTTACTAATTTTGTAAATTTTGCAATTAAAAAATAATAGAATTTACTACATTTATATAATAAATATTGTAAAATTTTTAATATTTTAAAAATATTTTTATAATTTTGCAAAGAAATGTTAAAAAAAGATTTAAAAGTTAAAAACAAACATCCAGATCCTTGAAACAAAATAAAGAGATTTCACTTTACGAGTGTATTTAAAAAAAAAAATTATTCACCATTACTAAAAACGCAACTGTAAAATTATATATAAATATTTATTTTAAAAATTATTCAAATATTTATAAATAAATATTCCATAATCCTGATATTTAAGTATTAAAATTTGAAATTGTCGGAAGCTTATAGCTTAGTCGGCCGCATGCTAACTATTAAATCGCCATGGACAATGGGCTTTGATCAATATCGATATATCTGCGGAAGTATCGGTCGACGAAATTCAAAACGAATATTGATTTTTATTGATTTTTGAAATATCGATTGTAAATTATCAATCCGTGGCTGTACTATTCCCTGTGATAAAACATTTTTATAAAAATATAAATAATGGAATATGTTTGAATAAAATATAATTAGGTTATTTATAGTTCCCAGACAATTTATTATTAAATTTATATAATCAAATATATAAATAAATAAATACGTTTACAAATTTATAGATTTGCAGTATGTTATGCAAATAAGCTGTAAAAGGTAGAGGAAAACTTCCTTTAGAGCGTGCTCAAAAAAGAATGAAACTGAAAATTTTTAATTAGCATTCTCAGCCGGAATTTCCCCCTATTCCTTGTATATTTTATACTATTATTCTTTTCTTGAATTTAAAACGCTCGCTTAATATTTTGATACATGATAAACTTAACACTACGCGGCATAAAAAACCTTTCTCTGGGTTTTAGAAGGAAAAAGACTGTTGAATATAATGTTACAAAACAAATTTTCTTCGAATTACAATATTCTATTCGCTTAATATTAAATAAACCCTAATCTTCGATTCAATGAGTTTTCTCACAACGTTATCTTTTCCCCGATTTTTTTCTTTAGACAATTATACGTCTATAATTACCTGTAGACGCGATACGGACTTGCATCGCGCCGAGGTTTCAAACTCGTACGACGCCCCATTGAAAACTCACCGACGTATATCGTATGACGTCCCAATACGTCGGTTTTCTACGGGGAAATTACCCGAAACTCATTTTTTTTTTTATCGATAATTATTTATTTGAAATTTAACATGCATAAATATTACTCGACTCGCATAACTGCGCATTTACTCACGCGTAGCCTAATATTAACATCTAAAATTACTTAAAATATCTTAAAATGCTACGGATTACATTTCATCAGTCACATCGATACATCTTGGACTGCGGAGCTCGGGAGTGCAGGTCAATTTTTAATACCTAAAAAACTCTTTGGTATTTCTCTTAATTTAAGCAGCTATTTTATGCAGTTTTTCTCGTATTTTCACTACGTATCGGTACCTTGATGCTAGCCATTCTTTTCAATCTTATAGATACAACTTGAAATCATACGAAAGGTTTTTGTGTGCTTTTGTGAGTGCACGTGTTTCCAAAATGTCCGATTTTCGGCTCGCATCACCCAAGATTCATTTTGAATTTCATCATCATGTCCGATGCGTAGATCAATCGATATCGATCAATGTGCATCAGCCATGGGGATTTTATGGTTGGCGCGTAGATACCTAAGCTGAAGGCTTTCGACATTCCTTCCCTTAGGTGACTGTATGCTTACTAATTTCATCCTAATCTTTAGTTATGAATAATATGAACTCAAGTTTTACCCCTCCTTGGATAATTTTATGTATTGGGAGGAAAACTTTATTATATAGACTTTAAGGCCAAAGTGGGCCGGTAAAGGTAATGCTGCTAAAAAATCAACACTTGAAAGAGGAATGGCGGATAAAGGTGATCGCTAAAGGATCTCGACAATTTGTCATTGCCTTTTGTAGTCTGATATATAGATTAATATATATTGTGGGGGTACTCTACCTTGTTAAGCTAATTAGTTTATATCAAGGATGTTAAGATAATCTAGGGATAATCATGTATTGTATATCAACAGTTTTTAGCTTTTTTTGTACACTACCAGCAATTTATTCTGTTTTTAAATTTTGAATTCATTTTCCAGTTCCTCTGCGACTAAACCATTAAGTAATCTTTTTAGTCCATCTTGTTTTTGTCTTGCAAATAATGCTTATTTTATTCAAGGTGTTGCCTCTGCTTTGTACTGCTCTCTTTTGTTCGTTTTCTTGTGATAATTTTAATTTTTTTTTATAATTTTGTGGATTTGAAGTTTTCGAATTTCTGTGAAACTTATTCTGCAGGTTTATCGGCCGTTGGACTTTCATTCTATTTCATTACAACAATCATTCCCCTTTTAGTTTGTGATTGAGTTTCAATGGTAGCAATGCCACTTTCATTGGACGATTAAAGGACAGTCTGATGCCCAGTGACCCCTAGTATTGCAGCGGTGGCACTTCCCGTCTTTTTATTTGTACTTGTCATTTTTGTCTGGATGGATCGAGGCTGATATGGGGCTTGTTCTTATTTCTCTTCATCTTGATTTCCAGAATGGTTGTCTTCATTCGAAATTGTGGTTATGAATCTTCTTAGTAAGGTAAAGTTAGTAAAGCCACTGATCTCAACTCAGATAATCTTGGTGGCATAATAGAATGCCGTCCTCTTTTCATCTTCAAAAAGCGAGCGTTTGTTTAAAATAGCTTCGTAATCGCTGATAATTGTCTCAAATTTCTCTGCAAATTCCACACTCTTATCGGAATTATACATTCGTATCATTTAAGTTCAATTATGCAATTAAGCACCGCAATGTGTGTCACATTATTTTCTGTCCTCTTGGCTGTTAAAAGCTTTCCCGAAACGACAGATTTATTGGTCTGATCAATACGAAACATCAATATACGATATTTCTCGCAAACCCGCCCTATTATAAGAGTTTGTGCAGTACAGAGATTTACCTTGTTCTGCTTGGTAAAAAGATGATCAGAGGAGAAACTTTGCCGTTCAAAACACTCCATGGCAATGCATCTCTAACCGCAGAAGGTCCTTTCACAAATTCTTCAAGTCCGATATGAGTGTTAAGTTGTTGTCTAGTCTAATGGTCCGAGTTTCTATCCTACTCAACCACCGTGTTGGTGGTATTGGTATCTATGGGAATCCCCATCTGAAAAGGTTCTTCCATCATGTCGTTGTTCTATTCTTCGAACTTTGAATGACGTTGGTCATCTGCCAAATCTAAGTTTTCCACGGCAGTTTCGTCTTCAATCTCTTTCTGAATGGTACTGAACCTCAAGAGCTCATGACGAAAAATCATGTATTGGCTATACAGTCTTTAAGAAATTTTGGCGCACAGTAATCAAGGTGTCTGCTATTCCTTTCGTAGTTTGATTGTTATTTCTTATCTCCTTACTCAACTCGACATTGCTATCGACATTGATGGGGATATACTGAGCCAGGCCTTTGATGTTCTCAGATGGATTCATCTAAATATTCAAAGGAAAAGGAAATAAAATAAATATTACCTCTTTCTCTTAGTCATTTTTCTAAATGTTCTATCATATGATTCTATGCCATATTATATTTTAGCATGGATATTCCTACTACAGTCTGCAATTGCAATAAATATGTCTATCTCTACCTAGTTAACCTATACCCAATACAACTTTAGACTATAAGACTTCTATGATAAAGTTATCAGAGAAGGAGTTAAGCTTGTTTCATTGAAAGATTTTCAGTTAAAATGCAGCCTAGATATTGCATCTTGTGATTCAACGCTCTCTATGTTCTTACAAAATTGTCCAAATGTGCACATCTGCGCATTGCTTAAAAAGATTTTACTCTACCAAGATGTATTGATTATGTGTCTTTAATTAATCAAAAGTGCTGTTAACTAGATATTAAGTATCTCACAAAGTCACTTTTGGTTGTCGACCAATATGAAAAACATACAGAGTGTGTATATTTGCACTAATCATAATTCCTTGTTAACAATTCGTTACCTTGATAGTTTTTCAACAAACATTTTATTTTTCTAGAAATCTTATATTTCTTTTTCAATTTCAAATTCTTTATGTGTGCTTTTTCACTTTTTCGGTATGAATTTTATATTTGAAATAAAATTCATCACTCAAAAAAATTAACTTTAAATATTCAATTTTTTATCTAAAGCATTAACTCTTAGCTATTTATACAATGTTCTCTAAAACATTTGTATCCATTACGCATATATACATATAAATGTATATGCATTTGTATATAAATATGTCTCATCTATACCTCATTTATCAAATATTTGTAGATATATAAAAATTTTAATCTTCGGTTGTACATAAAAATTCAATTTTTGTTTTTAGTTTTTACATAAATTCTTTATAATACAGTTAGAAACCATTTTAATGTTTGTTGGAGTTTTTCAAGGCATATTCACACTTTATTTGATCAAGACTTATTGTTAAATAATATTTTTATTTAATACAAATTTTTTTTCTTAATTTGCACAGTAAAAATTAATAATTAAGAGAGCATTAGAACCTGTTTTAAATCGATGTATGAAAACGTTAAAAGGTAAATGTTCAGCTTCTCATGAAATAACTTATGTATTAGAAGAAATTACGAAAATCATCGATGATAAAGACAATAAAAAAAATGAGATAACAGTAAAAAAAAAAAAAAATATAGCTATTGATTGATAAACTGATAGTAAAAAAAAGATCTTTTTTTAATCTTTGATTTTTAAGCTTTCTATTTTTGATATTGATTTTGGTTTTGACTTTTTATTTTATCATTTTCTCTGTGGAATGTTTATTTATTTAAATTTTTGTTGTAATATTGGATGTTAATTCTTTCTTCTTTTTATATTTTAAAGGAACAAAAAAAAATTAAGATAGATTTATAAATCAGAAGAGAGCAAATGCTTTGCATTAATATTCATATTTAAATCGAATATCACATTTTTTCGAATGACATATGTTCATTTCCTTTAATGGTGTACTTTTATCGTTCCCTTGCATTTTCATTTAATTATAACATTTAATTTAATTTTAATTTAATGATTTCACAGCACAGGAACGATATATTAGCTCAATTAATAAATTAAATCATTAATATATAAAGCCTCGTGTTTATTTATAAATATTTTAGTCCTATTGTATTAAAACTGAAACTCAATCAAGTAAAAGCCAATCTCTTCTAGACTATTCACTGCACCGTAATATCATCCGATGTGCAGCTCATTCACAGGGGCAATAGTGAATAAAAAAGCTTTTGAGAATACAACTATAAAACAAAGAGAATGAATAAAATTTTTGCCATTCGTCAGTAGTTATATCATCCTGAAATAATGGATATCCCATCCGCGAGAAACATTACGTCTACTTTTTCATGATACTGAGCTTTTTTTAAATTAATTTTCGATATCGTTGTTAATGTGAGTTGTTGTACATTTTGTTCCTTTCTATTTTAGAATAAAAAATGATACGCATATAAAAGAGGATAGCACATTTATCAGTTTTAATGCCGGTGAGGTTCTTGCATGAACTTGAGGTAACTTCCGGTTAGAATCCGGTCAGCCTTTTCCGGAATATGTATCATCGGTAAAGTTGGACTGGCTCCTGGTCGCAGTTGAAACTTCCTTCTTGTTTTATGCACTATATCTATAAATTTACGACTCAATAATTGATATTCGGCAAACGATTAAGGCACGGAAGAATCGATTAATTTCATTAGTCCACTGATTTTTCTTCTGGATGCAGACGGCAGTCAACCATATGCGGAAGATTTTAGAACTTAATAGAATGATGTTTTAACTTAAATACTCATATTATAACGTAGTTTAATGTGAGAATAATAATGAAAAAAGCTTTTATACTCACAAATATTTTATCTTCGTGTGTTTAAGTGACTTTGAATACATCTTCGTTATAATTCATCTAAATAAAATTTATTAATCCTCTCTCATAACTCAAAGCGTCTAATTTTATTTATATAATCAAACTTAATATAATGCTTTTACACCTGACAGATATTTAAATTCCTTATGTCTCTTAATTTTAATACATTTCAAATTAGAATAAATCCTTTTACAAAGGCATTTAATGTAACTCATTTTTTAAATGTAAAAGTAAAATTATTTTAAATATATTTTCTTAATTCATTTAATTCATTACTTTAACCAAAAAAATATTTAAGATTAAAAAACAAATTAATATTCTAAATTTAATGCAGCGTTATAAACAAACGTATTATAATTAATTTTTGTAATTAGTGATCATAAATAATGAATGATAATATTTAATGATTATCAATTTTTACTTTAATTTTATTTTAATTTTTATTATTTGATTACTTTGATTATTATTTTTAATTCAATTTAACGGTTCTCATTTTGGAATATCATTACATTTAAAATTCAATATTTAAAAAAAAATTTGTTAGTTTATATCTATTAATATTAATGAACAACATTAAGTAACAGTATTTTGTTTACGTAAAATAAATCCTATAGAGACTCTTTTACCAATGTATAAAAATTTTTAAAAATATTTAAAAAAAAAAAAATATTTTCTTTAACATAATGTCTGAATCAATCGAAAAAACAAAGACCAATTTGTGTTTTTATTTTTTATTTATTATATTTGGTTGTTTCTTACTTCCCTTACATTATATTTAATTTATACTATACAAATTAACAACAAAGTATAATAATATTTTCAAAAAAAATTTTTTAATTTGTCCGACCTGTAAAAACTCTTTAAAAATACATTACAAAATAATATGGATAGACCAAAAAATTTTTATTTAAAGAAGAACGATATTCTTGAAATTATTATTCATTATATTTTCATAAATGTTTCATGAATGCATAATTTGAATAGTAATGAGGTCATATTTGAAAGATAAGGTTGAGGTATAAAAATGTTTCTCTCCTTTAAAGTATTTTGCCTTACATTCTACTACAGCCTATTAATCGAACTATTTCCAAAACTAATAATATATTTGATTAAATAGAGATTAAATAGGCAAAAATTCTCTTATTCAGCATGAAAAAAATGTCGCAATTTGCAATTAAATTAAATGTCAATGCAACGAATGCAAAGTTAATCGAGTTAAGTGTGCAAGGGTGAGTTAGCCGGGCTTCGCGTTGCCTGATCGTTATATTCGCCAACATCCAATGGGGGGGTGGGGGTGGGGGGAGGGGAGGGAGGGAGAGGGTGTCGATCCTCATTCCTGATAATGTATTCTCGGCCAGACCCTTTCCCCGGATGATGGGATGCCCCGAAATGCTCCATGTCATTTAGTTACCTCGCGAGTAATCCCGGAGCTCATGTTCGCCTCGGGGGTGTATTTCACTGTGGACGGGAGCGGATCCCCTCAGCAGCTCATCCCCATCATTTTTTATACGATGTAAAGGATTAGACTTCGATCTGGAGAAAAAATTACAGGCAGGTGGGGCCTTGTTACCTTATTGTTACGAGGGAAGACATTGCTGGCTTTGAGAGGGAGTAATGGTCGGGTAAAAATAAATGGCCGACTGTTTTCGGAGGCTTTCGCACTCAACTTGCGCGACATTCATTGTCTTTTAAATCAAAAATTTTAATTGATCAATTTAGGTTCAATTTCTTTTTTTTTTTTTTTTGTATGCATCTTTAGCGCTTTGCTGCTTCGGGAATTTGCATCGCGCCGAGCATTTTTGCTATTCAATGGGCGTAAATTTTTACGAAGCATTCATCCAAATTCAATTTCCATAAAGTAGTAGACAACAAAAAGCAAGCGCAAAACTTAGTCTCCGTGTCGTGCAACCCTCATTACTAGCTTCAGCTTTGTACTCGCAATTTTATTTCGCACTTTCTCTCCTAAAGAAGTTATTATCTACGGCAATACTGCGCCACGAACACCGACGCACGCGCACGCACACACTCGTGGGGAGCCGAGCATGCACCGGTGCACGGCCCCTACACCTATGATTTATTCCTGTAATTTAAACTGGACGCTTTTTTCCCATCTCCATCTCCATCTCCATCTCCATCTCCATCTCCATCTCCTCGCATTTCCCTCCTATTTTCCTTCGTGTCGCATTTAAAACTCACTCGAGGCACTTCCTCCCTTTTCATTCCGCTTTTCGCTTTCCCTCCGATGCCGCGGCCCGAATATCAAAGGAAAAGAAGGGAGGAAAGTGCAAATTAAAGCCATTTTCTAAGCGCGAGTGTCCTTCCACTTTTGCTAAAATTTCGTGGGGAAGAAATCAAATGCCGCAGTCGGTCGAGTACCATGAGCGGGAAATGGAGGCGAGAAAAGGGGGATTACGGGAAAGGAAAGCGGGAAACACGAGGACTTATTACCACTCGAGTAAAATTCAACGTGCTGCCGCGCGATGAAATACACGGACGCACGAGTGCCAACACTTGCTACATCGAATTATCCTCAAAGTGGGCGATAATTGTGCCGGAAGTGTACTTAGCACGGAAGTTAACGTCGCCAGTCTGTTGCTGTTGCTCGTGCTCTGGCTGCTCCTGGTGCCGGTGCACTTTGTGCTCCCCGGTGCTTGGGACATGGGCCTCGGCATCCGTATTCATCGTGCCCGTGGCTCTGTAACTTTCAATTTCCAAGCTTCAAGCGGACTACTTGAGACTCTCGAGTGAGATTTCGCTCGTGATACACCCACCACCACATACCTCTATTATTAGTTCCTTTTTTTTTTTTTCTTGACCCCATTCCGCATAATCAATAGTCAACGTGTTGTTTTAATTGGGTAGTTTCGCTCGCCTAGAATTACTCCTGAATTATGCATTTAAATTTCTTATGAATTAAATATGTGAAAAACCGAGATTTCGTTTTGTGGGCCGAGAGTCGATTCGATACTTTAAACCAACTTTGTGAATCTTCCATAACTATTAGTTATAGAACTATGATCGCCAGATTTTTTTAATTTCATATAACTATTAAATCTGCGAATAATCGTACTTAGTAGGTCGCATATCGCATTAGGAGGACTCGACACTTTATTATTTATTGTTATGCTTATAAACCTGTAATGCGATTAAAACCATTTAGGCAAGTTCAAGCCCGCTTGGACTATCGATTCAAGTCAATCGATTAAATTAGCCAAATGTCATATTAGAAAATTAGACGACATATAATTACCTTGATCCCTCCGTAGTTTATTGCACCGGCAGTTGGACTGAGTTGGGAGTTGAGTCACTGTTCGTCTGAGAGACTGAATTCTCAGTGCAACACGACCGAGTAATGAATTTGCACTCGCAAAGGTCTGCGAGTGCCAAACCAGTGGTTCTAGCAAGAGCAAGTGCACTCCATTGGTCCTAATGATACTAAAGAGTCAAATTGAGCTTTTGCACTTGCACCTTTTAATGCTGAGGCAGCGCCAATAAAGTTTTATTGTAATGTATGCGCGCGCGCTATAATAAATGTGTGTGTGTGTGTGTGCGCGCGCGCTAATTTTCGACAGATGTTGTTTTGTCATTTGTTTCGTCTTCTAGCATAAAAGTAATATTTTTTTTCTCATAATTCTATTATTCGCCACAAATAAGTAGTTCATGCTTTACAATACCTTCTTTTATTCATGCTTTTTTCTTGCATATAAAAAACATTCATTCGAAAATTTTAACTTTAATGATTCCATTAGCATTTATAATGAAATGACAATTTTCATTTAAAAAGAAAAAAGAAAATAATGAAGAAATCAGCAATGATATTTAGTTGGAATAAATAGATGTGTGCATTAATTTTAATTAAAATTTTGCAAGTTGAATCATATTTTTAGTCAAAAATAGCTTACATTTTTATTATATCTTTGTAAATTTTTTTCCATAAAAATTCTTTTTACAGAAAGATCCCGAAGTTATTAAAATTTGTGGATATATATACTCATATTATTAAATATTTTAATATAAAAATTTTTCCTTGTAAAAGTACTATTATTATCTGAATATTTTACAAAGTATATTATACTGAAATGTAAAAATTGTAAAAGATTAAAGATATATAATGAACAATATTTTAAACTAATGCGTTGAATATCAAAGTTCAAAATAAAGAGATCAAAGAATACTTAATGCTTTTTGTTCTTCGTGCACATCAAAACATCGTCATACTTTGTACTTTTTTTCGTAATAATTATATATAAGTATTGTATTAATAATATTGGTATATTTTTGTTATAATAAATATAAATCGAAAAAAAAATTATAAAAATATTATAGTATTTTGTATTAATTCAGCTATTTACTTCAGATATTATAATCGATGCATTACTGTAATAAATTAATTTAATTCAAACAAAAATTATAAAATTATAAAATTCTTTATAGATAAAGATCTAAAATTGAAATTTGGTACTCTTTTTGATTTATATAATTTAACGACAATGTTTTAAAAGGTACTTTTTTTAAAAAAAAGACAAAGTAAGCTCTGACAATGGATTGTAGCGGTAACTTTGATCTTAAAGAAGCATGGTTTTATAGGCTTTTTTCGTATCAGTATACCATCATTTTTTCCTCTAAAATATTATTTAATTTTATAAATAATAAATATTTTTAAATTTATACCAATAATTTATTTCTTAGACAGTTATTTGATTATTATTTTAAAAGCTAAATTCATATGTTACTAATGTAAAAATAGTTTTTAAAATAATATTTTTTAAACAAAAGTACTTTTAAATAATATAAATGTTTTTATTTTTGTGATCATTTAAAATTGATCTACAAGACAATGATAAAAAACAGATGTTCAGAAAAACGTGTTCAGAATATGAGATTAAGCGCTATTATATTTAGATATGTAGTGTAGGTTAGTCTGATTTAATAATTAAATAATTATTACAAGGTTTTAAATTAAGTAATTTTTCTTAATTTTAAGCAGAAAATATCACTGATATCACTTAACCTAAATGCAATGGAGAATAAAATTATTGAACTTAGTTTATCAAATATTTATTAATATATTTTATCGGTTTTGATACCCTTTGTGATTTTAGTTGTTAAAAATTTTTAGTTTTCATTAGCAATGTTTTTTGAATTTAAAAAGTTAAATATTAATTTAGAATAATAAATTTTCATAATCTAATTATATCCAAGTGTAATCTTAGTTTTAATATGTGTAAAAATGAAAAAAAATTATTTATACAATCATCTTTTGTATAGTATAAATAGTTTTTTTTTATATAAATTGAGATGCTGTCTATTTTATTAATTGTTTTTAAATAAAATTCAGTTTGCACGATCATTTATTTAAAAAAAGTATTTTACAAGGGGTAATAAAGATGTGGTCAAATTTTAATTTCTAGTGAAGTTTCCTTGCTCTTGGATGGCATCCAGCTCATTAAAGTTTTAAATCCAAGCAAATAAGTTTTCTTGCAATTTATATACATACATACAAAAATAGATAAGACTGTTTATAAATGTCAGCGATTTCAAGCATAACACATCTTTTGCGTTGGTCAGGTAATTCTTGAGAGAAGCTTCTTTATAGTTTTCCTCGGTTCCCACTCAGGCTCAAGATTTCGAGAGTTTTGTAGAACAATAAAGCCACCAATTGTAATGGAGGAACTTTCACGATATCATAGAAGAATCGTCGCGAGGGACGGCTAGTTCCGTTGTTTTTCGATTCTTTTCTTGTCTTTTGTACTTTTCCTTAGTCTTTTTCTTTCAATTGTACTTTTTTTATCCAAAGCAAGCTTTAAAGTTCTACTTCAAGAGTTTGTAAGTTCGGTCCAAAGAGGATTTCCCTGCAGGAGATACGTATGTATATACCTACATATACACTAAATGAGATAGATCAGGAATGTAACTGAGAGAAACTGGAGCAAACCACCTCGACCTACATACGTTTTATAATGAGAGAAAGGATATTGAGATGTTAAACGCATTTAACCAATCCTAATATATTTTTTATCTAAAAGTTTATGAAACATTCTGCGTAAAATATTATTATTTATAAACTGCATTTATAATATAAAGTACGGTTAGGTGAATAAATAGAAATATCTGCAAAATAATTATATGTATTACATTTTTTATAATTGAGATACGTTTAATGTATTAACATTTTTTTCTTTACAATATAATTTTAATTAAATTAAAAATTTCTATTTAGAAAATACATTAAAATAAACTGAAATTAAAAGATTAATTATTTTTGGGCACATCTTAATATTTTTTACGTTTTTTTTGTTTTTAAATAAAAAGCATCATTTAACATTTCACTTTAAATGATCACTGAAATTTTATGAAACTTAATTTTTACTTACTTTTTTTTAGTTAATATTTTCGTTCTAGTTTTTGAAAATTGAGTTCTTCCGTAGCTTACTCCCTTTCTCCTCCCTTTCTCTCTCTCTCTCTCTCTCTCTCTCTATATATATATATATATATATACATATACATATGTCGGTAGCACTTGTACATGTTCTGAAAATCTGAAACTTTTATAAATTGTACGATATAATTAATTGTGTAATTAATTATTAACTCAACTAATGCGACATTATTCTATGAATACGAACAAGATATAAATAATTTTTTAAGGATAAATTTTAAATAATAAATTACTTAATAAATATGACTTAATGTGAAGATTAAAAAAAAGGATTCTTAAACATCGCTTAATAATCGTGAATACTCAAAGTTTATAACCGCAGTAACGGTAGTTGCATAGTAGACTGTTCTTACTAAATTTCACTACATCAGTTTGAAATTTATAGTTTCTTGCACTATAAACTAAATTTTACTAGTTTTAGAAGAGAGAGTTGAAAGGTATAACGTACAAATCTTAAATGTTTACTTGTAGTGGATTTTATAGTATTGGAAAATTTTATTTTAGTTTAGTTCATTTAAAGGTATTCAATTAAACATAAAAGTTGTTTTAAATGGAAATTTTATAGAAGCTGATAGATGTAATAAAAAATTGTTGATACATAAATTTTTTTTATTTATGTCCTATTTATGATAAAAAAATAAAAAATGTTATAAATGAGATTGTATATTAATATTATATTTATTAAAATTATTAATTAATTAATTAATTTAAATAGATAAATAATATATAAATATATATAAATAGATAAATAATACATAAATTAATTTAAATAGCACGTATAATTGAAATTATTTGAATCATAAGTTTTTAATAATGACAAATTTATGATTAATTTTTTTATTCTTTTTAAATTTAAAAGTTTTTCAATTTAAGTGAATTAGCTTAGCAATATTTAAAAAATAAAAATTTAGTGATAAACAATTATAAAATTTTATTTATAAACGTATTAATAAATTTGTATGCACGTTAATTAAATATACATGTACACATACAATTGTAAAGGAAATAAATAGAAAAAAGTAAATATACATTTTACTTCCCTTTACTTTTATACTTTTTTCTTCGGTTTGCTCTACAGAAATTTTTTAATCGAAGATATAAATTGATTTCTTACAGTTGAAGTCAATTTGCTGTAGTTTTTTCTAAATTTGTATCCGTTTACGTATGATGTATGCATATTTAAATATTTGTAAACACTTTATGGATAAGCTTGCTAGAATATAAGCATATCCGTAGAGAAATTTTAATGTGAAATATGTGAAAAATGATATTTGTGTTGACATACAAAAGAAAAGAGAAAAGATCAAGTCTGATAAAAGCGAATGAATAGTCTTTTTTCATGTATCTGCACTTATTTCTCACTCCCCCAATTTCTCTCTGTTTATCTGTTTCTCCTACGTTGAAAGTTTTGCATAATAACCCATTTATTGTGCAGTTTCGTCTAAAGTTTCCTTAGCACATCTCCAATTTACCCCTAGAAATTCATGCGGGTTACAAAGCAAAATCATTTTCATACTAAATGCGCTGATTTTCTCCCTGAGAAATGTTCTCCATTTTCAGTAGTCTAATTATCAATTTTGTTGCTCGGAAATTTGTAATTTATAGTAAACTGTTGTTGAAAGTGATAAATTGACTTTTATTACATATGCTCTACAAGTTGCGAGTTTTAGTCGATTTAGTGATTTCAACTTTGCTAATTTAAATTAAACAATAATTTTTAAATGGTCTATAGTTTCAGTAATAATTTCTTATTCAACAGGCATAAATATATAAGTGTTATCAAAATTAATAATATCATTATTGAATATCAGAGCTGCTTCAAAATGAATAAAAAGTTTCGAAGCTCATAAAATAAATTTTGGAAGTTGTTAATTTAGCTAATATAACTTTTAAGATTATGGTTAATATTATAAGTGAAGGCGATGTTGATGAATAAAAAGTTCGTATAAAATAATAATTTTATGAAATCATGCGTAAAATATTTGCTTAGCACGTGGTTTTTTTTAGAGCTACGAATGCTGCATATAAATTAACGATTTGATTCCACAACGCGACGTCCTCGTGGGTTAACTATTTTCAAAGAGACTTGTGGAAAGTCTTTAGTCCCGTGACATTATCTCAGATAAGGAAGAAAAGTCTGGTTCAATTTCGTTTTCTCCTATTTACGAGATTCGAAACAAACGCACCAAAAAGCAACGAGGCAGCTTTTTGCACACTTTTTGAAATAAAAAGTGCAGTGGCACTTGCTCTGGGCTATTGACCCGAATTCGGGTGTGACTGCCCTCGAGACAAGTACCCAACAGTGCCTATAGTGGAAACTCGTAGCTCAGTCGCCACCCCAGATTTCATACCCCTGCACATTTCGTTAACCGGACCGACTAGCCAACCGCGAAATACATCCCCCTTCCCATAAATAAGACTAGTGCGACCTTGGAATTGAGAAAAAGCACGAGCAAAGACATGGCCGGTGTCTGGAAGGCGAAAAATGTCTCTGTTCCTGGTATCCTCGAAAATAGGGGAGCTAACTGTTGCTCCTCCACGAATATTCAAGTTAAATTTGTGGAAATTTTGGCAAGACTTTCTACCTCGGGAAATGATGGCCTAACGAAGGGGAAGCCTGGAATTTTTGTAACGAATAGCTTTTGGAATAGTTGCGAGAATGACTGAAGATGATCTTTTAATTTGATTGAGCATTTCGTCTTTGATAAATGGAGAATTAACTGCTTGTAAAACATTTGAATCCTCTTTTTATGGACGTTTATATTTTTAATGTATGAAATAAGGAATAGCAGATTAATCATCGGAAGGTAAAGCTATTAACATAATTGAAGAGATAAGGGTAACATTTTTAAATTTTCTTCTAGTATGATTATCTCATTTGGGTAATAAATGGATTGCATAATTTTACACATAATGCATAACATTCTCGATTAGTGCAATTATTATTGAAGATTCAACGTACCTTTTTTTTTGACGCAAACAAATTGTTTAGCTTACAATATTTTTAATTAAGCTTTTCATCAGAAATATAAAAAAAGTAAATTTCTTAAAATTAATCTATTTGTAACCGCATTAAAGAATGTAGATAATAAATTCTCCCATTTTTTAAATAATTTTGGACGTTTAGTTATTTTATAGCAGAGAAAATTCATTAAAAACACCTGCAGTGCATTGCAACGAAACTCGAAAAAGAACTTGTATTTGAAGCAGCTGGCGTAATGGCAGTAATAATCTCTGAAAATATTTACAAAAGAAGCTTATTTCAAATTTTTTAAACAAGTATGCATGTAAAATAAATAAACTTTGATGTTAATCGTTCAATTCTTACCTTTGCACTAGAACATTTATAAAACTGAAATATATTTTTCAAAGATTCCGTACTATCTGAGCATTTTAAAAATTAAAGGAAATGAAAACTTTATTTGTGGTTATTCTAATATTAAAAATCTAGTTCTCGTATTAAATATAGAAATCCGTGTGTAAGTAATAAAGAATCAATTCAACTCATAAGAGGCTACTGAGAGATGTGAGGATAACGAAAATTATCATCTGCCTGGCTTGTGAATAAAATACGTAGGTGGGATGTGATGCTCCTATTATTTAAGTTCTTGTTAAATATCCACAGCCGTCTTTAATTACAACTTCAAATATAAAATTTTTATAAATATTATTTATTAAAGCTCAAGTCTAATACGATTGTCAATGATTAATAATCTAATCTCAAAAAACGGATATATAAATTTTCTATCGTGCTTAGTCTTATACCGTACAGGTGTCGATCAGCATTTAATTACCAATTATTATTCAATTAAATATTGACTTTATTGAAGTTCGTTTCATATTTTATTATTTTTAATCTAATATTATTTTCTTTATTATGATTTTCCAAATCAAAATTTTGTTTTTTTTTTGTTTTTTATTTTTTTATCATCGATTACAATTAAAATTTGTAGTTTGTTCAATGCTTTAATAACAATTATATTTCTGGACTATTATTCAGTACCACAATTAATAGTTTTCTTTATCGAAAATGAAGATTAATTATATTTTAAGTTAATAAACTTAATTTGGGATATTTCAGCATTACTCAAATAAAAATGATTGAATTTATATTGAATTTAAATTAAACAGTTTTACGTATTACATCCATAATATTGAAATAAGAGCAACATTCAATTCATAAGTAATCAATATTATACAATTGTACTGATAAGTGGCATAAAGTACCCTATTGAATTGTCAGCAATTCCCTTATTTCGTTTGATTTTGATATGAAAATCTGACGTGTACCAATGAAAATCAGTACATTGGTAGTAATTTTGAAAGTGATATAATTTCAGTGCAAACAGTAAGAAATAATCAATAAATTGAGAATTGTGATCCTGAAACATTACTGTATTGTAGTAGTTTGTACTACAATTGTACTTTTGAATTATTGAACTTGCAATTTAATAAAAGGTACGATAATCTGAGTTACTATATAAATCTAATTTCAAATACTGAATAATGATGTTTGAGTAAATTTGTGATGGCTAATTTTTCGAATATTATGTTTGAAAAATCGAGGCTCTGCACTAGTACCAATTCTGGAACAAAAGTAAAATATTTATGGTTGAAAATTGAGTTCTTGGCAGGCAGATAATTGATAATTGCGAACGTGAAAAAGCACTCGAAAGACGTACAAGCTAGCCAGGACAATGGCACAGTTGGGGAATGGCACAATCGTGAGAGGGGAGGGGAGGAAAAGCGTGGAAAATGAAGGCCCGGTCCTTTACATCATACACTCGGACGCTCGAGCCTCAGAAAGGGCACAATTCGGATAATCCAATAGTGATTTATCTGCCGGTGCTCGGAGCTCACGCCGATAAATTACTTGTAGCCGTCCTTCCTATTCTCAGCTGAGCGAGGGCGTGGGCCGCACTTTTGGGGAAAATTCGGGGTAGCTATGCGGGTTGGAAGGGTGTAATGGCTGGCTGCAATAGCAAATTCTCGCCAATTTTTGCCGGTCGGGTGCATTGTAACAACAACAAGTCCCACGCAAATTGCACGCCAACCGAGTTGATCATGGACCGGAGCGATCGGGTTTAATTCCGTTGACAGATGAAACCGTTGCGTAGGCGTGACAGGGCCGGAGGTGTCGGGTTCGCGAGCCCGGCCCCCTTCCCCTCAGACAAATATTCCGGACCGCATTTTCAAAAGATTCGTGATCGCCTGCATTTGCTGCGATCCTTTTTATATTCTGAGCGGCAATTATTTGGCTGGTCTATTATTCACCGAGATGGGAGATCTGGAAGATGATTTTTTTTTTTTAATCGTTTTGTATCCGCGTTTTGATTAATTCTTAATCATTTACCATTTTCTACATATACACTTCCTTACTTGCTTTTACATAGACATTTTTTTTTTTTTTTTTTAATCAATTAATATATTTAAAATCCTATAGCTTATAATTTGTTTATTTTTTCTCTTTTTTTATCACAATACTTGATATTGTACCATGAAAAGATTTATTATACCAGAATATTAAAGTGAACTTGCAATATTCATAAGCCAAAGGTTCAATACTTGATAAAATAAAAACTACTAAATATATTATATTCTTATATTCATATAATATTTTTATCGTTATCTTATATATCAATTTAATTTTATAATATACTATATATTTATCATCTTTACATATTGATTTATTTTTCATGAAATAATTATTAAATACAATAAAATGATATACTTTTCTATTAAATTTAAATAAATTTTACTTCTCTCTGGACTATTTATTTTCTTTTTAGAATAACCATTTTTTAAAAATAGTATCTTTCAAATTTTGAATAATCTAAATATAAATTAGAAATTTTTTAAAAGAAATGTTTTTCAAGATAAAAGGAGTAACGAAAAAAAATAAACCATCCAAGTTTAAAAGTGGATATATAGAGATTATAAAATCAAATGAAAGAAATAAATTTTTCAACCAGAGTAAACAAAATTTTCTGTATAAATGAACATATATTTTACGGTGTAGAGGTACATAAAAATAGGGAGCTTTAAAATCGCGTGCGGTTGCTTCAATAACGTTTAACTTAGAGAAACGACCTCTCAGTTTTCCCATACTATTATACATATTTCAGTGGAGAAATTTTCTTGCATACTCATTTTCTCCAACAATTTTATAAAAAAAGAAAATTATAAATAGTTATTTTAACGTGCAAGGTGATTTTATTAATTTATCTTAATGATTTGAAAATTGATATTTTCTTATTGTCACTCATTCATTTCTTATCAAATTCAAAAATCAAAATACAAATAACCAAATTTATAATCTTTCGTGATTTATTAATAGAAAGTTGATATAATTCAATACGTGTGGTTTATTTTAATCCGACATTGTTTCTTGATTCGAAAAGAACCTTTTAAAGTCATAAAACCAACTTCAAGACTTTTTCATATCTTTAAACTCAACTGACTTCTTGTCTAGAATAAGAAGAGAAAACGAAGAACATTAAATTTTCAATTATAGCGACTGGCTCAAGGCTGTCGGTTAGATTTGATATCTCGAGATTGAAAAGCAACCACAGTTTTAAGATAAAATGAAAGTTCTGCATTTAAAAGACTTTGATAGAATTATTTTGAGATTTTAAAGCATATAACATTTTTCTTCTTGTTTCTTGTTCTCGTACTTTTTATTCAAATAAACTGTGAAATATTTAATAATTTTTCATCTGAAATTAAACTAGATTCATATAATTCAATAAACAATTTAATAATGTTAAGATAATTTTTCTTTTATATTAAATATTTTAATGATGTAAATATTTATTTTTAATAAATGAATTAAAATTTATATATGAATGAGCGTCATATTTTAGTCTGACAATACGTACTTTTATACTACTCACAACATTCTAGAATGAAAATTCAAAATATTTAAAAAATTTTAATACTTATCTTTTCTCTTATTAAAATATTTTCTATATTTGAAGTTGGAATATTATATTTTGACATTTTATATTTACAAAATCATATTTCATTTAATTAAAAATGTTATATCATATAATTTTTGAAATCAGTTCACAAATACTAAATATTTTTAATTAACAAAGTATACGGTGATAAAAGTATATAAAAGACAGTAATAAAAAAATATTATTTCTTATTTTTCTTAATATAAATTATGTTTAAAATGTTACACATGTAGATTATGGAGATAATATAAAGAGAAAAACTGTAATTCTTTTTGTTAAAATACGTAATGGAAGAAATTTTGTGTACATGTGAAATGCATATGTAAATTTTATTTATCTTTTTTCATATGAGAAATTATATTCTAATTTTTTTTTAATAATGTTTGAAATGTAATTATAATTTTAAATGTAAGTTTAGTTTACTTTTATAATATATTTATCATATTATATTAAATGGTAAAATAGATAAAAATGAAGCCTTAAATTTTATGAACTTTATTTACATTCTAAAATAAAAAATTATTGAAATTTCATGTGCATCAAAATTGATCGATTTCTACTATTGTGACAATCGTGATAAGAAATAGTAAATAATTGTAAAGCTAGATTTTTCGGTATAATAGCATCGTAAAAAAGAAAAAATAATAAAAAAACATCAAATTCTTATTAGCACATGTTGTATTAGTAGTTAAGACTTAAATAAAAAAAAATTATGTGACTAATAAATGTCAAATGCTGGAGTAAAATTGAAGTCGTAGCAGTAATTATATGAAAATGAAATCATTTGAAGTTGGAATTAATTTCGTTCTTACATTTGTTCAGCAAATAATGTGTTTCAATTATAAATATGACACATGTCTATTTATTTTTATGATGTGATGGAGGGGAGAACAATCAAAGTTGCAATGGTTCGTAAGCAGAAAATGTCAAAGACACACGGTGACCTACATTGTTCGCCTTCAAACTCGTGAAAGATATTGAAGATCGGATTTTCTAGAAGCTTTGCAGCACAACTTTCAACGACGAAAATATTTTTTACTTCTGTCTCTTTTCCTTGACTATTCTTTTTCGTATCGGTTTTTGTGAAAATTGAAACTTTGGAGCAACCACTGACACTCTGTTATAATATTTCAAAAAATAATAAAAATAAATATTTTACACGAGGTATTATTTTCTCAAGTATTTTTCTGAATAATACTAATTTTATATTCAGTTCTTTTATCAAATATTCATCCTAGCTATCGAATGATTTAAAATTTTATTAAATAGAATTTTCAGATTGGATAATTAAAACTAGCGGCCTTAATAATAGAGCCCGTTCAAAAACTTTTAAGCGATGCCAAAAAGGATTAGTTTGTAGAAAAGTGAGAAATAAGAACTTGACTATTAAATCTATACAAGAATTCAACTCATTAGCAAAGAATGAAATTTAATCTTCGTTTTAGTAATTGAGGTCTTTTGAAATTATGAAATAATTATAATTATCATAATGTAGGAGTAAAATAGGTAAAATTAAAGTAGGTAAATTGAAAAGTTCTTAATTTCCATGAAGAACAGCTAGTAGCTCCGCTAGAATATTATGATTCACAAGAATCTTATGCGAATCAATATCCGAGACGGGATTAGGATTAATCGGTCTCGGTAGTAATCGTTTCGGACTTGATGGCATCCCTATTAAGAGGTGCATAGAGATTTTGTCATTTATATAAATGCGCGTGCATAAGCTTAAATTCGCCTAAAGCTCTTCTCGTGTTCTCCTATCTATATAAACCTGCAATCTGCAAGTCGGTCCTGATCACCACAATATCTTTAGCTTAAAATAGAGTGGCATGAATATATAGCTTAATGCTACACGCGAACTCGGACTTGAGCACGTTTGTTGATACAGGAGTCGTCTATCAACCTTATTATTTTAAAGTTTCATCCTGTTTTTCAATGTAACCATAAGTATTCGAGAGATTACTCGAGGAGCTTCAGGACAAACACTTAAAGATTTATAGCAAGTGAAGAGACATTTATATTGACAGGCTTTGATTTAAATACAATATTTTGAAAGCGATATTCAGAAGTTGGATTATTGCTTCAATTTATCATGTTTTTGGAATTGTTTAAACAAATATACCTCTAACTGTCGACCTTCTTTAAACTTTAAGCCCTTAGAAATATTAATCCATAAAGAGAAAGATTTATTACATGCTTAATATTATTTAAGATCAGTTGTATATGAGAATTATGTATTATTTGATTTTTTTTGACGGTGCTTATTACACATTACTATTTGATTAAACAATCATTAAAATATATTTATAACAAGAAATAAATATTTTATACATGCTTACTTATACATTTCATTTGCACATACCCTTATGAGTATTTTAAAAGATATAGGAGTGTGGCATGATATTTCAATTAAATACATTCATTTATTTAAGAGCATAAATCTCAAAATAATTTGATATCTCTTAATTTTGTACGTAATTAAAATCAAGACAATGGGGGGAGTAATTCGTATTAAACTTCTAAGACGATAACAAAGAAACAGAGATTTGGTATTAAAATTAAAATTTTAATTTTAACGTACGATGAACAATTTATTAATACAAAGCAATCCGTTTCCATCAATTCCAGGGCGAAAGATCCCTTCAGCAATAACAAGACCACCTCGAAAAATATACACCCAATATATACACCCTGGTATATCCAATGTATAGCCATTTATAACCATGTATACCCAAAATCTAAATGCCATCGGGAAAATATTTTTACGCAACGAAATAAGCAAATTCAGAAAGCTTTCGTGCTTATCTGAATAGCTATAGAAAGTCCACGGAGAAATACGCAGAGCTTGTCGTTGCATGTATTTGCGAAACCAGGTAAACTCCGTCACGTGATAGCTCCGCAAATAATAGCTCGTGAATGTCGCCGCATTTTCTGTCCTCCCTTTCAAGCATCGGCGAATCTCGCATGAGATATTTCTTAAGATAGGGATTGTGCAGCTAACCAACCAGATGCTCACCTGGACATCCCATCCCGCCTCGTTTACTATCAAAATGCATTATTACGCGAGAATTCCAATAATCCAACTCGAAGTTGCGTGCAATAATTAATTGTAATTGTCGGCTGGTATTGGCGCGTTCGCTGAGAGCTTGCTTCTGCTGGGCAATTGAGTAATTATGGCGAGGAATTATTGGAAAGAAGAAATCAGAGATTTTGGCATTATGTGTTTTTTTCCCTTCTTTCCTAATTGATAAAGAACGAAACAGTGCTTTATTCTTAAAAATACTAATTTAGGCTTTAAATAATGGATGATTAATAGGCACTTTTTGTTTGAAATTTTCACTTATTCCTTTGAAGTGAAAAAAACCAAAGTGATCTTTTATTGGCCAGTAATCGTTGAATTGAGGTTTAATTTCCATAAGCGTTTTCAGTACTCTTATCAAAAGGCAAATGAATGCTTAATTTTTTTTTTTTTTTTATCAACAATAGTTAACTGAACCATGTAATCATAATGTAAGCATTATCAATAAAATTTAAAAACACTTATCTTAATTATAGCTATATTTATTCATTAATTTAAAAACTTCTTTTTGAAAATTTGCAATTTTAATTTGCCTGAAATACTTTGGTATAAAAGCCAATTCCGTAAAAATATTACTATTGAACAAAAGCTCGAGTAAGTTTTACGTTAATTGAGAAAAAGCCGTTTCAGAAAGCTCGGATATGCAACAGCTGTGTATGAATCAGACACACTTACAATCTTGAAAAACCACGAATCAGCGATAATACATGCTTAGCATAATTCATTCCGTCCACGTGACCTTTCTTCTTTGCTTTTTTCTTTCTCTTTGCCATCTCATTTATTTCACTATTCATTGGGGGGGGGGGGGGGGCGACTTCGTTTTTCGTCATGTCTTGTCAGCATACGTTTACCCGATGGAAATGACTATAAACATCGTCAACTACTTTGTTCTTGAATTTGACATTTTAATTAGTCAGGAAAGGTATGCGTGTGCGCGAAAAATGAGCTCAGATGGTTATTTTATCCAGTAAGCGAGAGAGCTACCCGTTTCTGTTTGACGCAATTAACCTTTCCATGCCTTGTTTTTGCTTGTGATATCACTTCGCAAAAAAAAGTCTTTATCAATCAGGTGGTTTCAAGCGTTCAATCCTTTGTCAAAGGAACTAACGGCTCCGTAAATTCATACAATCCATGGAGCTGTTTTTTCAAAGAATGTAATTCTCTCTAATTAACTTACAAACATTTAACTAATAACTAGCTTTTGACCGTAAATTAAGGAAAATCTATTTCAAAATTATTTATGGTATATATTTTTTGAGTTTTTTAATAATTATTATAAAGATTTTTTAAATTAATTATATTACTCAAAGTACCTTTGAACAATATTTGCAGAAGAATTTTTTATATACTATATTAAGGTCAAATATTTTAAAATAGATACAAATATAAATACATTTATGGCTATTATAGTGTTCACGAATGAATATATACATTTATATCACGAAACAGTATAATTATTTTCATACTTTAATATATAAAACGGTGATTATATTAATTATATTGAAAACTTAATCTAAATTTTATAAATTTATAACATTATTTTTATTTCTAATTATTCCATAAATATTTACACATGTGCTTTAAAATGTTTCTAAATATTAAAAAAAAAGTTTTTTATTCAAGCTTCTATAAATATTCACAAATTCATCTCAAAATTGATTTCAATTAAAATTTTTATCATACTGATAATTACCGATAAATTATAATAAATAAATTAAAAGAAAAGAACTAGTTTTAAATAAATAAAATTATGCAATTAAATGAAAGGAAGCTTATAATAGTCCATTAAACAATGGTAAAAAGTAAGTAAATATAAAAAGTACAAAAACATTTTTATATAATGAATAATTACGTCGACATCTATATAAAATTACAATACGATAAATGGTATATTAAAAATTTTAATTTGACATATTTTGATATAAATATATAGAATTTCTTGACTGTAATGTAGATAATGAAAATTTTTATACCGCTGAAAGTATTCAAAAATTTTTATCATGAAATTCTGTATTTTTTTATTTCTTACTTGTTATATTATATGTAAATTAGTTTTGAAAAGAAAAAAACTTGAATTTAAAATTTTTAATAATTATGTTAAAGTTTAGCTATAATAAAATTAATCATCAAACACATTAAATCACAAAAACATTTATATTTTATAATTTTATATGAAATATTGAATTATATCATTTAAAATACAATTTACCATGATATTTGTTTGAGACATAACATATTTATTTAAATTAACATAATTTTAAGAAACATTTCTATAATAATGAGAAAAAAAATATATATTTTTTTTAAATTGATTACTTTAGTATAATTTAGTACATAACATTTTTTCATTAGCATCAATGTTTATCAATCTTTATACATTATAACGTCCTTCATAAATTAAATATAATTAATAATAAGTAATTTAATTTTTTTTATTATTTCAATTATACTTTACTTTTCTACTTTAATTATAAGAAATACTATTTCCCATACGTTTTTAGTAAGTTTAATTTACTAAAAAATATATAGAGTAAGTTCAGTTTTAAGTATTTATTGTTACGCAATAACGAAATTATTTCTTTTCAAAATTTTCTCCTTTTTTATACGACTTTA
Source organism: Eupristina koningsbergeri (assembly GCA_018907245.1). Taxonomy (NCBI): domain Eukaryota; kingdom Metazoa; phylum Arthropoda; class Insecta; order Hymenoptera; family Agaonidae; genus Eupristina; species Eupristina koningsbergeri. The sequence goes on from JACCHV010000035.1 coordinate 1,860,055, forward strand.
TATACATAACGAATTCCTGAAACATATTTATTTTGCTTTGATCTTTACCTTTTTTTTACGAAGCTTTATTGCTTTTCTATGAGATGAAGATCATTAGCTTAAGATTATTTAATTATAAGAAATTTGTTGTATAAAATATATAAACAGTTTATTAAAAAAATTGTATTAAAAAAGTAAATGAAGGTTTTTGTATTCGTGGCTATAGCTGTAATGAATAAAAGCATCGTATTCAAAATCATATTGTTCATTCAGTGTTATTTTCTGTCTTTATTTATGAGCAAATGGAGCTCCATAGTATTTCTCTGTGGTGACTTTAATTAAAACTGCGCAACTTGGAGGACTCGTACAACTTTCTCGTTCTATCTTACTCACTCTCTTGGATTCACTCTCGCATTTTGATTTAATTTCACTGATGATTGAATTCGAACTACTGGAACAGCCAATTGCACGCATGTACCATTACAATCGTGCAAATCTTCTTTGTCATTCTCTCTCTCTCTCTCTCTCTCTCTCTCTCTCTCTCTCTCTATTTCAATCATTCATAATCGGCCGATATCATGGAGGCATCGCAGTACAAATTCACTTTGAGGCTTGGGATTTGACGGTCTCGTGTTGATAAATTTTGCGTACCAATTAAAAGCTTACTGAATTCCTTTAATACTTTTATTATCTTATAATTATTTGGTTTTAATGATTGGTGCTTTTCTTGTTTTATAAATTATGGAGAAATTAAATCATCTAATAAAATATCAATGTCCTATAGGGTAAACTTGAAACATTAGAATAATTAATAAATACAACACAATTATATTAAAATACTTCATAATAAGTTCAGTTTGTTCTGAAAATTAAGACTTAAGACTTTTATTAAAGTAAATAAAGTAAAAGATAGTATTACAAAATCAGTGTTTTAATAATTATATTACTAGTATTATTAATTTAATTAAATATTTTAAAATCTTAGTTATTAAATCTGTTTTAATAACTAAAGTATCATAAATTAGACGGCAAACGTTAAATAATGTAAAGCACATGAGTCATTGTCACTATTTTGTTAAGCATCTTTGTTCTTTTACAGGTTAATAAGTAACTATCTTCATGGATAGAAGTATTTAAAATAAAATATAATTAAATGATACTAATGCAAAATTCAAAAGTATAACATGTTGAAATTGAAATTGTAGTTTGTACATGTTCATTTAACATGTTCATTTTACAGAAGTAGATAAAACGATACATTCCTAAAAAATATATTCAAAATATATTACCATGGAAAATAAATAATAGTTATTATAGAAGACTTAATTACGGTATTAAAAATTTATAATTATATATTTAATTTAATATGTTGAATCTAGTTTTTAAATTAAATGCAAAAAGTTAATTTTTTAATTTTATTATAACCTGACAACTCTAACGCATACTTTTATGTATATTAAGAGAGATTTAATAAAACAAGTACTGCGATATTATTTCTATAATAAATACATTTAAATTTAATCATTATAATAATAAATAAATATCATTTTTATTTATTGTTCAGTGGAACTTGCAGAATCAATAATATTCTTTAAATTAAAAAAAATGCCAATTTGCTAAATAAAATACTTTAGCAGAGACTATCATTTGAAGGTTCTACTTTTGGCGCTACTGAATTATGGTTAACTTCAGTAGTTAATAATTTTTTATTTTAGAGTTTAATGCTTCAATTATATGTTTGCGAATTTTCATTTCAATTGAACATTGATACAGTCTTGTTTCATTACTTAGATAAAAATACAACTCCAGTAAAATAAATTATTTTTATATCTTTTGAAGAAATTACACGTTTCGTGGATAAAGATAATATACTCGAATTAAAGTGCTTTGTAAGCTAAGAACAATTCAATTGATTAATTTGTTTTAAAAAAATATATTTATACTGACATAAAATTCCATTACTAATAAAACTATTTCCTCTTTGTTTCAGGTAAGTTAACGATGGATCTTATCTTAATACAACCTCTTGCATTATAACTGGCGAAGAATTTCATGATTGAATATACGGTTTCATTTATTTTTTTTAAAATACACATTGAAATTATAAAAATATTATATTTATTTATTATATTTTAAGAGTGTATAAATTAAGAAGTTAAAAATTATTTTTTAAAGAAAAAATTTTTTTAAAATATTTTTAAAAAAATGTTATACGTATTTTGTATTTTATATATTATATATATATATATGTATATACACACATATTTAATTATAATTGCATTAACGACTGCAGAATGATAATTAATATATTTTACACAATGATAAAGTTATTATAATTATTATACATACAATATTAAGAACATCGATTCACTCTAATATGGTAAAATTTATATTATTAACTAAAAATATTTTTAGTATTTTGGTGATTTTATAAATAGCCGTGGTATATTAATAGGCATTGGATATTAGATGGTTTAAGAACTTGTAACATCCACATTTCCATATAATATACTAAAGAAAATACCGGTAAGTAGTATTAGCATTATAAATTAAAAATTGGAAAATGATATTTTTGAGGTATCAAGTATTAAACAATTTATTATTTAGTCTTTTATATGAACATTGTTAAGACATAAAACTTTTTCAGGATAACATTATATTTTATAATAATTAATTAAACATAAATTAACTAATATTTATATGAAAATAACTGTATTGAGATTTATGATAAGGCTTAAGGTTACTTTAACGTAGTCTCATTATAATTTTTTAAAAAATTTGAAATATTTATTGAAATTTTGATGTAATATTATTAACTTATTATAAAATGCGAAAAATATTCAAAATATTAGTTTGTAAAGAATTTTACTTCAAAGAAAATGAAAATTCATTTTTGAATGAATGTGGATGAGGTTAAGTTTCTATCTCTTTTGATGTCAAATTTTGATTCACTTTCCAACTAAAATTTATTGATTTAACTATCTTAATTTTAACTATCTGACTAGAATTTTAATTATAAAATGTTTGAATAAATATGTACGAAACAAAATGTAAATCACGTGTAGTGGAGAAATATTCAATGGAAAAATCAATTCTGTACCTTGTTCTAAATTATGAGCATCGTAAATTTTCTCGTATTTATTAGAATCTAATCGGTAGTTCAAGGCTAAAATTTCACAAATTCTGCAATTGTTTATTGTATTATAGATTTAAATTTCTGAGTAACTTAACAATAATAATAACAACATTATGATTCATTCGCAAATAATTAAGAGAAGAATATTTTATGATTTCGAATTTATTATATTATAATGCTGTAATTTAAGTTTTATAAAATAATCTCAGCTCGTAAAATCTCCTTATCATCTTCCTATACTTGATATCTCGCTCAATGAGCTCATTAAGTAATCCAGTGCAGCACAAAATACACATGTATGTGCATGGATGTTCACATAATTACGCAAGCTCGTTATCAAACGTTGTTTGACACGCAGTCAAAGTCGCAGCTCGTGCAGCAATCATTACTTGGCTCTAGTCTCCCCCTCCCCCTACCTCTTGCCATCCCCGTCCCGGTCTCGGTCCCCGTCCCCGTCCCCGTCCCCTTCCCCTTCCCCTTCCCCGTCCCCGTCTCTTTCTCGCTCTGTTTATGAAATTGGAGTTAATGCTAATGAAAGATCGACACGAAAGCCGTCACCGTAGCTCTGGCCATCTCCGTGGTCGGCGTCGCTCTAAAAAATCCCCGTCACCGCTACCCTCGGCACCGTGGAATTCTCATCAAAATCAGTCGAGTTGGCGCAATTAGTTTGCGCTTCCTGTCCCCGCTTCCTGGTCACGGGACACCTTGGCCGCGGAATCTTCTTACGACGCTCGTTCGAGGCTCGTGGCCTCCCTAAAAAAGGGTTGCAGATCGGAATCGAGGGGTGGATGGTTGAGGTCATCCGATTCGTGTTTAGCACACATTAGGAACTTCTGCCTTTCCGACCGGCCAAATCCTGTGCATGCAAAGGGATGTTACTCAGCTGCTTGACCCTTACGTAATGCTGGTATACCCGGTTGAGCTTATAACTTGTGTTTAGCCAGAGTAATCAACGACTAGACCTTACCCTTTTTAAGGTACATTTTATGTAGGTAAAAGTTTTTAAATTAGATTCATCAGTGAAGACTAAATTTTACCTGTCGGATAATCTTATCAATCGATATTTCAATGTAAACTCGTTTGCCCAAAGCAGCACATTTTGTTATAAATTCTTAATAAAATTGCTTTTAAAACAGAGGAAAATGTTTTATCGATCAAAAGGCGTAAAATATGTAAAATTCAAAATTTTTATTTTTGATATTCAAATAGCCGATTTATTTTCATTCAAATAAGTTCTTTCACTTTCATTACATAATTATTACATATACTTTCAACTCCTTGAAGGTATTGCAAAAATTATTCAAATCACAAAACTACATTCAAATCTTTTACTAATTTAAAATAAATATATTTTATCTTCTTATAAATTATTTCTTTTAAATTATTTCTCTTTTCTTTCTCTAGAAAAACTTGCTACATATTATAAATTCAAGATTTTCGGTAACAAGGTATTATTATTATTTATTTTCTTTATATTTCCTTTAAAATTTTTTACTCTTTATCAAAGTACATTTATGATAAGAGAGGGTATTATTTAAAAGAAAAAGATAATACTACCCTATGTTAACGTAAATATTGTAAAAGAAATCCTTCCACTAGAGTTATCTTCAAAGCTTATTATGAAAGGTTTTGAGTCCTGATATTGTTTCGCATAATTGAATATGAGTTCTTCAGACCCTCGATCCTTAATATAAGAAGCACAGTGCATAAGAAACATGAGTATATTTGCATAAAATTATTATACAATATTTTAAAGCACTATTAAATAAATAGTTTTAAATTGATGCATTAAATAAGCTAATTTGAAGTGAGTCTTATAATCGATAACAATTTATAGCAAAAAATTAATGATAAAACACAATTCCCATAAAATTATATAATCTTTAAATACGTTAATCTATGTATCTCTTTGTTTTACATAAACTTTTATTTTAATTAGAAAATTTAAGTCCATCCAGATATAAAAATATTTATCGATATATTTTTGAACATTGGATTAAAGAGTAAACATCAAAAAGAATCAAAAAAATAATAATATGAATAACTTTTTAAGGCATTTAAAAAAGGTCATTGTTTGATAATCATTTTTATAATTATCTTCGTAAATTAACATTGATGGAAAATAATTCATATTTTTGAGCAAGGAAGGATTTTATTTTATCAGACTTATCGTCAACATTTTCCCATCAATATCGGGCACTTTTATAACATATAATCTAAAGGGACAAAGGTCAAAGACTCTTGTATCTAAAAAGTGCACGAGGGTCAGATGAAGTTGGATGGTACAATGCACATATAAATATATATGTGCATGTATGTATATGTATATATATGTATATATATATATATATATATATATATATATACGTGTGTGTGTGTGTACTTATTGAATCACGTTTCTCGTAGACATAGCTTTTAGCTTTTCCACTGTCGGAGAAACGGAATTTTGCCTTTTCGTCGGGACACTCCGATACCCGATGTCCATCTACTCGGAACTTCCAACTAAGAGTTCACTTTATATATACACCTACGAGCATCTTTACACACGTATCCGTGCATGCATACCTACGCGCACACATGCGCACGTGTACGGAAACTGATGAAATGAGCAGAGAATTCGGATGAATCGAAAAGACAGTTGAACGAAAATGTTTAGAGTGTCCGTGTCGGAGCGAGAAGATGTAACACGAGAATCATCAAAATGGGTTTAAAAAACCGAAGGACATTTAGATTCAATTATACAATGTATAAAGGTTATACGAGCTCTAAAATTGATTTTTTGTCTTTAAATTTAATATTGTAATTAAAAATACTATTAAAACGTATAATAATAAATAAATATTTCTTTCATATATCTTTTTTTATATTAATAAACTATTTTGAAATATTTTCAACTCAACGGAACAAATTTCTTGTTCCGTTGGTTAAACATTTATCATATAAATTAGCTTTTAAACAATTTAAAATTATATAATTCAAATTATTAAGAAATTATTCGTAATTATTTTTCAATATTAAGTAACATAAATAAAGAAGCTATAAAAATGAGTTATTAGTTAATTATGAATCAATTTCCAATAACTTGTCTTTACAATAATAGAAATATTTAAAGCTATAATTTTTTTTATTTAATTTATCATTATTTATTTTCTTTATTCAAATTATCGGATGTAGTGTATAATATTTTAGCTTTCTGATTACACTCGAACTATAATTAACAAAATTAGTAATTTTTTTTTTTTCATTTTTCGAATCAAAACGAAGTATCATGTATCAATCTCTAAGTACGATTTATGTAACTGTTATAATTTTTACATAAACATTTATCTTTCGTGTGTATTATTCTTCTTACAAATATTTCATATATATATATGTATATATTAAAATGCTTGTGTATACTTTGTATTTATCATGCTCGAATTGAATTTTATCTTATGCTTATACAAGAATTTAGAAAAATGTGTAAATGAAATACAAAATATAATTAATTATATTTTTAACATTTTACATTTATTTGTTGTAAGCACAACGTTGTTTTTAATTAATTTTTAATACAATGTTAAAAAATAAATATTTTTCTTGAAAATTAATCTAAATAATATGTAATACATAATATACAGGAATGAATAAAAAAAATGAGATAGATAAAACAATATAAAACTGAATAATAATATTAATGTATTAACATAAAATTCTGAAAATAAAGAATATAAGCGTTGACAAGAAGCTATGACTTAAACTTATGAATTATGTGTGAGACATGAATGAAGAAAAATATCTAAACACGTAAACGAAAATTCAAAACTATAATAAATAATAATTTTTAAAAAAATGAAAAAATATCAATATTATTTATCGATATAACTAAGTTGCACATATGATACAGTTGTTTCTGTCTTCAGAAAACATTCCATGATACTGTATTTGAACATCTACTCACGTTTGCGAATTATAGTTTTTCTGAAGATTTTGGAAAATAATTGCACTAAAGCGCTTTACTTTTCCTTGATTTTCCAGTAAGATGATTAGGCTATGATTAATTATATTAAATATATTATTTATAAACAAATTTATAGATTAGTAAGTTCTATAAGTTTTCAAATATTTTAAATGTTTATATAATAATTATGTGGAACCAGTATTTTTTACATAACTCTGTACTAGAATAATTAATTTATAATGTTTTTTTGTATTATTGTATTTTTTTTCCTATACGATATAAAAATAAAAACTTTTTTTTTCCATAATAAATTAATATTTATTATGCGGTTCTAGTTTAAAATTACTATTTCAATTAATTGTTTATTTTAACACCGGTAATTGTAAAACAAAGATATTTAAATAAATGCTAATAAAAAATTAATAATCAAAACATTCATAAATAAAATAAAAAATGTATATATATGTATAGGAAAAGACGATTATTAGTAATTATTTGCATTATTGATAGTACATTTGCAAAACTGCAAATGTACTATCAATAATGTAATAAAAATATAATAATAAAAATATAATATAGTATCATGAAAATATCTAAAGTAGTTAAATTAAATATTGAAAAATTATTATCCAAAATATTTTTTAGAGCAGTATCCGACTACTTCATGAAAATGTGTCATTAAATCCAAAACAATGTTAATAAAAATATAATATATTTAAAAATGAAGTTGTATTCCTAGTATTAAATTAAATAAAATATGGTGAATAATCTTTTGGAAATAGTTATTTTAACCCGAGTAATAAGAAAATTGATATGAACATTAAATGAATATGAATAAATGCAAGTTTAAAAGGTAAAAAAAAGGTTTAGAAAAAAATTTAATGAAAGAAACTTTATTTTAAAAAATTAAATTAGTGAAAAGAATAAAAAAAAAATTTTTACCATATAATTGAAATGTTTAAGGAGAAAATATAATGAAACACAAAGTAGTAAATCATATATTTAAATAAAAAGTTGTAATACAAGAAAGATATTGTAAAAAAAAAAATCAAATCTATGGATATTTAAAAGATAAAGTTGAAATATAGTAAGTAGTAACTAGTAATAAGGATGTAAAATTTTTAATGGAGAAAGTTTGAAAGAAAATGAATTTAAAAATTGGTGTAAACGATAAAAGTGAAAGACAGTGAAAAATCGATATAATAAATAAAAGTTCATTACATTACATAATATTATAAAAAATAATATCAATATATATATTTATTACTTTGTAAGACGGTGAATTAACTTTATTAAAATAATTCACCCTATTAAATTTATTATTATTTCAGAAAATTTTATATACGTTTTTCCACTAATTATTTTATTCACTTCACTACACTTCACAATTTATAAATTTTATAGTTTTAAATATTTAATTAGGGACCGAATTCCGCAGTTAATAAAAACTTCAGATTGGCGCCGACGATTCTTTCTGCCCAATTTGATCATTATTTTACTGCTTAATTATAATATAATTCATTATCATAAATTTTTTTTATTATCAATATGTATTAATATATTAGATAAAATTCTTACCTTTAAATAGAAGAATTTGATATGTGTATATATATATATATATATATATTATGATTAGAATGTTTTCCATATATATTCAAAATGAATTTTATTAATTTTTAATAGTTGGTCTTCCTCTCTATTTTTAGCTCTCAATAATAAGACTATTATATATAATTCATAAGTAATTACCTTTTAATATTGATAATATTTCTCAATATATAACTAATACAATGGATCTAATAATCAATTCACTTACAATATAATAATAATACTTTATAATTTTATTTTACAAAATTTATTATTTTCCCAATTATATCGACACAATCACTCGACCTTACACTACAATATTTATATTCATAATAATACATCAGAGCTTTCTTCTTACCGCCAAAGTCATTTTACTTTTTCAATTTTTGAAAAAGTATTATTATTAGTTGATGATCGGACATAAATCCTTCCTCCTTACATGTTTACAAATCGTTGATCCTGATTAGTTATTTCTAAAGAAAATCCCCGTTCAGAATCATCGACCGACACACAAAATCGGAATAACAATTGTCACGATCAACACCCATACCTTATTTTCAACACTAATATATCTATATTACCCTGACAATAATTATAATATTTAATAATAAGTGATATCTGTATTATTTTGTAATAATATACGGCATCACAAGTTTTATTAATGCTCGCACTTAATATTTTTGTTATTAATAATAATTTGAAAGTAATTTACAGAAGTTGGTTAAGTTATCTAATAGGGAGTAAAGAAGTAAGGCTATTTCCCCCGTTCCTACTTTCTTCCGACAGGCTTAGTCTCCCTAATGCTACAAGTAATATTGACTAATATCCAAGGATATACTCATCCTGCAGTTGGTGTAACTTGCCCGTCTGACTCATTAATCTAGCAAAATTATGCCTTCTTTACTCTGTATCCCTCTTTTTACAAATATCTGTAGGTGTTTTATTGGAGAGTTGCAGTCATGGTTTCGTTTATTAGTGGCCGTGGCTACAAGCCAACCCATCAACCAGCGACTTCAATTTCATTTCACTTAAAACATTTTTAAAAAACTATCTCCTAAATAGTGAAGCATATATTTAGTAATTATGAATTATAAATTAATAATTATATAAGTATTGATTAAATTAAAGAAATAAGATATATTGTAATTTAAATTATATCCAGTTCTTTGTATATGTATCATGCATGTATGATATATTTGATTAACTTCAGTATTGGATTAAATATGACATCATGAAAATAGTCATTCAAGATAATAAATGTCTGAAATTATTTTGTAGGTAAATACAAAGATTAATTTTTAATCATAAAATCATACTGTTATTAAAAAGATATTGAAAAAATTTTCTCGATTGCTATCCATTCTGATTTATAAACAATACGATTGAATTTTTAAATACTTTAAATACAAAAGTGTATAAAATCATTTTATATTTTTAAACAAAATTTCAATACTTCTATTTTATTTTTGATGAATTGTTTTAATACTAATAAATTATAAATTATATTAATAATGAATAAAAGAAAAAGAAGTAAAAGTAGTAAAATTGTAAAATAATTAAAAAAAAATGAATATTATTGAAACAATTGAAAATCCTTTTTACATTGTAATAAATATTATAGTTTTGTTTTTTATAATAAGCATCAGATTTAAAAAAATTTTTAATAATCAATTTAATTTAGTCAAAGTAATTTTATTAATTATCTTAATTAGGTTTTTTACAGATCAAATTAAAAGAGATGATACAATATATTTTTATGATGTCTAAATTGTTATATAAATTAATATTTGTCAACAATAATTAAATAATATTTTTAAAGAAAAATGTTTCTTAAATCATGGTACAATATTTTTTGTGGAAATTTAATGAAGGAAATTTAAGCTAATTAAAAACGTTTCAAAATATAAGAGCAATAAATCATTAGCATATTTTTTCTATCACAAAATGTAAATATCATAGCACTTGGTACATACATTTAAATATCTAGGGATTATATTTAATTACGAAATTTTCATTACAAGATTTTTTACTGTTTTTAGTGTTACAGAATGGTATTTATAAGATTAAAAACTACTTTTTTAAAAAAAAAATTATTAAAAAATTAAACTACTTGAAAATTCTTAAGACAAATCGGATATTATTTAAGTAAAAAATTTTTCATAAGCTGGTAAAACATTTTAAAAATATTTTATTGATATGAAAGAATACCTGAATTAGAATCAACTAAAAAAATTTTATTTGCATACAGAAGTATATACATGTATGTACGTCTCTACATTATGTCTTAATAATGTTTATTAATTATCTTATATTATTAAATCAGGAGATTATATTTAAATATTAAGTAAATAAATTGAATGATGTTATAATATTATAGCAGTTCTATTATTATGAATCCAATATTAATATTAATCCATTTGTTCTAATATTAAACAGCTTTTGTGCGAAAAAATATGGGAACTTTTTTTGAAGCGTTAAATTGTCAAATTAAACAAATTTGTCGTCGCCAAAGAATAAGGTAAAAGGGCGAGTGGTTGAAGGGGAAGGACTCGGATGTCGGTCAGCCCTAACAAGGGTAATTAGAGCAGGTGGCCTTTGCGGTTTCTCTGCATACGAAACAACTACCTAAAGGTATTTCCATGCCAAAACAAGGAATGCCAGTGTTGCCGTTAAATTCTCTCTCTCTCTCTCTCTCTCTCTCTCTCTCTCTCTCTCTGTAATTTGGTTCATTTAACAATTGCTGCAAATGTATCATACAGAGGTTGCAGGAGTTCATGTGCCACACATGTTCCTAAGATGTAAGTAGCCCAATGCGTTATAGAGTTACTTATGACGATTTTTATTTTACTGATAAATAAAACAGACCTTTCAATAAAAATATTTAAATTAACTATAAAATTAGGATAATTATAAATTTATTAAAACGATATATACATTATATTTGAGTTGAAGATAAAGAAATAAATATAATATTGGTTAAAAGTTACTTCATGTGGAAGAATGACACAACGAATAAATTGTTTACAGAAAATATCATATATACTTTATTTTTAATAATAATAAAAACAACAATAATAAACAGTATTATAAAAGGATTTTCTTTCCTGTAAGTTTAAATTTAATAATTTACATAAAAGAGTGCATTATTTCTTAAACTGCGTAGGAACTGTCTATAATGTATAATAGTTGCGAAGAAAAATCATGGTCATATTGAATATAAATTAATAACGAGAAAAACTACTAGTATTTATCTGTAAGCCAGTTATATTGTAAATGTAAAATACTTCAATTTTTTTATAAATATAAAATTTATATTTTAAATTTATATTTTACATTTGCTATTAAACATTATTTAAATTTTATTTCAACCTTATAGTAAAAATTAATACAATTAAATACACGTTGAACACAAACTTAAAAAATACATAAATAAAATTAATTAGCTACGTAGATAGTTATATTTGTATTTTATTAGGTATATTTTTAATATATCTATGACAATGTTTCGATACTTCGAAAAAAATATATACGGAACGTTTTTAGTCCTATTAAATTACGAAAAAACCCACTCTTTTAATATGTGCTTCTGTTTCTTAAGTACACATAATATTTGCATTTCAAATGTAACAATTTCAAATTATATTTAATTTATTCTTAAAATACTTGCAGTAGAATTTTTTGTCAAAGAATTCATTATTCCAATGAGATACTTGAAAGTTTTGTAAAAATTTTAATATATGCATGGTTAGATAATTAGATAGTTAGATGGTTACACATAATTATAAATTAAGTGAATTATCAATGATTTATGATAGTACAATAATGAAATAGTATATTTGATCAAAAAGATATTAAAAATGTTTAAATTTATAAAATATTAAATAATTTTAACATTTTGTATCATTCTCGATGAAGAAAAATTCACTTGCCATCACACAAGCAGGGAAAATCCCAAATTTGTAACTGTTTAATTCAACAAAAACATATAATCAAAAAGAAAAGGATGAGAATTGTTAATTGTTGCAAGTTGTAAATTGAATCCCTTTAGAGTTCCGATAGGTGTGATCTATCAAATGTCAATTCAGCTGAATTTGAATTTCGCATTTATATTTATATTTCGTTTAAGCACTTCAATTTTGTAAATAATCTAGTCATTAATATTGTGTATATACATATATTTTACTGACACAATTCTCAGTTTTATTGCAACGTGATACTAAAATTGTATTATAAAATTTAATTTTATATATTATTGAAAGAATTTAAAATGGAATTTTCATTCAATCAGAAATAAGAACGATTACTTTCAATAACTGTTTTCATGACAGTAAATACACATTATTTATTATAAAAATAGTTTTCATATGAAAATTCTTGAAAAAACATATAATGTATTAATTTAAGTAATAAAATAATATTAATTTAGTTAGTAGAAAATCAAAGATAATTATTCAATATCATTTTTAGATTATTGAAATCTTCAGTTATACTTCTTGAAAATTTTTTAAATTTTACTACATAAAAATTTTAATCGCAATTTTAATTAATAAAGTATTATCTACGTAAAATTCCAATACAATCACTATAAAAATATTATATATATTTGCTTTGATAGGATTATTTTTATTATTATATTTATTCTATAAATATCTATATATAATAAAAAAATTAAAATTTTATCAATAGTTGACTAATACTTTTTTGTGAAACCATCAGCAACATCTTTAGCTTAACATCTCATTATTAGAGCAATCAGTTATTACTTGATATTTGGTTTTAATAAATTGAAAAATATAAATAATAAGAAAGAGATGAATATAAGGGATGGCTTCACCGAAGAATGAAGAGAAAAATAATAGATACTAAAAGCGAGAAAAAGAATTAGAGGAAGAGAAACTGAAAGAAATAAAAAGAAGAGAAGAAAGAAATGAAAGGAGTTTAAGAGAGAAAATAGAAAAATTAAAAGAGAACGAAAGAGTAGTTTCGTCATCGACATTGATCTCATTTAGTACTTATTTTTTGTGAATATGAAAAGTTAAAATGGTTGAGAGAAAAGGTTCTGAGTAGATGCGATCCCAAAAGTACAAGGGTACCAACTTCTACTGAACTCTATCAGCTTTCTACTTTGGTATCTTCCGTACAATCAAATTACAGACTCACTTTCAGAGACATTATAAACTTCCTGTCTGTGTCTCTCTGTCTCTCTCTCTCTCTCTCTCTCTCTCTCTCTCTCTCTCTCTCTCTCTCTCTCTCTCTGCCTCTGTCTTTCATCTATTCTTTGGCTACACGTTTCACATTTGCAAGGTATTTCTGTAGATATCTAATTAAAATTAATGTGAACAAATTTTATTTCATTTCCTCTAATAAAATCAAGAGCTCTTTAAAAGGAAATTTTTTTTTTAAATTAATATTTGAATTTGTAAAAACAGTTAAACAGTTAATATTAAATAGCTCTGTTATACATTTCATTGAATTATAATATCAAATAGTCTAACTTTATAGGTTATATAATAATAATTATAAGCTGGATAAATAAAATTTAAGCAATAACTCCTAGTTGTATTGAAAATTCTTTTTTTTATTTTTGATATTTATAGAATTATTTATATTGGATTAGGTAAATTAAAATTTGAATTAATTTAAATTGAAGTTTAATTTAGTGTTGGTCTAAAATAATGTAATAATTCATGTTTTGTTGTTTGTTTAGATTTGTTAGATTAAATAACTATTTTATATTCTTCAAGTCATTATCATAGCAACTTTCGTTTTTCTTCTTCAAAACACGTATAAAAAACATTTGGTAAATAATACCGAAAATTAGTCTTCGGACAAGAGTTTATTATGTGGATAAGCCGAAATAGTCGAATATAATAAAACTAAAAGAAGTTCGACGTTTCCTTAAATAGAAAAGGATTTGGTCACCCCGATGCAGAGTGTCGATTAAGAAATAGTATAATTCGATCGAAATTGTAATAAAAGTCGATACTATTGGTTAATTCTTATATCATCGAGTGTCCTCTATCTCTTATTATATCGTTGTGGAGGATGTCTTTTGTTCAGAATTACGTGAGAAGCTGTTTGATTTATTGATAAAGGATAATCACGTTTCACAAAGATTACCTGGAACGAGACGCTGTCGTCGTAAAAGCTTGAGTTCTGTCTGGATGGTGGTAGATCCTGTTTGACCTTTGATCATGAGAAGGTAAAGGCGTCCTGATTGAGTGGTCTCATCTGTAGTAGGCGATTTAAAGGACTAACATTGAGAAGAAATATCAATTTATTGATCTGTAAGGGACCTCAACTTTTGAGTATAAAATTATGTAATTGGATATTCATTATATCTTCTCATTAAAATTTTTAAATTTAATTCAACCAAACTCTCTCGAGATAACAAACGTAAACAAATACGTTGAGAAAATTAGACTTTGCAGCTTTTTCTTCTCTTTATCGAAAGAAACTTTTTTAATATTGTGGTTATAATTATTATTGTTGTTGTTGATATTATTATTATTCGTATCTTTTATGATCTCATTATTTTTTAAGGTATACCTTGAATAATCATTTAATAACATGTTATATCATATATTTTAATTGTTTGATTTACATAAATCCAGTTCTCTTACTTTCTTCCATTAATTTACACAAATCATTATAATTAATATTATTGTTATTTTGACATGTCATAAAATGTAGCAACTTATATATTCTATACTTATAAAGTTTTATTAAAGATTATGTTAACATATTTTATGAAATAATATACACTCACAAGAAAAAATATACAACAATATATTTTACATTATCAAATATTAAATAGCCCTTTATTATGTCACTATTTAAGCTGAATTTATTACAGATGTTATTTGAAAGCTACATTCATAATACACCTGAATTCGTTTATTATATTTTAAAATTATTATTAATTGTCATTTAAAATTAATAAAATATCAATTATAAGCACATATGAAATATAAACATATTTTTTATTAAAATGTGTACTGTCGTTAATTAGCAAAACCTTATTTGAGATACAAAATAATTACTTCTAATTTAATTGTTTAGCAAAAATCATAGAGCTTATATAATTTGTTATATAATTTTTTTTTACTTTGATCATTATGCAAGCATATAGCAGATAATGGTCTTGATTTTCCGAGTTTTTAGGCAATCCATTTACCACCAAAAAACAATTGGTATATATCATTATTGAATTAAATTGTTTTATTTATATAGAGTGAATATTTTTGATTTGATGTCGTTTTAAAAAGATAAATTAAAGCAAGTACTAGATGATAAATCTTTATTATATCAAATGAATTAAGAAAATGAAGATAAAAATATAGTATTCATTATTGGTAACTTTGGAGAGAGGGACGTCCCTCGATCAGCAGGACATGTTCATTGTGCACATTGTGCATGTCTTCTATTTTCAACATGTGGAAGGATTACCAATCTCCCCACGATCACGGTTTTCCCTCAGAAGCGTATGGTTATCTCTTATCGAGCAAGGGAAGTCCAAACTCTTCGACTTGGAAAAGAACTCGAGACCCCACTCCCTTCTCTCAATATCGACAAGTATTTTATCTAGCCTGTTTATGTCAAATTTATATTAATTTATAACCTTTGTAAATTACAGAAGTTTTAGATTTAGTGATGGTGGATCGTGAAAGAAAACTTCTGAATTACTGGCAAGGATACATCTTTTTTTATTCACAATAACTGTTTGCTCGCTAATCACTCAGATGCATCTGCTCGACTTTTCGTCGTTACAAAAATTCACGCGATAATTTGGCGTTAAGCTTTTCCAGATATTAAGCACCAGTTAGTTCTTTTTCGAAAGGGTACGTCTTCCTTTCATTTTTCTCGATTGGTAAAAGCGATGTAGTTGTAATCAGACTTCTTCTCTTCATCAGAGATCTCTTACAATATGAGCAACATCCACTCGCTTACATTGAGACGAGAGTTCGGTTAATAACATACTTCCGTATTGACTTTTAAAAGGTTGTTTTATTGTTTTATTGTTTACGTTTAATATCTAGAGCTTTATTATTAACAGATATTCCATTAGTTTTGTACCTGTTGGATTGGTGTCTAAGATTTTGCCCAGATCATACAATGGGCATTTACATGGCCACTTAACAACAGCTCCAAATTTTTAAATCAGCTTTCTCGGCTGGTTTCCCATTCCCATCCATTAGGACACCCACTAGCATTTTATCACTCAGCAGGATGCAGTACGTCGTGCCAAACATTTAAAGTGGTCTATTGTTGACACTTTTGAAGATCGAGACTTCTTTACCATCCACCTGCATGTTAAAGTCAATTTCGGTTTTCTTTCGTTTCACCATACTTATTTTGAGCACCTCGCATAAGATATAGTGCCACGATTTTACATCAAGTGGCTGGATCTGAATACTGATCATTTGCAGGGAGTTGCTGGTTTTGGTTTGGTCGAGGAGATAAAACATTACTCGCATGTATTTTACGAAATCAGTCATCTCGATGTACTTTAATCTTGTAACTGCCCTTAGTTTACCAGTTCTATGCATTACTAAGAATCAAATCTTTATCTTATTAGTGGCTGCAGTATAGGATGAAAGCCCTATACTTAAACAACTGTAATTAAAGTTGGGTCCATATATTATGGGAAATTTCATGATACTAACATTTAACTTCATTTTGTCCTTTTTAATATACTCGGTCGCAAGCTTATATTTAGGATAATCCATAAAGATAATCACCACATGTGGGACGGTAACTACTGTCTCACTTCAGCTTCTCGTATTTGATTTCCGCCCACTTTTTACTTCTTTTAATTTCGAATATTTAACTAATCTTCGTTAGATTCCTGAGTCTTTCTAGGATTCTAACGAAGATATTCTAGCGCTCGCCCCTCTTCGCCTTTTTTGTCCTTAGGTTTTCAATCTTCAAGATCAGTGACCTTACCAGGCTCAATATTAGCGTCGCCAAAGTATTAAGGTTTCCTATTTGTTTGACTAGCGTCTTCAACCTTATTGATAAATATTCATGGAAAACTCAGGGAACGTCTGTGTCTTTTCTTTACCTTCATTATTAGTCTTTAGAATTTGGAAGTCCATATGAAACAGCGCGTTGGCCGTGATTTTATTTATGAACTTTTCATCTTTTTAATTTTCAAAAGTGGAGTTGTGACAATGGCAGAAAGATAATACTTTTTTTATAATTTTGATTTGACATAACATTTTATTTCATTTATTTATAATCGCATCATTTTATGTGAATTTCTTCAAAATGTTTCATGTCATACTTTTTTCATCTAATACTTTTATTTAAGAAATATATTTTTAAATTTTAATTTTAAAAATATGTTATATATTGTCAAGGTATATTTATTGAGATTGTTATTTTTTCATAGTTTAAGTATTTCAGAGCTATTAAACATTGGAAAACCGTTTTTTATACAGTTTATGAGCTTGTATAAAAAAATTTCGAAAAAATTTTTATTCCTTTCAATTTTTTTTTTTTTTTTTTTGAGAAATACACGACTTTTTTATTTACATTTTATAAGCTCATAGAAAAAGCATTGAGGCTTGAATTTTTTAAAAACTTAGATAAAGCTAAAATAAAATGGTTATGACTATTAAATTCATAAAAATACAACAAGTCCAATAATATACAACTAGAAATGTTAAAAGTAAGTAAAGCTCTTAGGATTAAATTAATTTAAACAATAATACTATTTAGTATTATTGAAGATATTGGAATGAATATACTTTACAGGCATCTTAAACTATTTAATTTAGTACAACAAAGGTTTGCTATTATAAATTAAAAAAGAAAATTATATGAAATGAAATTTGGAGTGGAGATTCCACAATTTTGATAATTCATATATATATTATCGATTAATTGTATGTAGAATGTAGCATCTATCCTTTCGTAATTATAATGGAAATATCAAGAAAAGAGTTTATGAAAGAAGAGGAAATGGGGAGGATCATTTGTCATTTACTTTTCGTAATTTATTTTTGATCGTTGAGCTCTGACTTTTCATGCTAGTTTTTGTGATTGTTGGCCGAATGAATGATTTTTCTGTCCTCTGTTTATTTTTTTGTTGTAATTTTGTTATAACTGAACCATTGTGATATGTAAAATTAGTTTATTGAAAATAGAAATGCTACAACATTGGGGCAGAAATTTTATTTTCAAATTATACAACGCACTTTCCCTCCCTTCTATGTTTGGTAGGTGAAGTAAGTTAATCATTGTCATGATAAGTGCTTCTGTTGCTTAATATCTGTTTTAGATCTTTTTGCATGATTCAAATGAATCCATCTTTTTTAATGAAGGCTCAACTGTACCAAATAATATAATTAATGTAACAAAAAAGAGGAATATTTACATGTAAATATTTTGTAATTTAGTATGCAGATATTTATATCAAGATTAAATAAAAAACTTTATTATTCATATTTATTCAAAACATTGTTTAATAAAACTCACATATATTGCAGGATTCTAGGCACGTTTTGATAACTGCAAGAGTATAATTTCCAGAAATATTTAAAGAATTAAAAAATTTGTAGCATATAATTGTAATTTTGTAAAATAATTGGTAATTTATATTTCTAAGAACAATTAATTTTAATAACACAGTATATTAATTACGTGGTTTTTTAATTTTCAAATCTATTTTAATAAAAGTTTTGAAACTTTGCAATTTACAGATTTAAACCTAAAAGTAAAGATTCGTACCGGAAATTATAAAGTATCGATGCCATAAATTAATCATTGATCAAACGAACGAAGGAAAATATTAAAATGTTAACTAGGTAAGCAAGTAGAGAAAATTATGCTCCATGTACAGCAATGGCGGACACATTCTTGACTTGGATTCCTGAAAGTTGCTGGATGTAGTGAATGTTGCTGCTCATTGCACTTTTATCCCCGACGAGATAAAATAAAGAATCCAAACTATGGCAATTTAATGCCAATGAATTTTAGATGAATTTCAAGCCACTTTGTCGTTACATGGGCATCTTTTAATTTAATGAGATGGTATAAATATCAAAAGTTTTACACCTCTTCTCGTAAAGCCTCGAAAACTTTAAGTTTGTTTGGGTAGAAAAAATTATCAATAGAATCAATTGACTGTGTTGTACCACAATCGTTGAGTTTACGAGAAAATCGACATTGATGGGTGTCTTCTTATCTCACAACTCGGGATAAGGACATAGGGAATTCGGTGCATATCCTTGCTAATTGGCTGCACTCAGCTATTGTATGTTGGGATCCTGGTTGAGGTTGGCGTTATTTACACATCGTGGGATATAATACTCTTTTTATTTATATTGTCCTCTCACCTGTTTCACTGTCATTATCTTAATAGGGTGGTCGGAATTATTTAATAAGAGTTTTCGAAGGCAACAGAGTAATTAGCTTTGTTAGATATATCAAACAGTCAAATAGACAAAAGATCAACTAATCGTTTCGAAGCATTACAATATTTAATCTTGACTTTAATACTGTGACTTTTTTAATTATTATTTATTAAACTTTTACTCTTTTTGTATCGCTTATTCATAATTATTTCAGTTTAATTAAATTTCTACATAATAGAAAGAAACGAAATTTGATTATTATGATCGCATAGTATTTTCTCTAGTAGGCTAGAATATAAAATTTAATTTAAGTGTAAACAAAACTGATTTAGAAAAAAAAAGAATGTTAATTTGTTTATAAATATTTGTATATCTTGCATGTAAATTTCAGGATGCGCCTGGAAATGAGGTTTAAAAATTTATCGCTATTAATTTATTAATAATAAAATGATGTATGAAAGTAATTATCTTTAAAAGTAATAATACCGTTGATAAATTTTTTTTAAAAATTGTTATCAACAAATAATTTATAGTAATATTATCATTATCAACAGAGCAGTAATTTTGATCAAAATTTAGTTTTCTCGTATTACTTATGGAACAGTGTATAATTCGCTTTAAAAGATTATAAGAAAAATAAAATTTCGCCCTAAACTGGGCTTTTAAATTCACGCATGCGCGATAAAGATCAGGAGGACGATCTGTCGAGAAAACGAGCCACGAAGCGTGATAATTGGTCGTTAATTCCGGTAATTTGAGAAAGAGTCCAATCCCCCCTCCCCTCCCCTCCCCTCCCGCCCCCTACGTTTAGCATTATCTCCGCAGATCCGCCATATTATGAGCGTCTTTAATTTTCAACCAAATGATTCGACTTGTTCACTCACTATTCTAAATAGTTTTACTTCGAAATACTGAAAATTAATTAGACTATTGTAATCGATATTGCAAAAGTTGAAATATTCCATTAACTGAGATCTACTGTGAAATAAGCTTAGATTTTATAAATACTTTAATTGCGAAAATATAAAATCAAATATTTGAGAAATTAAAATATAGATCATAACTGGAATTTTCGTTTTCGTTTAATCTTCATGGAATATTCTGCCACGAAAACTAGATTTTTTAACATAATATGAATTATAATGTTATAATATCCAAATTTATTAAAGCTCACTTTTATTCTTCCTTTTCTCGTATTTTCCTTTTTATACTATACCTTTTCGGAATAAATTTAATTACTTGTTTTTTTAATAACATTGCATTTTAATTAATGAATCTTATATAAGCGGACGTTATATAACGGAAAAAAAAAATTTTTGTATTAATAATATTTTTAAACCCAATATTATTTGATCATAAATGAAATATTTAAATAAAAGATGAGAAAAAAATTGAATATTTTAAAAATGTTCATTTATAAAGCTTTTTATTAACCATAGACTTCCAGTTTCAAGATTGACATTAATGGAATAGTAAATATTTTTTGCCATTTATAGAATGAAAACATGATTATGTGTAAGATAAACGACATTGTAAACTTGCATATATTTTACAAAGAATATTGTATTACGGTTCAAAATTAAAATTAATAATATTTGCATAAGAATAAAAATTAAATTCATTTTGAAATAATTTATTTAAAATTCATATATTACAGTGCTATTACAAAACTTTTTTTACACAGTTTATCATTGGTTTCGTTCAAAAGTTACTTATTTTAACAGACACGCCGTATATTATCCATTTGCAACATACGCTTTCAGTTAAAAAGTACACAAGAAAGTTTAGAGTGTACACTGCAAATAAAATGTTTGCAGTACGGCGCTGACGTTGTTTTATGTTCCTCCATTTGGTGCACATTTCAGTGTACGAATTGTGGAAGTGTGTGGAAAACTAAAGAAGCCACGCGAATGAGCCTAGATTTTCTTGAAAAACGAATCAAGTGATTGTACTCACCTAAGAATTCCAGTCGACTTAGGATATGAACAATTTTATTGTAGCTTTCTGATTAATTTCTTAAATAAATTTATTGCTTTTATTTTTAAAATATGAAAAAAATTTAAATTTTAGTACAATCCTTCATATGTATTTAAAATAAAATTACAAAATTAGGAATATTTTTGTGCAGAATTTGTATCGAAATAAGCAATAAATATAATTATAATATAATATATATAATATAATTACAATACATATAATGTATAATTTATGAAACTCTTATAAAATTATTTTTTATTTTCTTTTTAAGTAAACCTAAATATAATAAATTAATTATTATTTATATCACAATTAATTAAAAACTCTATCATAGCAGTAGTCGATTTAATTAGAAACTTCAACGTAAAAATTTGTAATTTAATCAGACATGTATTATTAACTTTCAATTTGAAAAGATTTTATTATATTTTAGAACTATCAACATTTTAGAAAATGATTAAAATTATATAAAATGTGATATTTTTTAATTCAAATTATATATTAAAATTTTTATCCAATATATTTGTTTACAAAAATTCATTGCATTGATCATTATATGATGCATTTTTTAACAGAATACGTGTTCAACAAATTAAAATAATTTACTAGTGTGTGAATTTGTATTTGTCATTTGATCATTATTGAAATACATTAAATAATTAATGAAATAATTCTTGTACATTTCTGTTTTTGTTGTTCTTTTTTTAACAATTATAATATAACTATTTCAACAATATAATTTATATTTATTATTCGGAGAAATATTCATATATACATTTTATAGCATCGTTTCATCCGCAATTGAATGCTTTAATGTCCACACATGTCCATATGTGTGTGTGTCTGTGTTTTTAATCAGAATATAAATATTATATCGTGTAAATAATTTATCTTATCCTTCGATAATACTAAGCACTTTAATAAATCTATCATTTCTGTTTAAGGAAACAATAAAAAAATATTCAAAAACTTTAAACGTTTATCCCTATATTCTTCACCATAAATTAAGTAAATTGTGTTTATAGTTGAAAGAGGAAGTAATGAAGACAGAATATAATGCGTTAAATAGTATAATTCCAGTTAGAATGAATTGTTAGCTCATAATCAGTAATGTAGTAAATTAACAACTTTAAAGAAGTTGTAGCGAATTTCAGAGAATTAGTGTCCTTGAATGTCTTCTTTAGCATTATTTTATATCTTGATAAATAGTTTCTTGCGGTCAGCAGGTGGTTTTTGATGATAAGCGTTATCTTTTTTTGACACTCGTAAAATCTCTTATGTGAATCGATCAGCATGATAAATATACTATAAATTGTTCTTATTTAAATGTCTGTTTACGATATATTTTTTCGTCCCTTATCCCAAATGTTTGTAAATAACATTAAGGAATGAAAAATAATTATATTTTAATTATTTATAAAATAGTTTAAAACAAATCGATAGTTTAAATGATTTTAATATTAATTATTTTTAATTGCATAAATCTCTAATACAATTTTCGGTTAAAAATTCGTAAATGTGATTTTTTACGAGATTTTATTTGTTAAAATAAAAACTTATGTTTTATTATTTTATATAACAATTGTAAAAAATAATGGACGATTAATTTCGTGGTATATTATAAATAATCTTTGAAGAAAAAATATTCAGAAATATAATAATATTACAATACAAGTAGAATATGGAATAATCACGTGCAACACTTAGGGGATAAAGCGAGACTATAAACGACATCTAATACCACCGAACGAAAATGAAATAATTACAACGAAAGTTTTATCGAAAATCAGCGAGATAAATTGTTGTTAAGTTAAGGTGAGAAGGAACAAGAAAGTGTAAGAGAGAGAGAGAGAGAGAGAGAGAGAGAGAGAAATGTGTAGATTAAAAGCTTCGCAGAAGCCAATAAAAATTATCAGGTGACATTATAGAAATGTTGCGTAAACAAATAAACGCAAGAAATTGCTCTTTATTTATTGAAGACATTACGAAGTGCAAAGGAGAACCAGCGAAAATTTACTTTAAATAACATATATTATTAACTATTTTATTACCAAGTTTTATGTATATGCTGCAAAAAAATAGAATAAATTGAAATATAAGTATATTTAGTGGATGAAAATAAAACTGTAACTGATTTAAAAAGAATAACTGGTAAAGTGTAAACCTTTTTCTTATTGGAATTTCTAAAATCAATTCTGATTTAATAATTAAAAAAAATTGTCACGTACAATATCGTTGCTTTTCAAATTCGCAGATTTAGAACTGCGTACCAAAGATGAGACAGTGAATGTACGTAGCCTGGGACACTTGACATTCCAACGTTGATGAATACAAATCTAAATAGAACGGAATGTCACTAAACTTTGAAGACGGAACTCTTGTAAACCAACAGACTATCAAAGGAGTAAAAGTTAGAAGTCACCAATAATAGTCATCAAAAGGTGATGCATTGGGTATAATCAATCGAGAGGAAAAAGTTGACGAGTGACCCAAAGGTTGTAAAAGGTATACTTTGGGAAGATTGAGGATTCTTGACTCGGCAGACTTGTGGTCACTAATTCACTTTTTGGGGCTTCCACCAATATTAGGTATTGACTATTCACACGCGAAACTTTAACTTATTCACCGATTTACTACTCACGTTTATTATAATTATTTTGATATACGATTCTTCTCTGCTAAGTACAAGCAATAAAGATAGCGTTATGTATGACCGATATTTTAGAAAATATTTTAGATTAAAATGTCGTGCTCATAATACACCGAAACATGATTGAAACCCGAATACAACCATTATTAACTTTCATATGTAGCAAAATAAATTTTATTTCATGATTTATATTTTTTTTAAATGTTAGAACAATACTGAAGGAATGTTAAAATAAATATTAGAAGATCAAAATGCACGAGGTCTGAAAAAATGAAATTATTGAAAAATATCTTTTTCGATTAAATATCTCACAAGCGTTTATTAGATTTTTTTCAATTATGAATCAGAAATATAAAAACTGCAGAAATTCCATTACTGAATCTGTCATTGATTAAATTATTACTTTCTTTGTTCTCTAAGGTACATTGAAACACGTAATATTTACATGTACAGTATCTTGTTTCTTTTTCATTATCACGAATCTTTTGGAATAATAAACAACAAGACTGTGTACATTCCTTTTTTTCGCGACAGTATTTATTAGTAAGAGATTCCGAAGAAATATTTTTTCGAAAAATGAACTGCAGGAGATTTGCAATTGTTGTGGCAGCAGGAGTACAGTCCCGACATTTATTTTTTCATTTTTTAACGCAATGCTAATACATAAATCGTGTACACATACACAACACATTATTTTGAATAGAAAATCACATATGCGTGTGCACGTATGTGTGCCTCTCTTCTCTTTCAGGGAAAGGGAGTGGAAAATAGAGGGAGAAATCAAACCGTTATTATTCGTATCCCAAGTTTACTATGGACACGGCCCCTCTGCGCTTTACGAATAACTTTGTGAGCGGTTCAAGTCCAACCCCCAAAACTTCTGGTTTCCACCCCCACAAGCGACAGATGAAATGTTGCGGAAGCTTTCTCGTGTCTCTCTGTACTGTATGCCTCTTCTCCTCTTTTTCTTACGCAGATGCAAACTCGCATTTTGCTCAGTTGTCGCAAACTTCCCAGTGCTACTTTTGTGTTTTAAATTCGTTGAGACTTTCAGAGTAGCCACTGAGAGACTGAGAGAGAAAAAATGAGGGAGGGAGAGACGCAGATTTGGACTCTAAACTTCGTGGACATTTCGTTGCAATTTTCTCGGTATTTCTAATAATGTTCCACTGAATTTGCATTTGCAAAAATTACTGGTTCACAGGATACCATCCTTTTCTTTTAATTTCAAAAAGAATTTTTAATCAACACAAGTGTAGCGACTCCTCAAAATTCTTATCCGCCAATTTTGATGAATACATCTATTGTACGTATTATTCTTGCAAAATTACACAAATTAAATGCCGCTATTTAAAGCTCGAAAAATTTTTTAATTAAAAACTAATATTTTAATTTTTCTTCAAATTCAATTGAATAAAAATGAAAAATCTTTAGTACATTTCAAAATAACGGGAATTAGATTAAAAAGAATTTTTGTAAAATATTTAATTATAATAACATTTAATTACTTTTTTATTATATTATTATATTTGAAAATTGAAAGAATAGTATATATTTAAATATATAATTATAAAAAATATATAATTGTAAAATAGTTTAATTAAAATTTTTTTTATAAATAAAATATATTACAAATTCTGAACTTTTATTTTTAAAAACTGGTAGTAAAAAATAATAGAGTGAATATGTATAACTTGTATTAAGTTTCGATAAAATATCCAAAAAAGTATTCTTATTAAAAATAATATAAATTTGTGAAAAATCTTTTAATCTTTCCAATATCTTAAAACTTTTCTTTTTTTTATTTTTACAATTGATTAAAGAGTTTGACATATACCCAATAGTTTCATAGATTTTTTTCATAAATTGAAAAGTAAAGATTAAAACTACTGTATTTTAAATATAATTATTAATAATTAATAATAATTTACTTCAATATATAAAAAAAAGAATTTTTAATATATTTGAAAACTCAAATGAATAAATTCAGAATTACAGGAAAATACACTTTGTTGATTAAATTACATATTCTTTTGGAATAACTATATGTATAAAAGCCTGGAAAAGTGAATTGTTTGCACTATACAGTATTTTGATATCGTGGATCACGTCACCGATTAAATCTAAACTGTAAAAGAATTTTAAAATCAATATAAATAACACGCTCTGTGGCCTTAATTAGAAATGAAATAAAATATAGAATGTAATAATTGTAATAAAAGTAATTAAAATTTGAATGGTAAAATATTTAAAAAAAATATTTTACTCAAATAAGAATAATAATAATCGTTTGAACTCAACCATTAATTTTTTGTTTTGCAATCTGAATTATTATGTTCTTATTTTACATTTCCATAACCGTTTGTATTTTCACAATGTTTTTAAAAATAATGTGTGTATATTGAAATTAAAAAATGAGGATATGCAAAAGAAGCACAGAAAGAAGAAAAATGTATAACTACAAATAGTACATACTACACATGAAATAGTAAGCATAATGATATGGTCATCCTTAAACGTCTAAAAATTTCATAATATACGAGGTTTTATCTATAAAATAATCACAATAATTGCTCGAAAAAAAGTTTTATTATAATTTAAAGAATGAATGTGCTCAGGTCATTTCCATGGTCTATTTTGATTTTGATTTAACTCTATTTCGAATATGAACCTATTTATAAGAATTAGCCTAAAGGATCAAGCATTGCAAAAGTATATAAAGTTCGTAAACCTTTTGATTGGAAAGAGAAATCAGTCATTAACTGGCGTTGGGCCGGACTATATGAACGGGATACAACGCGTTGGTAAATAATACAACTTTTCCAGATTTGTAACAATTGAATTGTTTCCCGATCAGTGATTATCATAATTATAAAGGGTACTTGCTATTGTCATTGTCGATTGTACATGTAAAATAAGTATGATTGTTGAGCTAATCCACAATCCTGTTTGTAACTTTGATCATTACTTTAGCTGGATTTATTCGATTCGGATTTATTTAACTTGTGAAATCTGATCAATGCAGCGAAAGGAAACTACTGGCGCTTTCGTCAACTCTAAAGAACTCATTCGACTTCCTTACAGTTGAGTCTTGTTGAAAAGAAAACTTGAGTGAAACGGCGAAATTGTTTGTAAAACATTTACAAGTGCAACACAAACCGGCGAGGACAGCGAACGAAGATTTTTTTCCTCTTTATCGGGAGGAAGTTTTTTTATGACACGCACTAAATAGCCATTTATTAATACATTAAATCATGTATTTTATTGTTTATTAATATTTATATTATATTTTTAAAATGTTTTATATGAATATTTACGATTCAAAAGTGGCTGACTAATTTATTTTTATACTACTTCAAATATTGATATAGAAAAACTTCGGTCCAAATATTCAAAACATAATTGTGAATATTTACTTTTCAATATAAGAAAATATATTTTACATAGTTTTAATTATATATTATGCGAATAAAAGTATACACTACGTGTATAAAAATAAGATGTATAAAGAAAAATTGGATAGTATGTTTTATTTTTGTAAATTTCTTGTGAATTATTAGTTTTATCAATTGTATTTGCCAATGTTTTTTTATCTACTTTATTTACGTATTTATTTATTAAATTGATTATTATTATATATTTACTTTATATACAAATATGTAAATATAATTTAATGTATATTAAAATTTTTAATTTGATGTAAAGGACTTTCCATTGTTGCTAATTAGATATTGTAAGAGGATCCAATATAGGTGCAGGTGAATAAAATCAAAGTTTATTAAAATGTATATCATTGATGTTTCGACAAGTAATCACTTGTCTTTGTCTAGAGAATAATTATGGCGCAGGAATACGCCGGTATTCTACGACGTGACAGTCGTAACGTCACAAGACTATTAGTAATACATTAAAATGTATTATCTTTAGAAATTAAATTTAAATTAATATTTTAATTAGAATTTTATATCCTACTTCGAAAATTTTAAAATAAAGAATAAAAAATATTTTATTCTGGACTAACCTTTATTAAATAAATAGTTAATTGATCGCTTAACGTATTATTTAAACGATTTATTCATATGTTTGTTTTCGCATACGCATCATGATATCAAATGCACTGTAGCAGTTTAATTACAAAATTCGGAAATATGATTAAAAATAATTATCTGTTATATTTAACAATCCTTGTTTTCCTTTTTCATTTTCAGTTTTTATCATAAATTGAGTTTTTAGTTCACTTGGTTTTCTTCATCTGTTAAGTATGTACATAATTTATTTATTTGTGTAATTCTATTTTAAAGCTTAAATTTTGCAAAATAATTATTTGCATATAATGCATATAATTGTAGTTCTGTTAACACTCTGAATTAGTGAAAGAAATAAAGCTGAAAAAATGTAATATTCAAGACCACAACTGACTTTCATAGTGTATCTTCGATCTCTTCATAAATGTCTCGTAAAATACTTGAAACCGATTTTACGTTGACTCGATAAAGAACATCGTAACAATTCGTTGTATTACAAGAGTTGAGAGAGCCATTACCTCTTGAAATCGAGAGCATAGCATTTTCTTCTCGTCCATTAGGCTGCAACTCTCTACTATATGTGTAATTTTGGATGATTCTGATTGTACACTTAATTTTTTATGCCACTAAATTTTAGTATATAGTTTCGTCAGTTCCGTAAAATTTTTCAAGATACTTACAAGTATTAAAATGTCATATTTTATTTATTTTGTGTGAAAGAAAATAATCTTACTGTTTATATGAAACAGACTTTGCAAGATCTTTCTTATTTATTTTTCAAAAAATATATGCTTGTACTTTCAATTATGTTGTTCAATTAAATCAGTGAATTGAATAAAAAAAATTAATTGCATTTATCCACATGGAAATATTCATATAAAATATTCATATAAAAAATATAAAATAAAATATAAAATCAAAACTTGAGTAATAAATTCTAAATTTAATTCATTTTTGTACATAATTTAAATAATATTTGTTTTTTTTTATTTTTTTTTTTTTTTTTTTTTTATATATTTAAATTAAACAACGTTCTAATGGTCATTTTTTGGGTATATTTATTTTATATCGATTGTATCGTCAATAAATAAAAAAATAACGTTTATAATGAATATTAAAAATAGATTTTACAAAAATTTAATACACAAAGAAAATATCTCTATTCGCAATTAGTGATAAATGTAATAACCCTAAAGTATAAAGTTCTTTCGAGTGTAAATAAATGAATAATGAATTTATTTGAATTCTGCATAAAATTAATTAAATTAGATTCAATGAAAAAATTTATAATGATGTAATGAATTATAACATTATTATGGAAACTATTTTCATGCAATTAACATAAAAAAAAAAAATTCTCTACAAACAAAAGTAATAAAAAATGAAGAATAGTAAGAAAATGAAAAATTCTGTAAAATTTTCGATAAAACGTCCATTAAAATTTATAAAAAATATGAATAAAATTAACGGTTACAATAAATGAACGTTATTATTTTTTTTTATTAGTAAACAACTACTATAAATCTAAAAAAGGAATGCATCAAACTTTATTGAAAGAAAAAGAAAAAGAAATTGATTTGTCGAGCAGTGTGCCTTTTCCAATAAAGTAAAGTATTACTTGAAGCTCCTGTAATTGTGACGGTGGAACCGTTGGCAAACCTTGCACCAAGACACCAACAGCAGCTTTCCCTTACGAATGTAGATGCGTTGCAATTTTACCCTCAAGCCTTGGTATCCAGAACCGCATAACTTTGAAAGAGGGAAACGAGATAGAGACGAAAAGAGATTGAGAGAGAAAGAGACAGCACTTGATTTAGAGACACGTGAAAAGAGTTACATAAAATCAAGGCAGAGATTAAAATTCCTCTATTTGAATACGCTCATTATTCATTTATATTAGTTTAGGCACAAATTATTAAAATAAATAACAAAAGACGAAGATAATATTTTTGAACTATTTGAGTCTTTGGTTTGAATTATTGTAAATTATTTTATGTTTAATTTTAAAAACTCATGCATAAAAGATTAGAAAACTAATCTGTACATATATAACTATATCAATAAAACTCTCATATTCGAATTTAAAAATCTTGTAATATAATATAATCGATCGAAAAGATATTTAATTTTATTGTAGAATTAGAAATTTCATTGAAAATAATCATATTTTATTTTAGATATAAGTTAATATTTATTTGATTAAAAAAAAAAGGATTTTATGTTACATTTCTAATAAAATAAATAAATCACTGAAAAATATATTGATATTTATTTAGTAGTAGTAATAGTAAATATCGATATCTTTTTTTTTCATTCGGTGTAATTTGCGAAGTTGACATACAGATCTATCAGGCTTTATTATAAAATTTAAACGACGACACTAGTTTGTGTTCGGTTCATCGACGTAGTCTTAGAGAAGAAAATACGAAAAAAGGAATTAAAATAATTTAAGAAAATTTTGATTTCGAATCGATTTAGAAGGATACCTAACAATAGAGTGTTAATGAAAATAAGTGTCGAGGAAAGAATAAATAAGGTGTAACATAAGAACATAATCGACTAGCTGAACTATTATTGTAGAAAATAAAATCATAGTTTGATTTAATACTCTATTTATACTACTCCTATTATAATTTATAGATTAATTTGACTTTAACCAAATTTATTTTTGAAATTTATTGCTTATTTTCCAAAGATTGAAAATGTTTTACATAGCAAGTTATTTATTTTTATCTTCTTAATAATTATAATTACATTATTTTTGAAAACCTGAATATTTTATCAATCAATATGAATTTAAAAAATAGGAATTTAAATATACTAGATATTTATTTTATTATCTATGAATATTTTTGCAATATTTAATTTTTAAATATGAGTTATATGTAAGGGAAAAAGAATGAAGAAATATATGAATGAGATCCATTCATTACTGTGATTAATCAACTAGTGCTTTTTAACAAAATAATAATAATAATTTATCAGTGATGCTTGAAAAACATCAAAATGAATGAAAAAATAAAAAAAGAATCAATTTTAAGTTGACCATAAATTCTTTTTATATTGTTAAGTATATGTACTAAATATGTTTAAAAATTGTTATTAATAGGTAAAAATTATATTAACCTTATAATTTTAATTAATGCATTACACGGTGAGATAAATTTGAAAGTTATTATGACTATAGATTAATACAGCTGATAATTATATTTTTTCAGCAATTTTTTCTAAAATTGACGTAACTGATGAAATAAAGACAATGTTATTTGGCAATATCCATTTCTCTATCTACAAAATTTTCTAAATTTTCTAAATCTAAAGATTTTCTGATCTTTTATCTTTTACGATTTAGATTTTCTGATTTCTTAAAGACGAACATATAAGCGTTAATGTAACTGTCAGAAACACATTAAATCAAAGCAGAAAAGGATTATCTAATATACTTTTTCTTTATATGAATATTCTCTTATTGACACTTATAATTCTTAAAAGACTGACACATATCTAAAAACATTTTATTTTTAAATAGAAAAATATTGCAAATAATACAGTAAGTTTTTTCTTTTTCTCCTTATTGTCGATAAAAGGATTTATCTGTTAAAATAATAATCACAATTGTTCTTTGGACATTTTCTTTCTTAAGAAATATGTATCGAAATAATTTATTGTATTTTTTTAACTTTAACTTTTTTCTAACTATCTCTCTCTCTCTCTCTCTCTCTCTCTCTCTCTCTCTCTCAATATCTTTTCTGCTCTATATTTTTGGTCAACAAATTTCAATTTTTAATTATTTTGTTTCTCTTTTTTCTCTTTTCGCTTTCTCGCTCGTTTCTCAAAGTGGTCCAGCGTTCCTTTAATTAAAATTGGTGTAATTCTGGCCTGGTAGGTTGTCGTGCATTCCTAGTTCACGAAAGGCTGCCAGGTGATACAACCTAACTTTGAATATAATGCAGGTAATGGTAGTTTCTGTATTTTCGAAATAGTAGCCACCCTTTGGCAAAATTGGTACATCTTGATGTCCTGAGGGGATCAAAAGAAAATTTAATGGACTAAAACAGAAAATGAAATTTAAATTGAAAAAAAAATAGATGTTAGGTATTAAAATTTAAAGGAAAAAGAAAAATATGCATATTCAATTAAAATAATAATTAAACTGTCTACATTGATAACATATGAAATTAAAAACTAATATTTTACAAATGTATTCATAAAAAAAAGAACAAATAGTTTGACTCTGTGATGCTGGGGAAGATACGTATACAACTGAAAAAAAATTGCGTGACTTTAAAGCGATGTAACATTGTAAATTTTTCGCATGGTAAAACAAAAAAGAAAACATGTGAAAAAAGAGTAAAATATAGGAAGTGTAAAAATAAAATTCTATAAGTGTTCTTTGTTTTTCAGTAACTCTATTAAATATAAGATGGAATTCTATTTTCTTAATCAATAATAGTTAATTTACAAATCTGTAAATCTGTAAATATTATTTAAATATTCTTTAAAAATTAAGGTTAAAAAAGAAAACATTTTCGATAAAATTAAGAATATTCTGAAATATCATTTAATCCAACAGGTAATTACGGAATCAAGGAATTTAGTGAATCACATTCATTTTAGTACCTGCATTATCTATATCTAGCATTAATAGTAATTTTGGAAATTATAAAACATTACTTTATACAATTATAAATATTATATGTTGTAATTTTTAATTAAATGTTAAAAATTAATAATATTGTTTATAAATGAATGATTTTTAATTTATATTATTTTATAAAATTATTTCATAATGCAAAAAGTATCTGAATATTAAAATAAGAATAAAATTCGGTTTGTTTCATAATGTTATTTAGAGTTTTTAATGTAAAATTATTTGTTACGTGTTTTTTACACCAAGTGTCTTTTATTAATATTTAGATTTAACACAAACATAAATATGTATTTCGAATGAAGAGAAGTATTCGGACTTGCATAAAATTTAAAAGCACATTTATGTATGTGTCAATATTAATGAATTCGTAAAGGGAAACAAGAAAAGATTAAACTTTGTGCAACGAAAATTGAAATTTTATTATCAAAAAATTGCCGAGAAATAAAAAATTTATAAATAAAACATGAAAGGAATTTTATTGTGCTTTCAAATTGTCCACTAGTTATTAAATTATTCTTAAATAAAAAGTAAAAAAATGTGCTAATATTAGAGGAGGCCGCAATAAAATGTAGCTAATACGAATTCCGTAGATGCAGGTGCAACAACACGTCAAGTATAATAATGCGTCCGCGTAATGTAACCGGGTAAAGTATAAATAGCGCATGCAAAATTACGAGCGTCATATTGTCTGGACCACTTCCGTTCCTAAGGTCTTCGCCTTTCGACGTGGACCAAAGCCATGTGCCTCTGCGGAAAAGACTTTTCCTCTTTTAAAGTGAACTTCCAACCATTCATCAACCAGGAGGACGCGTCTTTTAACGTCTTCATCAACCAAGAGCTCTCATCTTTTAACATGAGTTCTAAGCTATCTTCTCCGTTGACCACTAGGATACATATTTTCTCAACTCATCCCTCCCTTCTCATTCGTAAAGAGTTTATACAAGCTCCTAGCTATTCATAGGAAAATTCATGATTTAACGCACCTTTAAAACTCATCCACTTTTAAAAAGTTGTACGTCATTCTGTAATTTCTACGAAAATAATTTGAATTGATTATAGAAAATTAAAGGTCGCTGAATTTATTAAATAATCATATTTTTCTTATCAAATTATAGAATTTTATATGTTGTCAATGTTACTGGCTATGATTTCAGCAATCTCCGAATATTAATTATTGAAGTAGCCAGAATATATTAATGGATATCAATAAGTAATATGCAATAACAAATAAATGAATTCATTAATTTATTTAGAACAACAAATATTAAAGCACTTTAAAGAGAGATTGATGAATGAAAAGTCAATAGTTTAAATTTTAAACTGGAGCTTAAGCAAAAGGAAAAAATTGATTAAAAAATAAATTTTTTTTGCATGAAAAGCAACAAAATTTCATTTCTTCGGCGTGTCCCAATAGTGGCTTTACTAATTGTAACTTTTTTTTTTCTAACTGTGATTTATGTTAATAATTAGCATATTCTTGTGTAAAATCTTAATTTAATATTATATTAATAACATGAATTGTTGTGATTGTTGGAGTCAAACGTGAAAAACACTAATAGTTCTTAATGCTGGAGTTTGATGATTATGGTAAAAATTTTTAATTTGTGATTTTTATAAGCTTAAAGTCTACATTTTTTAAGTTGAAATAGACCGTTTAAGGATTCAATCACCAATTATTCATAAAATAAGAAATATAAAGCCACTCATTTTCTAAAAAATCTCCTAATCACAATATTCGTCGGGATAAAAGCTTTAAAGATTTTTTTTCCTAAGGTATAAAAATTGCATTTGAATCATTCGATAGAGTATTTTATTTTTAATCCCAATCGAGGTTTTACTTAAAACTCATTATTCCAATTAGAATAAATCTATGGCTATTTTAATTTAAGCTAAAAACTTTTTGTTCTAGTCGAGTATTATTTTTATGTTATTGCTTTCTTTTTCTTTTTTCTCTCAAAGCAAACTCGTAGCGTAGTAATATCAAAGGTGGCCGGTAGTTTTTGATATGAAGTAGGACAAGATTAGCCCGAAAAATTTCCTACGTTGGAATAGGGGGCAGAGAACTGTAGCACAGATGTTAAGCCGGCAGGCAGGTAGTTAAATTACAAGAAAGTCATTTCTCCGAGGTAAGCTTGGCGTGTAATGCTCGCGACACACTCGGTCTCTTGTAATTCATGTGTCTGTTACATTAAATAAATCTTTGAATGTCACGCCGAACATTTTAGTTATCATCCGTGCACATTGTCAAAAGTAAAATTTGATATGAAAAATACTAAGATTTAAAAATATTTTATATACTATTTAGGTTTCCAGTTGGCAAATGAATAAAGGAAAAGGTTTTGTTGTGCAATTCAAGATGTCAAAGCCATAGAAACAAAGCTTTGACATTGAAATTGACGTTGCTGCTCGAGTTCGAGTGGCGCTAATTGTCTCAATCAATGTGATTCGTTCGGGAGAATAAAGATGAGACGTCGAAACTCCCACTGGAAAATGAATCTTAAACGCATCTCTTTTAAACTATGCGCATAAATCCTCTTGTAGTTATGGACTCGCCACCCAGAATATACAAGAGGAATTGAGATGCATAGTTATTGCTCTGAGGCAGTTCTCCATTACGTATTTCACAATTAATACACTTGTTAAATTTAAAAAAAAAAAAAAAAAAAAAAAAAAAAAAAAACAAATCAAGCTTTGTAGCTTAACTTTTATGGCTTAACGAATTATATTCATGGGATTGCAGTCTGCTGCTGAACTTGAAAATTGCATTTATTATGCAATTCTTCCATGTCCACTCAAAAATATGTACGATTTAATAAAAATATTTTTAAAAAAGTCAATTGTGTATTTAAATAAATATCATTCAACGTATAAGAGTTATTGACAATATTCAGAATATTCTTTTATTGGAAAAGTTTGTTGTAATATGCCTTTACATATTAGAAAATAAAAAAAACTATTACCAAAATGTATCCATTTTTTATAAAGTTCTGATTTGAATTTTATATATTATTTGCTTATGTTTATACTTTATTTATTATGATATTTTATTATCCTAATTTATTTAAATTTGTAATTACAGTATCAAAATCAGAATATTGTCTTTTTTAATTTATATTTTTATTATTTTTAATGATAATTAATTCTATCACTTTGTTTACTATTTTTGCGGTTAATTTATTTTTATCTTGTATTAATTTGATTTAAAATAAAGTTTTATGAAATATAAATTTGCCTTTTACCCATTTATTATCAAAAAATAAACTCCAAAAATTAGAAATCTTGAAAATGTGAATTTACTTAAAAAGACTATAAATTACCAGTTAATGATATTATAATGAAAAAGAAAAGTTTTAGTTAGATATAATCTTAAACTTATATCTTTCCCTAAATGAAATGAGGTTTCTTAACACTCAATTTTTCAGAGACACTCGTTAGTATATAAATTCTTAGATACCTTCCGACATTTTCATTAATTATAATCCCTGATTAAATATTAAACGTTTTATAATAATTTCGGATAAATAATTCAAATGTATTCGAAGAGTATTTTTTATTTGATCAAAATTTTAAATTCGATTTTTGTTTTTGATATGGTATGAAAAGTTAATTCTTTTCATTTTATACATAATCCTTAAAGATTAACTTTATTAAAAGTATTATTTAAAAGTAATTTAGCACAATTTTTTCATTGGTAGTAATATGTCTGACTGATAAACAAATATGTATTTTATTTATTAATTGAATTACATTGAATTATAAGATTAATCAATTGAGTTTTCTTTATAAATGAAATAATAATGGAACATATTAATGCACAGAAGTTTATTAGCATTACTAATATTTATTATTAAAGATTATAAATAAAAGCAAAAATTAAAAGTAAATTATTAATTAATCTCTTTGTAAATAATAATAAAAATGTTAAGCTTAATTTGCATTATAAATTAAAATGAATAGCATTAATGGAAGGCTAGGCCTTAATGCCGTTAATATATTAGAGGAGGAGTCATATGCTTATTGATACGAATAAATTGTGAGTATCAGTGAAAATAATGTTAAGGATCATATTATAGGGTGAGAGGGGATAAAAATAATGCGAGTCTCTTATATTTCTTATGAGGGCTCGGCGTGGGTTTTGGCACCGAGCCCAAACTCACGACTTTACATCTTAATTCTCCTCCTCCTCCTCCTCATCCTCCTCCTCCTCCTCCTCCTCCTCCTCCTCCTCACACACACACGCCCGCACGCACGCACATACACCCGCCCCTGCCGGCAAATCCTCTGGTGAAAAGGCGAATGAATTAAAGTTCGAGTTTGGCGGAGCATCGAAACCGCGCACTCCCGCCACGGCAAATGCACACATGTACACGCACGCACACATGAGTAAGGCACAGATGCACCGGCTTGGATTTAAAAATAAAAAGGAACGAGACGATAACGATACTCCGACGCAGCATCTCGAGCGTGCGATGAATAAACACGATCACCATCATCCCACGACTCGAGGTCGTCGATTTTTGCGAGTTGCGCGTACGCAGGCAGAGATGATAAAAAAGGCGCGCATGCGTCTCCGTAAGTCCGCACCTCATTCAACATTCTCCTCTTCCTCGAGGCACACTAGTCGCGCGCAAGTGCTCCTGGATCCCGGACGTCCAGCCGCTCGGCACGACCTCGTCCTCGTCGTCGCCGAGACCCACGCGGCCGGCATGCCGAGGGTCCTCGGCAGGTGGGCCTTGCTCCTGGGCTGGTGCCTCCTCGTCGACATCATCCCCGGGACTTTGGAGAAGAGCGGCAAGTGTGAGTTTGGTTTAGCTGAGATCAGCCCTTAAGGGTTGAACCGCGTGTTTGACAGATAAACGATTTCCCTATTGTTCCATGGACCAACACTTGACTTTAATTTCTGATAATCTGAGGCTGCACGAACGGCGTCTTAGACATGCTTCACTTGCGTTACCATTACTCTTGTTTTAAAAATGATTTTTTAAATTTTGATGATTTTTTAAATGCTGCTTTTATTCGTTTAAGAACAAATTTCAGTTAAACAGTTTAAACATTTTCTTTTTAATTTAAAAATGTATTTTCATGGAAAAATATTTCAAATACTTATTCCATTGCTAATAAATTAACTAAAAGTATCATTCTCCATAAGGTTACATACAATCAATTTTTTGTTTGACCAAAACTTAATGGATATCATTCTTGATATGAACTGAATGTTTGAATGCAAGCATTTTTTAAATATATATGTTTTTATACCTGAAAAATATAGTTTATCCTGTGCACCTGAATAAATGGTGATGAATCGATATTAATGCCCAGTCAATGACCTAGTCACATAATAGTTTTTCATGTATTATGCTTGACACTTTAAAATAAATCAGTAAACCAAAACTCGCTGCGTTTTTTTTATTAAAGTTATAATTAATTATTAATCACTCTTCTTGCTTTCTCACCTTTGTCGCTCTTTAACAAGAATCAGATAAAAATACATGTTACGCTCTTTTTAAAAATTTTATTAATTTTAAATGCATTGATTTTCCTTACTTTTTCATTACTAGCTTTTTTTGCACTAAACGTCACATATTGTTTTATCGATTAATATTATAATAATTCACTTTATAAAAATTTATAATAAAATTTATGACGCTTAAGAAATTTATATTTTTTAATACTTTAAGAAATATATGAACATGATGGAACTTTAATGTATTCTAAAACGAGAAAATTATTAAAATTTATTGTTACAGAACTATTTTTATCATTAAACTAAATATTTATGTATATTTTAAAGAATATATTAAAAAAGATAAATACATGCAATATTTTTAATAATGCACAATGTAATTATAAATTTTTTTGTGGCATTTGTACGTTTTTTTAATTAAACTATGCCATAATTTAAAGACCTTTTATTTAATAGAATAAATTTAATATTATGTACCCAGTCTTGCAGATGGTTAATAAAATTTTATAATCTCATAAAAACTATAATTGTAAACTCATAGTATTTAATGAGTATTGTATGGACGATTATAAATATCAAACTATTATCTATTTCTATATTATTTACATAAAATTAAGCTTCATTAATATTAAACTTTATTTGTAATAATAAAATTTCTTAGTCAATACAGTATTACATTTATGTACGTACTTACACATTGTAAAAGAAGAGATTTTTAATACGAAAATATTGGTATTTGTTTTATTAACATTTGTTATTAATTTATATAATATTAACATTAGAGAATGAACAAATTTATATTTATTACTACACTTTTTAAATACGCTATGAATAATAGTAATAATTGAATTGATATTTTTGTTAAAATTTTGAATACAGTTTTCACTTGATTATCTATTATGCTAAAAATTATTATTTAAAAATCTTTAGAAAGATTAAATTAAACAAAATAATATTACTAGTTAACATCAATACCTTAGGTATTAATTACAAAAAAAATCAAAAAGTATTAAGTGTAATTTTATTCATAAATCTCTTTTAAAATAATTGATAATCACTGTACAAATCATAATTTTATTCATAAATTCATTACATCCATTATTATTTCTGGAATTAAATAACCTAAGTGATACTATCATTATCAAATTATAACTTACTTAAGTTCATTACTCTTTTACGTCTATCCATTACATTGTAAATGGCTTCTGGAAAACTTTTAATGCTTAAAAATTTGTTTTGACAGAAAAGAAAAAAGTACACTCTAATTTATCATACATAAAACAGTTAAACAATATAATTATCAATATTTTAATTTTTATGAGATAAAAAATATCTTTAACAATTTATTTCATATTGTAAATTAATTCTATTAGATTTTTAATTATCTTGGTTACTTATTTAATTATATTATTTAGTTGATTATTTTATCCAGTTGTTTTATCAATTATTTCAATGTCAATATA
The DNA here is from genome assembly GCA_018907245.1 of Eupristina koningsbergeri. Lineage (NCBI taxonomy): Eukaryota > Metazoa > Arthropoda > Insecta > Hymenoptera > Agaonidae > Eupristina > Eupristina koningsbergeri. The sequence continues at coordinate 1,900,287 of JACCHV010000035.1, forward strand.
CAAGAAATTTCTATATGAAATAAAAATGTATATATTTAATTTTCAATTCCATACTGCTTTTTTATTATAATTGCCAATTAATAAAAATGTGTGTGTGTGTGTGTGTGTGTGTGTTTGTGTTTGTGTGCGCATGTGTGGGTGCACGTGTGTTCATATATATTTAAATATGAAAATTATGTTGATTTCAATTCTATGGCACACTAATATCTAATTCAAGTATTATTTACGATTTTTACAATTTAGCACTATAGTCATTTATAATTATTATAAATTATTTATATTAATTTTAGGTATAAAATATAAAATATCAATATATACAATTTCAAATGACGTTATCTATAGATATGGCTATTGTAGTTCTATCGTGTTTCAAGACAAAGTGGATCACCAGTAAATAAATAAATTTGAGTGCATTATATATTTGTATTTTTTGGTAATCTACATATTTTAATTGATCGATAACATTACTTTTGTATGTAAATAATAGAAAAATTGTAGATCTTTAAATAATCTCCTTTTTATATTACAAAAAAAATCTGATATTTTCTGCTTGCAAACTAAGAAACAGGTAAGGGTAAAAAAAAGTACAGAAAGTGTTACATTCTCGAAAAAGTAACAGGACATTGATTAACTCACCTTATATATTTCGTTGAAAATTTGTTCTTGTTAACGTGGACGTATGAGCAAAAAGTTAAAAGAGAGAGAGAGAGAGAGAGAGAGAGAGAGAGAGAGAGAGAAAGATGATAAACAACACTGTCAAGAGTATTAGTGCGAGAAAGGCTTGGTGAGGAATATTGATCGGTGTTAGTTTACATCGGTCAGAGAAGAGAGAATGTGGAGAAGAGAAAAACGGAGATATAATAACTGATGGAGAAAGAGAGAGAAAGCTTGTAGATGAGTAGAGCATAAAGGGCAAATATGTAGAAGGTTAAAGAAGGATAGATATGCTTTGGCTGGCAAGAAGGAGTGGAGTTTTCCGGGAAGGGTTTGCAGGATGGGTTAGCACAATAGTCAGGGTGGCATAAGCGAGGGTGCAAAACTCAACGCTTACGTCGGACAGAGTTTAGCCCGGATAGTCATGCGTATGGGGGTGTGAGGGTTTGAGGGTGTAACGGAGCAATGATAGTTCTTTTCAAGAGCTCAATGCTCTTGAATTCCTGAACTTTGGACGTACAATTGCGAATACATTAGATTTTTCATTCAATGTTTCACAGGATAGAGCTTATTGCTTTGACTGTTATGTCTAGCTAATGCTAAATATCTAGCCTATGCACAAGGCAATTATAATAATAATAATGCATTAATTGAGGCTAAATTCAAGCATTCCATGTCAAGAATGCTGTAACAAAAATTCATAATGAAAACCATATTACTTTTTATGAACCTTAAGCAGTACGTAAATAATTAAAAAGTCATTGCTTCTCTTATTATTGGTGCTACACTTTCTTATAAAACATTATGTTATTGAATACTAAATTTCGATATTTTTCAAAAAATTCTTGAAACGTTTAAAAACACTCTGTTTGTAAATTCTTTTTTTTTTTATTCGCATCAATAACACGAAAATTAATATAAAATGATTTTTATTACTTATTTTCATTTAATTTTGAATGATAGTGCAATAAATATGTAGTTCGTTGTAATTTAAAAATTAAAAATCGAATTTAACTCCAGAAATCTACGATTTATTGATTAAATTAATTTCTCTTCAAGTTTATTGAAATATTTATAATTATAATAGTAAGTGAATATTTAATTTTATTTCCAAGGAAGAAAATAATGTAAATGAAAATTTAACTGCATTCCACTATAATTTTATTAAGCTGGATATTTTTCTTTCATAAGTAGAGTTTCATGTATTCAACAAGCTGTAATAATAGTTCCATTCACTATTTAATTGTTAATTTCCTGGTTATTATTTAATTGACTCCCTTTTCTTCTTATTTTTATTTTTTAATTGTGGTTTTATTTTTTTATTAGTTAACGGTAAATCTAAGCACAATTATAATTAATTAACATTATTACATGAATTCATACTTTAAAATAAATGTACAAAAGCTTTGAAGTTGGCATTGTCACAAAAGAAACAATTATTTCGTTACTTTCTTAGCTTTTTTATATTTGTTCATCAATTCGTATTACTCATTCATTAATATTGTTTAATATTGTTTAAGGATAATCAATTTACGTATTTAGTTCCTGTTTATATATTGAAATTGAAAACATATTATATCGAATAAATATAAATTAAAATTGAATACAACAATACTGGAATAAATTTGCTTACATTCATTATTTATGTTTGGTTATTTTTATTCTTAATATTTAATTTAATTTAATTTAAATCGTTTTATTCCTAATACTTATTATATATATTTTATGCTTAGCAGATATATTATCAAAGAATATATAATTTAACAATAATTATTATTGTTTTTTATATAAATTATCATTATAATTCGTTGATTAATTATTATTAGTATTATTGCTATAGCTTTAGATGAAAATACGTTGTACACCAGTATTTATTGGAATTAAATTAAATTGAAGGAATAAGAATATAAGAATGTGGAAATAAATTTCAATCTAAAAACTATATTTGTGGAATTTTTATCTATGAGAATATTATAATAATGTATAAGTATAATCAGTATTATTGTATCAATAGAATAAATTAATTAATGTAAACTGCAATGATAAAGATGAAAGTGAAAATAGAACATGTCAATATATATAGTAAAAATAATAATAATGTAAGGATAATATATTATATAATGAAAACTTTGACAAAAACTCCCTCTGTAAATATAAAAGATGAAGATTTTTAATGAGTATTTGTATTTACTATTTAGCAGAAGGCAACTCTATGCGAAGCCTAGGGAACGCGGGGGTTTTACGATCGCGTGCTGATATTATAGCCTCTCAGAATATTTGATAGTCATATTCGCGAATTTTCTTTAATTGATTCCGTAGTAGATGATAAAGCACATAAATAAGAAAAGCAGTATCGTTAAGAAGATGAAAAAAAGGAGATGAATCCGCGGGAGAACTGTCAAGGCCGCCGGATCCAGAGACTAAAACAAAGGGTGCATCCGTGCAAAGGCAGAAAACATGCAGAGGTAGATTTTTAAGATCTGCCAGTTTTTGTAAGGAATATTTTTTAAATTGTTAATACAGTTTCTCAAAATGGGGAAGCTTACCTTTCTATCTCACTAACTCCAATGACTCAATATAATATAATATAAAATAATATAATGTAACTCCAATAACGTCACAAAATGCAACTAAACTAATAGTCAACGGCACTAGTTGTTGACTGTTGGCATTCTAATTGCTATGTAAACTACGAAAATATTACTCAGAAACAAACAAGTAGATAATCGAAAAACTGAATAATTGAGAGAAAATAATATTAACGTAATAGATGAATTGGGGTTTGGATAAATAAAAAATATAGCTCTTATTTGAAGTGCTGTGTAAAATAGTTCAGAATGTTGTATTTATGTTAATATTTATAAAGAGAAATATTTTTACTCAATAAAAGTGACTGTTACTATTAAATTCATTATTATATTCGAATTACGAAAAACAATGCATGAATTAATAAACGATGTAAAATTTAAAGCATATAATTTAAATATTTCTTTAAATATGTAATTGAAAAATATATTTGGCTTTCTTATTGTTAATTTGAAAATTAATTGAAAATATATTTCCGTGTTTGGGTAGTTGGACTCTCGTGATGAAAACAAAGAGAATTTTCTTTTTATACGCAAAGATAAATTTTAGCTGTATAAAATTAAAATAAACTATAAAATCGCATTTAAATTTTTATTTGATTACGGGGGAATTTTTTTTTAGTTATTTGAACAATATATTTGTTTATAATTATAATGGTAAGAATAAATAAAGAAGAACTCGATCAATTAAAGAATATCTGCGACATAGCAAATTTGTGTTCACAAGTGAATTTGAATCTGTTGTACCCGTAGTAGAGAAAGAGAAAAGATCAGAAAATAATTGGAAGAGTAATAATATTTACGAATAAAATAACACACGTGGGATCTTTATTTTACTAAACTTGAAGGAGTTAATTTATCGTTAATGCATCCGCAACAGTTATAATATATTTTATATTTCATTATTATTGATTAAATTATTTTTTATTCAAGGAAAAATTAAAAATTATAGATTTACTTTTATTTTAAATATTTTTATATTGTACTATTAACAATAATTATTAATGATTCGCTCAAGTAAGTAAAAATTTAAAGGAGGATCATTGGAAGTCAGAAACCTGTGATCTTTGTATCCGAGCGGGGTAACGATGAAACTTAGAATGTAGTTATGAATACTTTATTAGTTAAATCCATGAACGGAAAATTAAAGTGCGAGTTAAAGTCGCGCAAGTAAAATGCAATGGAAATATCGTGATGCTAAATTAACTGCGACTTATCGATTCGATAGATGAAATACGAATGTTTTAATGATTCGAAAGATGTAGCTCGAATGATGATCCAATGTTTGTAGATCACCCAGTTCAATCACCATTTTCGATAATTAGAATGATACATAGAATTCATTTATTGTCGACCAGCCGACTTTGTGGATCCATTGTGTTTGTTAATTTATCCTAATGATGCATAATTTGTTGCTGATGCTACATTGATTTGTCGCAAAGCCATGCGCCCCCAATTGTTGAATACAAGACCATTGGCCTCCTTATAAACATCAATATATTATGATGTACAATAAAATAATATTTTGTGTTCTAAATAAAAGAATTAAAATCATAAAACTAATTTAAATGTTTCAAATGTATTTCTTAAAAAAAGTAAATTAAAGTAATAGCTGCAATCGGTATCATAACTTCCGGTTGCTTAGTTAAATGCTACATAAAGTAAACTTTAATCATGAAAAAAGTTAGAATTCTTATGTTTTTTTTTTAAATAATAAAATTCATTTAAGTCATTAAGCAGTATAAATTACGAGGCAATCTTCAAGTAATTTAAAATTTTGTGTATAAAGTACAAAAAGGAAAGAGCAGATATGAAAAAAGTAAATAGAATAAAAGTTTATTTAACATAAAAAGAAATATGTGCCATGATAGCAGGAGTGTAAAAATGGTTATAAATATAGATAGAGTGAAATTAAGAACGGAGTAAGCGTAAGAAGGAAGAGTCACAAAAAAGCAAGAATTGTACTTTTAAATTTAAAGGCACGAAAAAAAGGATTAGAAGAAGATTAAAGATTATAAAAAGAACTTTGGATGAGAACAAAAAGTCGGGTGAATATAAAGTGAGAGAGAGAGAGAAAGAGACTGGGACTTGAGATAGGGTTATACATAAAGAGCTAAAGCAGATAATCGAAGAGAAATCGAAAAGTGCGGATAATGGAGAAAAAAATTGAATGCTCCTGGGTTGTTTTGGTTATATAGTTTGAGAGAAGAAAAGGAATTTTCAGGAAATAGTATAGGAAAAAGAGTACAAGAAGCGATTTAGAGGGAAAATTGACAAAAACGAAAATGGAAGACTGAACCGAGAGATGACAGAAGAGGGTGGAAAGTGAGACTCCTTCGACGTCGAAAAATTAAGTTAATGTTAGCGAAAAGATCTCTGAAGTTGTTTCTTCGTGTTACTTAGCGTAAGGCTAGACTCAGTCTGATCTTTGAGTTTTCTTAGAAATAGATCTTAGAAATATTCTAGATAAATAAGTGAATAAAGGGAGTAAAGGGAGAGAAAAGGCACGAGTCGACTCGCTCTCTTCGCCTATTCCTCGGCGCTTCCCAAATTCATACGAAGGTACACACAAAAAATACCCAAAGTTCGACCGTCGCCCCAACGGAATGAAAAAGGTAAAAAGATAAAATTGCTATCCCATAAACGTTCGCCGGGTTATCCTATGAGCCTCAGACAACTTTTTGTTTTTCCCTGCCGTCTCGTTGCGTTTATGCCACCCCCGGCCGGCGCCCCCAACCCCAAGGAAGTCAGGAAGGAAGATACACGAAAGAGGACGTCGCAAGAATGCCAAAGAGCACGTGATGCATCACTTAAGGTTGGTCACGTCCTTTGGGGCCACCGTTACATCTGGATGAGCCGGTGAGCCCGCGAGTCTGTACTGCTATCCACATGCCACATTACGTATAATGATACAGCTGCTTTCACACCCCCCGAAGGGTGCGATACCCACCCACCCTTATACATTATTACATATCATATTTCTATGTGTCGAAGGATGGAAGCGTCTACGTATAAGCCTGAGGAATATATTTTCGCGCATTCATTTGTGCATCTATCGCATTAAATGTAAGTTTATGAGCACATGCATCGTTTCCTGTAATTGCACATATCCTCGAGCATGATAAGTTTTATGTTGACTTGCGTATTTGATGAGGATTAAATATTAGTATTGTATGTGTAGTGCCGCTTTCGATTAGTTATGCTGCTGCACATCGAGTTAGTGAGCCTTTGCATAGATTCCTGTACACATACGTCTACCTGTGTATTGTTTTATGTTGGCCCTTTTGTGTAGGTTTATACAATCGTGTACCAGTTGCTGAATGTAGTTGGCATTATTGTGGTGGGATATACCGTTGATTTATATACGCGGACAGCACTCTGAATTTAAAAGACAAAACGAAATCTAAATAGATTTATCGTCGCAGTTACTCGGATGAATCAAATTTATCGAGTGAATATTGAATGCAAACCTTCACAAAACAAATGCCGACTCTCTTTATTTTTCTTTTTTTATAATATTTTCTTCCGCATACATCAAGAGAGGCGATCCGCAAATATTACGTAACTTGCTTTAGTTTGTGTATAGGCAGACTAGCGCCGCTTAAATACATGTACGACCCTGTAATACATGGCGCTGACGCCGGCTGATCTACATTCGAAACTCAGTCTAAAATGTTCTTTTCTTCCCTTTACCACAAGAATATATTAAACAAAATTTAACTTACGAAAGTAACTACGAAAAATGTTCAAATTTAATTATAAATCTATCATTTAACTTCAAAGTATATGCACTTTTACACATTATACATACACACACACACACACACACACACACACACACACACACACACACATATATATATATATTGTAAAAACAGCGAAAAATTGCATTTCTTTGGAATAAAGTAATATTCAAAGGTTCTTTTATTGCGAAAAAACTATTTAGAATAATTTCCTTTATTAAAATTTATTGAAGAATAATTTAACGGTGCATAATTTTAATTTTACATCTATTGATTTATTTTTCTCAAATATTTGACGTAATGTTTTTATTAAAATGTATTTCATTAAATAGTATGACATTGTAAAACGTATCTCATAAAATCTTTGTGCATAACAAATTAAATAAATTTAATGTTACAAGCTGTAGTACAGAACAATTCAAATTTGTATCGAGTGTAAATCAATTTTCAAATAATAAAATTGAATTAAACATTTGAAGGAAAACTAATAGTAATAACATGTAAAAAATACAAAAAACATACATTTTAATGATAATCTAAGCCAGTGCGAAATATTAAAAAATGCTGAAACCGATAATTACTTATCTTCAAATTCAATAACAATCTCTAATTAGAATTTTGAATGAGATAATAAAACAGAGTCCATTGATTATTGGTTACATTAATTTCGCATCTAATCATACTTTGTATTAATTGTACGATACCGCTCGTGGAGCTTTCGAAAATCCGATGATCGAATTTTCAGTCTCCCATTGCATTTCACTTTAAATGATGAATAAATGTAACCGCTTATTTATACGAAACTTTTCCTTTGAACGAGCAAAGTCCTGTACTGAAAATTGAAAATTTCTCTCGTACATTGGGTCCAAAATTTTTTTTTTTAACATTTTAACTCCTTTTTTCTTTTCTTTTTTGTACATCTTTTTATATCCAATGTAATACATTGCACGCATAATATTTAACAGAAAAAAAATCATTGTTTCTATCCAATTTTTTATATTATGATGGAACAATTTTTCTTATTTTAAATCAAAAAAAAATATTTTTAACACATATATTTCATAATATAACATTTATAAAAATGTATGATTTACGATTAAGTATTGATTGTGATTGATATTAAAAAAGGATGCTTATTGCGTAATTTCGTCATTCATTGCTTCAATTTGGATCAATGTAAAAATAAAATTACGTAAATTGCGAAATGTAGAAGACATAGAAAGCCCTTCTAAATTAAAAAAATGAATAATAAAAAAACCTCCGTTCTTTCTCCTGCATTACATAACTTAATAATTTTCTGGCAAAATTTTGAGTTGACTTGTCATCGAGCTGCTATTCGACATTCGTATTAATTATCTCTGTCATCGATGATTTCCTACAATTCGCTTTATAATCTGTTATTTTGGAAATTAGTAATATCCAATCGAGTGATAAGAGGATTAATTTGAAATGATAAGGATATAAGATGTCATATAAAGTGACCGCGACATGATGTACAATTACTATTCTGAATATCTAATGATTTCAACGAGATAACTTTGACCGCTAACACGCATAACAATTAAATACAATTTTCTTTTATTTTAATTTTTCATTTGATTGGTATATTGTATATAAATGCGCGAGTACGCACATATGTATATAGAGATATATACACATGTGCGTTGTATAGGGATGGGGATGGGGATTGGGAGGTGCACCAGCTCGCAGGCCCCGATATTAGGTAATGTGCTGTTGAAAAATCGCGCGACGAGACACGCGGATGTTGTGCGCGCGAAGCGAGTAATGAAAAAAAAAAAGAAGAAGAAAAATCTCGTCGGATATTTATTGGAGGCGTGGGTGGGGATGCGGAGTTTATGAATGACCGGAGCTGGCGCGTGCGCTTACCAAGCGGACTTTTAACGTCCGAGCCCTGCTCGCCTGAAAAGTCATCCTGCGGTTTACGCGTTCCTCTTCTCCTCTTCTCGTGTGTGTGTGGGTGCGCGTGTGCCCATGCAAATGTTGAGTTGGGCATTCGAAGAGGAACTCGACGCTCGAGTTAATTATGCGATGAGTGTCGTGGAAACGTTGAAAGTCTCGGTGCGACATTACCCAAGCGGATCACTTTGATTATAGCTGTGCAAGATTTTTTTTATGCCTCTAAAAACCTTTATCGCTCATTTAGTCATCCTTTTCTCGCTCACTCAAACTAATATTTTTATTGAAATTTCATTAATTTTCAATTATTTTGCTCTTTATCATTTTTATTATTATTATTATTATTATTATTATTATTATCAACTACTTTCACAGTATCTTACTTTCATAATAATTCAAATCCATTCTAAACTTACAACTCGAATATTAAAACGAATTTTTTCTTCTTCTTCTTTTTTTACTCTAAAACTCTTTCTATACCAGACCTAGTAAATTATAAATATACTTAAATTTATATATTTCGGTAACAATTATTTATAATTTTTATACAATATGTTATTTTTACAATTGGATTCAATGCTTTCGATGAAACTAGTCCATGCATTTACTTTATGCATTTAACAATAATCTTTTTTTAAAATCAGATCCATTTCTAATTAAATAATAATGTAAATACAAATTTAAAGACAATTACAACAATAATACAAAAATGATTACCGAGCTTGTAGGTATTAACCAATTATCTTCATTTATGTAATTTAATTTTTTTATTTTTATTAAAATCTCTTAAAAGAGATTAAATAAAAGCGGAATCAGACTGCCAAACTATTTTACAATTTTTTATTGTTTTTAATTTATAAAAAATATCCTTTTATATTATAAAAAATTTATTTACATTACTAGAATTACTAGAAGTTTTGTATTTAAAAAGGATTATAAATATTATTGCTTTGATGCAACTTACCAATAAAAAAGATTTATATACCTCTAAATTTATTTAATTCATTAGTATCTACTTTACATTTAAAAATTTTTAAATAATAATAAACATATAAACATCATTTTTATGTGTATAAAAACATACAATTATGTTCTAATATTTATATAAAAATATTTTGATTAATTTTTATTTGTATATTTTATTGAAATAGTCCAATACATATGTATACATACTACTAATGTATACATACATTAATGAATTGGTGTATAATACATATTTTTTTATCAACATACTTTTAAATATTTTATTTTTTAACTAAAGTTTTATAATATAAAAGAAAGAGTTTCTGTTCTACTATAAATGAAAAAGGAATTACATGTATAAATATATATACGAAAGACATTGTAGGAGAATGAATAGAGCAGCAAACATGTATTTCTAATTTAACCAATTTGATTACTATATAAATATTATTCAGTTTTCTATTAGTATTGTTAATTATTAAATCAAAAATATATTTTATGGCATTCTTAAAATACAATTTAAATACAAATTTTAAATAGAGAATGTGTAATAATAGTTATTTATATTAAAATAAAATGCAAACTCATTTGAAATTAAATGAAGAATTTTGTCCCAATCTTCATTTTACATGAGGTAAACATAAACATGTGCATAAGCCAATATGTGCAAACGGGTTTACGCTTACACACACTAATACTGCAAGGCAAATAGAAAATACAGATACGTTTGCTTTTATATAACTTTCTTTAGATACTCTATATTAAGTTATAAAACTTTAACACACTTTATCTCGAAACTAAACATTTGATTAATAGAAGATTTGATGCGCATGAACTTTTAAATGAACTTGGAACTTTCAATATATATATATATATATATATTTGTATGTGAAATATTTGATAACATATCTTCTTCCAATGAACTAAAGTATAATAATTTTATAAATACTTTGTTAATTAAAATTAATTATTTTCACCTTGCATAATTAATACTGAATACGCAAGTGCAATTAAATACTTAAAAAGTTTTCTCTTGTACAAAAACTGAAATATTTAACATTATTTCCATTCAAGGAAATAATTAATTCACTATTCATATATATTATAAATATTTTAAATTTTCAATCAACCATTTTATAATTATAAAAATACCGTTTCGACTTTAAAAATAATGTTAAACAGATTTACTATTTAAATTTTGATAACATACATGAGTATTTAAACAATTGTCAAGATATAATTTTTCGACAATTATTACATACGCTTGATATAAATATAATTTATATTATATGTTAGAAATAAATATATATTGAATAAATCCATGAAATACATATGGTTTATTTTAATTTTTTAAATCATATTAAATTGTTGCATATTTTATGTTTTGTTTAAAGTACGTTCAACAGCTTGATGCAATAGATTTGTTTTTATGAAAAATTGAAATAAAATAAAAAAGAAAAATTATTTTTGTCATGAATGAAAAATAGCCTCGAAATGTTGCACTGGAAAATACTTAAAGATATGATTGTCCTTGATTACATGATTACATAGAGCATTACAAGTGATAATTCAAAATTGTTCCTTTTGTGAAGTTTGAGGTGGTAATCCTCGTCGGTAGTATTATATTATATTTAACAAGTTAACAATTGAAATAGTACTTTTAGTGTTTCTCGGGGTAAGTGATAGTGTGAAAATAATTATAAATTTTAAGAGCATTCTAATTTTATAGGCACAAATCGAATAAACGTTATCAAACATATTTAATATTAATTTCCTCTAAGTATCTAGTTTATCATCAGCCAGAATGCACGTTGTTTAAGGGAGAAATATTGTTCGACAGCTATAATTGCTTGTAAATGTCCTAATTGAACAAATATTTTTATTGAATTATTATTATTATTACATTATCTGTTGAGTGAAAAAGAAATCTTTTAGTTAAAAAAGAAAAAAAAAAAAAATTCAATTTAGGTAATAATGGATTAGCCACTTGAAAAAGTGAAGCAGTTGAACTTTTCCATTCCATATTGTTAAAAAACAAAATTTGTCTTGAGATATTGAAATGCGTTATTATTAGTCTGGTGGTCAATGAAGGATGTACCGAGCAGATCTGGTTGAAAAGAAAGAAAAGGGGTCGGAAAAGCTTAATGAGGAAGGTCTGAAACCCGTTGCATTAGACAAGTGAGGCTCTCGATTCTCAAATAGAGTTCGAGCCTATCGATCCGGCTATTTTCCTCTTTGCTGAGCCTCGGATTCACATCCGTTTCTTCGTTCCCGTTAATGGACCGCAGAATAATGCGCCTTTAATGAGCACACATCTACACGTCTTTATTTGTCGGTTTCCAGCCTTTTCTTCCATTTTTCTTTATCTATCATTCAGAGCCCCGACCATCAAAGGTTTTATCGCTCGTTTATCCTTTTTTTTTATTTTTCGTTTGTATACTTGGCGTAGGTATTTTAACTCTAGAGGCACTTTTAACTTGCATTATTAAATCAGCTTGAATAGTTAGAAATAGTTAGAAGTTAGAAATTTTAATTTTTCCGTCCAAAGCTGATATGATTCTACTGTGAATTTCAAGCGTAGGAATCATATTTCTGAGGAATTTCTCCGATTTTTAGACCTAAATTACAGATCAAATACGTTATGAGAGTTGTAATATTAATAATAATATTAGGTTACGAGAAAATTATTAGAAGAAATAATTAATATAAATAAATTCGAACAATTATTATTCAATAACAATTTAAAGAATAATTTAATCAGTAACAGTGATCGATAAGACGGGATTATTGGGATGAAAAATAGGATTATATTCTAAAACTATTGGTTTAGTTATTTTTAGTTCAGTTTAAATTATTATTATTTAATTCAATTTAATTTAATGTAATTATTATTTATACGCATAATAACTTAGAGCACTTGTAATATAATGACGTATTATACGTTGCGCCAAGAATATACAGAACTCGAATGGCTTATGAAATTAATTTTAAAGTGTCAAACTTTGTCCATTAATGATTCTTATTAATAGTCTACATTTAAAATGAATATTCATCTAATAATATTGTAAAAATATTTGCATTTCAGATTCAATGAGTAATCTTTGCAGAACTCAATTTATGCGTGATTTGTATTGGAAGATAGACGGAGCTGTAATTACATCACAAAATGAAAGAAATCTCGACTGTGCTGTTACATTCCAAACATATAGTATAGTTCAGCGATTTATGCTGAAATTCGATAGATTGCAATTGGATTGCAATGATCATCTATACATTTACGATGGAGCCCACTCTGTCGGGAATTTTAAGGTGAGTCAATATTAAGCCATACATGTCTTTGAGACTTTTGATTAAAAAATTTAATCAATATCAGCAGATAATTTTTATGTAACTTATTTATTCTATTTGTTTGAGACTTTGAAAATTTACTTACTTATAAAATCAAATTTTTTTCTCAGTAATTTCAAAATATTAATTTGGTTAATTGAACAGAATTTACAAGTATAAATGTATTTTATTGAAGTAATTTAAAACAAAATGTTAAAGCAGTAGAGAATTGAATTTATATTAAATTATTGATAGTTTATAAGAAATAATTTATTAAATCTATTAATTATGATTATATCTTATATTTATAATGAATTCACTGTTTTAAAGGGTAATTGTTTAGTATGGTAAATGAATTTTATGAATACAACAATATAAAACGTGCTTTATCAAATTCACACATCTACTACATTGTTTGGTATAAAGCTATAAGGAATTTCATATCAAATGATTTTCGTCAAATCTTGTAATTTTTGAAAGGATAATTACAAAAATATGAATTTTAAATATTTATAATATTTATAATGGTAAAACTTGCTATTTAAAATTAAAGTAGTTTTTGGTTCTTTACATGAAATTTTACATTACAAATTAAATTGATTATTTATAGAAATTTATGTATTTAAAAGATCTACTTATGCACTTTTTAATTACGTGGAATGTAGAATATTATCAATGAAATTATAATTTTACTTATACAATTATTATCTTATTAAATTTTTAATTAAAAACTTATTTAAGTAAAAGTTTTTTAAAAATAATAACAAAAAATAATGTCGAATAAGATTTTATTAGCAGCAACATAACGTTGCCGATGAAGTTTGTAAATTAAAAACAGCAGATGTATACTAAGCAAGCGTTTCTATTAGAGGCTAAAAATTAGAAACAAGTTTTAATTGCTTGAATTAGAAAATATTTCCACTAGATTAAGTATAAGTAGTCATTTTATAAAATTATAATCGTATTTTTAAAATTCATCAATGTCGCCAACCTCATAAAATCTGGGTGTAGGTTATAAGCTTAAAGAGCTCTCAGCAAATAAAATATTTTTGACAAATTGAAATATGTTTCTCGTGGTTAATAGTCGATTCCAAGCTCGTACAACTGATGAATCAGATCAAAAATTCTCGTACATCTCGTGTTGTTTCTTTGCCAGAATTCGAGGAGAAATGTCTAGCTGCTTTTTTTTCGGCAACGAGCAAAGCGGCAATACCAAGCTTCTTCCAACTTAGTACCTCGAGTTTGTTCCAAATAGGCATGCAAGTCGATAATAACGAAAAAGCAGTACCATAGCCTACATGCCCATATTCAAGATAATTCAACAAAATTAAAAAAAATTTTAATCTTTAAAATGAGACGCAAACTCATTTCGAGGATTTGCAGCAATGAAACTGCATCCCATCGCTCCCGACGCAAACCAGTGCCCTTAAAATCGAAGCTCAGTTTTTACGTAATGTTTTTACGTATCAGTATTCGCAACAGCAACCGGACCATTGATCACTGTAATGTCGGCAATTGGGTTTCGCGCGGAAATCAGTCAATTTTTTGGCGATTATAAGTCTTTACTCTCGACTCGAAGAAAAGTGCCAAGTGGCCTTCGCGACATGTCGCGGGGAAACGAATGGGCTACACGTCGAACCGCGAGCTTGAATCTTAATGCGTTCTCAAAGGGACATTATGAATTCCGCGCAGGCCTAGGGCATCCGTGTGTGTGTGTGTGTGTGTGTGTGTGTGCCGATAGACCCGGGGCCGGCGGAGGCCTAGGCGCCGACGAGAAGGCGGTAGGTGGTTGGGGTTGGGGGTGGGGGTGGGGTCAGGGGCAGGCTAGGGGGCTTACGGAAAGATGGTGGGCGGTGAAAAGTTGCACCATTAATCAAGTATCATTTCTTCGTGGCTTCACCCCGGCACATCTCTCTCCTCCTCTTCTTCCCAGCTCCCTCTTTCATCCCTTTCTTTTTTTTTTTTTATACCTCTCCTCCTACCTTCAATACACGGCAGGTAAGATGCCTCCTTTGAAACATTCCTTCTTTTGAGCATCAAACTTTTCCCCTGGGAAAATGTTATGTCGTACTCTACGGAATACTAAGATGATGTAATAACTTAAGACAAAGGATTTGTCGAGGAATCGAACGAGATATATTTTGTCGCTCCTGGCTTCCTTTCCTTTGCACACTTTTAAACTTGTATTGATTGGCTGGTATAAATATTGATTTCATAGAAATTACAACTTTTCTCTTTTAGTGTGACGATAGAAATTATAAGTCTATTGCACGAAATTATCAATATTAACATATTCAATTGATTTTTCATTATAAGTAAAAATGCTCCGAGCAGCCAATAATTAAAATTGATAATTTTAAAGAAGCATAGTTAACTTCCTTAACTAGCAGTATAAATGAATCTACCATTGGATCGCATGACAGTGTTTTATGCGTTGACGTATCTTAATAAGCATTGCGATTTTATCGATATTTTTTAATGTAAGGTTTATTAATAACATTCAATGGGATAATTGATTCAAAATTAAAAACTTCAATAAATTCTTTATATCTTCAGTCCCTCAAAGATTTTTTATTTAAAAAATTCACTAATCACTTTAGCAATACAATTTTTAGATTATTTTTCATGATTTTTATATTAATCTTAAACTTGCAATCAATGATTGTTCATCAGTTTTTATTCAAGTAACTTTATCTTTTATTTACAAAGTTTAAGAGTACACAGGAACTAAATTTTAAAGAAAATTAAGCGATATTTGCATGAAAAATAACAATGAAATATAAACAAATAAATGCTATTCTTGGAATTACATTAATAACTTTTAACAATTTTAACAAAATTTTCTATTGAATCAGAATGAGCGATGCAATTTTTAAAGACAAAATTTCATTTCACGTAACTTAACTTCATTTCTTCATATTTAAGTATTACAAACAAAAAAACCACTCATAATTGTTGAAAAGGTTAAGGAATTCGATAAAAAGAATTTTATTTACAAAAATTTATTCAATCATTTTTCAACTGCTATAGTGGATATTAAGGCCAATGGATCATTCGTCTATCCGAAATATTAATTTAACATTTTGGGACGTTTATAACAATTTCCATGGGGTACTTGTGCAGATACCAGCTCCAGCAGAGACTTTAAACTCATAAAAACTTAGTTTCTCTTATTAAATTGATCCGCAAGAGATGTTTCCCAGTCGCTCGAGGCAAACTGTGGTAGTCGTGTACCATTTCGACAACATAGAATAAAAATGACTCACACATATACGTGGGATGCGCAGCGAAAAGTTCAAGAGAGAGAGAGAGAGAGAGACAAGGAGGTAATACGCGTAAATGCAGTAGAGAGTTATTGTAACAACGACGATGCGTGAGTGGGACAAAGACCCGAGCAACACTAAAGGAAGCATATACATGAAGGCAAGTTTTGCATAATATGTTGGGTTAACTTTAATCTCTTTTATGGTTGGCACAATGGCCCGTTAAGCTTGTTTTTATTGCTGCGCATCCTTTTTTTGTTTTGGAGGAACGTCGCCATCTTTTTCCATCTTTTGCCATCTTCTCATCTAACGGCTGACATCCTATAACCCTTGAGATGTTTTTGAACTGCGTACGCGTGATTTTACAACTCCTGTAATCTTTTTTTCTTCTTCATCTCCTTCTTCATTTACGTATTTTTAGTTTCATTACAAATACACTCTCATATTCGTTAGCACGTGAAATTTTTGTAATTATGATTAAATCTTTTATTTGATGATTCCAATCCATAAATAATGCTATTGTCTTTATAAATTATAACAATGCATATTATGATAAAAAAAAATTGAACATATAAGTTTTCATTTATACTCTCTTAATTATAAGGCTCATAATGCATTTGAAATAGAGTTTAATGATTCTTTTACAGAAGAATTTGCTCTAATTGAAAGAAACAATTAAAGAAAATCGGATCTATATACATACTGATTTAAAATCCCTTTTCATTTAAAATTATCATTAATCATATTTATTTCTAAAAAAATGAAATTAAAGAAAGATAAATTTTTCGTTTGCTTATACTTCTTTTGATACCTAAATTAATGCTGTTAGAAAAGATAAATAAGTCAACTACATACAATAAATCATAATTTATTGCAAAAGATTGCTTATTGTTTTATTTATTTCTATTTACAGCTTAATTAGAGTAGGGTCAATAATCAAATGAAATAATTTTTCAGTTTGACCAAAGAAATACAAACGATATTCTTCATAAAATGAGTGAATAAATTAGAAGTTTGCTACAAATTTTTAATTATTTATTTTTGGAAATTTTGTTTATATAGTACTTACAGTTATTTCCTAGGAGGGAATTACACTATAAGGTTATTTAGAAAAAAAATATGCGAATTTTTTTGTGACTACTCTCAACGGAAGTAAAAATCGAACTCTTCTTCGGATAGGATAAAATTTTTCATGTCTTGTATGTTCTTCAGCCAGGGTTGTAAAAGACATACAGTGAAAAATATGCCATGCAGATATGTGACTAGACGCAAACTTGTACTTCAAATAGATGCAAAAAAGGAATTGAGTCTAGTGCATGTACCCAATTTGTCAAAAAATGCATCATAAGAAAATCGTCCGTTTTATCTCAGATGAAAAAAATCCTTTTAGTTTTGCATTAAGGTACTCATTCAATCGCTTGTCTAGTTATTAATTTATTTTCACACTTAGCACTTTTATTTTAGATCCAAATGTTCTTCATTTTTTTTATCTTTCGGTGTATAAGTACAGATATGCGCGCATCGGACAACGTTTCTCTGTAAACCTGGATAGCTTATTGCTTTTAAGGTCTACCTAGTTAAACTTGCACTCCTATTCAGTCAGCTAAGATTTCTCGTAGACGACGCTTTTGGTCTTTTCGTATCTGACTTGAGCACTGCTCTTACAGGTCCATCCGACTATTATAATATGTTATCCCACCCGACGGGGTTTCTTATATTTTTTTTTTTTTTTTTTTTTGTTCATTCAATACAAAAATTCTGGTAGATTTAAATTGTCACGAATAGTTTTAACATGCCGGACCAATCAAAAAAATATCAGAGCTTAATTTTCGTTATCACGTGCAATGAATGATAAATTCGGATTTTACACAAACATACGTAGGAGTATGTAAGAAAGAGATTCATTTTACGCATACCATTCATTTATTGTTGTTATAGACGTGTTATTTATATTAATATTAATACACGTGATAACGACGATCAATTTTACGTATTTCTTATTATATTATTTTTAAATCTCTTAATCGTTTCTTCCATCACAATTTTACTTGTTTAATATTGATATTTTTTTTCTTATCTTTAACAAAATGTACAATTTTTATATATATCGATTAGCTAAGAATGTTTACACTATATTAATGTCTCAAATTATTTATTATATTTATTAATATTTATGAAAAGCAATTGTTTGATTTAAAAATTAAATTAAAAATAAAAACATTATTAATATTATGTTTTGAAAACAATTATAATTGTAGTTAAAATTAACGATATATTTTGATAATACAAAAACATAAAATGGATATCTATAAATGTAATGTATAATTATTTTTTATTTATAAATGAAATTTCTTTCGTGTTGATTTGATATGTGTATAATATAGCTATTGATATATTGTTATCGTAGTAATTTGATTTGTAAGACTCTCGATTCCGAGCTACATAATGGGTTGCATATTAACAGGCGCTTTCATCAATGGAAAAGTAGATTTCTTCCCGTTGTAATTGTTTCGGGCTGTTATATTTCAGATAATTTCAGATAATAAGGTTCTGTAATATCTTTGATAAAATATTTCTTTAACTTTTTTTTATAAAATATATATTTCTTATCACTTAAATTAACGCATATTGAATTTCTTAGTAAATACAAAAAAAATTATTTTTTAATTCAGGATTTTCGTTTGAATTTATAAACTGTTTAGATTTCTAAATAATTTTATCGGTACAAATAATTTTATCGTTGATGTACATACTTAAGTTTATGTACGTATTTTTTATACATACATATATATTTGCATATACTCTATGTTTGAAGTATTACAGAATATCAAATAGCTATCGAATATGTTCACATACATGTATGTGTTGTATATATATTATATATATGCTGCATATTAAGAGTTTCTTCTTTTGTAGAAAGGTAATAAATATGAATAACAGATTTAAAATTTTATATTTAAAAAATACATTGGAAATGAAATAATTATAAAAATTAATTATAATTACATAAAAAGTCATTTTAAAAATAAAGATAACAAATATGTTATTTTAAAATTATTTCAATTAAAAAACAATTATTGCTTCGAAAATATTTTCATGTAAATTATTTACTCTTAAAATATATTTTGGATAATTTAAAAATTGTCAAATTAAATATATTAATTATGGTTGAGCTATATCGCGCATTATTATTAATTATTATTTCATTATTAATTAGGTATGTAAGTTATTTTAAAGATATAAAATTAATTAAATTTATTAATGATATTTCAATTAAATATCCTTCATTTCAATATAAAAAATTTTTTTTTTAATGTAATTCGTACTGTTATCCATAGCACATGCATCCTGAAATCGTTTATACAAGAAAGTTTCGGTTAAGTACTCTGCCGTCTTAGGGACCAAATCCTCGGAACAGTATCACTTTCGTGAAGAAAAAATATATAAAACTGATTACCGAGTTAAGGAAGGCAAGCAGCAAACTTGACTTCCACTCTGATAAGCCCGTATCTTGTTTAGTTAGTTGAAAAAAGAACCTATTACGAATAATAAGTATGAAAGAATAGAATGAATAAAAATTGAATAAAAATTGAAGAAGAGCCAGGAAGGAAATCACAAGCTCACTCGAAAACACGGTTCTGACGTTTTTTAATAAAGTCTTCGTCTTGGTTTACCTTATTATTGCTTTGGTGTACTTCCTCCCATCTAAATAAGCTTGTAGAGTTACAAATATTTCAAATAAATTAATTAACGTTATTAAAAATTAATTAATTGCATGAAATAAATTAGTTGCATAATATCTTAATAATTAGTTTTTGATAACGATGCGATAATTGGATATTAGAAGATCTCAATTTTTCGATGAATTAAAATTTTACCTTAAAATTTAATTCAGTTCGTTAAAGTATAATATTGATTTTATCCAATAATACAGAAATAATTTTTACATTCAATATTTATCAAAAATGATACTATAGTACATTCTAATATATGTGTATTTTAATAATAAATATAATAAAAAAATGAAAAATATACAAAAAAAAATATTCTTTTCAATAAATGTTTTAAAGTTCAGAAAACTAAAAAATTGAATATTATGCAATTAAATATTTATTGCAATTAATTATCATAGCTAATTTATTAAAATTGTAATGATTTAAAATTTCTCTTAATTGTCTTATAAAAATAATCTAGAATTACGCGAATACGAATTTGCGAAAATTCAGAGTGCAATTTAAATTCATTGAAATAGAAGTTTTCATTAAGCTTTTCAAAGATATTTTAATGTATAGTCAATGAATAGAAATTATTAAAACTGGATATAACTGGAAGTATTTTTCATTAATTTTCGGCTAGCAATTAAGGGAATTCGTCGAGTGATTAAGACAGTTTGATGGTTGACTTTCATTATGGGCAATGAAATGACGATGTAAGATGAAAAATAACTTGCAATGAAAAATAGTTGAAAGAGTTCACGTGATACATGTAAACCAAGTGAAGTGGCTTTTGCGACCACAAATGCACCAGCCTTTGCTCTTTGGCTATAATTCGAAACTCGAGTGGGAGGGGGGAGCTGCTGCGATGATTGTCGACATGGCCAACTTGTAGTAAACGCTCATTCCCGCCCTTTCCATCTCTCTCTCTCTCTCTCTCTCTCTAGCGTGTTTGCGTATTGTTGCCAAGTGCTCTGGAGTTTTAAGTTGAGTCGATTGCGGGTTCACTCGCATGCCAATACGAGTGATGCATTGCATTACTTGCGAGTTACACCGAGGGGAAAAGGTATTTAGTTTTCAATTTCAATACTTTGCTAATGGCACAACTTAAGAGAATGGTTGTGTAGATCCTCACGAGCAAATGCCCGCCTCTACGACCTCTATGCAATAAAAATTAGCCATCAATTATGACGACCGACTCTCTCGACAATTTTTCTCTCATTTATTTGGCAATTCAAATTGGACTCCATTCATATTTACTCGTGTACATAGGATCTACATTTCATACAGAATCATCCATTACTGTCAAACTTAATTTCACTTTAAATGTTCACGGGGAACATATATTTTGAAAAAGAGAATTCTGTAAATCAGATAAAATGTAATCCCGAGATGTAAGATTTACACTTTAGTGATTCTCGCATAAAAATTTCCCGAATAATAAGATCGTGCATGATTCATCGTTTTTTCTCCAAATCTTGGCATACTCGAATCGCCGAATCTTCCGCGTTTTCAGCTTCCACTCGGAAAGATGTGAACGCATCGTTCTCGATTTTCCAATTGCAATGCTCGCCGAAACACGTCCTCCCTGTACAGATTCTTTGCTCGAGTTTTTCACGCGCAGGATACAAAACTAGTATTGGCTCTCGAGCGAATCGCATAAATCGCACCTGCGCATGTGGAAGGGTAGTTTTCGGAGTATTTACGCCTCCCCGATGCCGTTCTTTTTCCGCCCCTCCTGCGGTTTTGCGTACAAAGCAGTCGCGCGACCCTATTCAACATTGCAATATCATTTAAATAAGAAACTTTCCAGCCTCGCCCCGATGCGTCGGGGTGGATTGCGCCGGAAAAGATTCAAGAGATGCTGAGTCACCGCCCACCTAATTACATGCTTGCTTCGTGATATATGAAAGCGCATGGGTTCGCGAGTCTTCCGATCCGCAAAGTTCGTTAACTTTTCCAAATAGAGTCAGAGAAAGATGTGAACTAATTTTTCTCTTTATAGCCTTGAATTAAGACGTATTTATCGTAAACGAAATTCTCTCTGTCCCCAATCCCCTCCCTCTCCTCCCCCGCCGCTCCTTTTTCAACTCTCTTCCGCCTTGGCTCTTCGACGACGAGCCGAACTAATTACACGGTATCATTCACTCCTGAAAAATTTTGCTTTATTAATTAAACAAAACATTAATTTCAAATTCTATCCTGTATGGTTTATTTAAAATTTTTTAATACGTGTCTTATGTTGTTCAACATTTTTTAAATCTATTTAAATATTAATTTGCAATAAGAATATTATTATGGTATTTAGAAATACTTTGAATACATTATATTTTTATATTTATCAAAAATCTACATTGGTATGTTTTATTACACCAACGTTTCAAT
Source organism: Eupristina koningsbergeri (assembly GCA_018907245.1). Taxonomy (NCBI): domain Eukaryota; kingdom Metazoa; phylum Arthropoda; class Insecta; order Hymenoptera; family Agaonidae; genus Eupristina; species Eupristina koningsbergeri. The sequence continues at coordinate 1,922,837 of JACCHV010000035.1, forward strand.
CTAAGCATATTACATGGAGGAGGAAGTAGAAATCTCACATCATATTATATTATTATTATTCTCATTAACAAACAATTTATTAATATTTATTTAAAGTTTTTATGATTAAGGATAGATTTTATTTAGATTTTTAAATATTTAGTAATACTATAATCGTTAGCTTAACACTCCGGAAATAATTAATATTGATTATGATAATTGATAATAAAAATTTATTCAATTAGGATATGTAATGATAATCATTAAAATACATACGTCTGTGGTTTATTTTTTTTGTAATTTTCGAAGAATGCAAATAACGTACAATAAATTATTGAATATCAGATAGCAAGGCAAATATGAAATTTTAATATTGAGTGAAGGTAATCGAAGCGGCCGCACAATCAGAAAACCCTATTGTAGCACATGAAAAAGCAACTTGGAAACGGTTGTGTTCATTATAGTATGTCCTACTATTGACACTGTAAAAGAAGTAAATTAGTTAGCCTGTAATATTTTCCAATGCCCATCCATATCTGATGTGTTTACAAACGAAAAGTAATTTTATTTTTATTCCTGATAAGTCAATAAATGCGAGAATCTAAATATTCCTTCACTTTTTTTCTTCAATTTTTATTGTTATCTATGACTCGGTGAATATAAGATAGGACTTTATTTCAACTTTATCAAGTTCTTTATTTACTGAATATTATTTTTATAATCAAACATACAATATGAATTAATCAGGTACAATAAAACGAAATATAAATAGCATTCGTCAATTTATTTTTATTTATTGTCAGAGTTGATAAGAAAAAATATTACACTGCATTTAAAATAATAACACAAGACAAGGAATAATCTTTGTTCCATTGAGGCATTCGATGTAATAGGTATTTATTACTCATAATTCCGAGTAAATTTCTACTGCACAATGAAATTAAAATTCAAATGAAAACGAGACGAAATATATCGATTTGATTTCCATTACTTTTGAATTATCGCGTCAATCCCGCAGCTTTAGACCAGAGCTACGTGCTGCCTCCCACCCCCCCCCCACTTTCCACCATCTTTCGAAATAAAACCAGTGAAAAAGCTGCTCTCCCTTTTCCAACCCTTAAGAAAAGCTGAGAAAATCCAATTGGAGATAGGACAAGAAAGGCGACGGCGTTGATCGTCGCGGGACCAATCCTCTGCAACGGAGACCCTCGCCGTCCTCTTCCTCCTCATCTGCCCCGTAGATGTTATTATTATTCAGGCATTGCATCCAAGGGCTGACATCACGCGCGCACATGCATCACTTCGACGGCAAGCTAGACAATAGCTCGATACCATCTCGAGTTCATATAATTCACGGAGGAAGTTTATACGCAACGCGTATGAGCCTCCGAGAAGACTAATTTGCAAATTCCCCCGGTGCTTTCGCTCAGATTGAACTTTGCCAACTCCTCCCCCCTCCCCCCGCCCCACCGCCACCGCCGCCTTCGCTCTTACTCACTTATTCATTCATTCATTTTGGATGCCTGTGTCAGTCTCCTGATGTGCGAAGCTAAAAAAAAGTCCCGAAAACCAACGTGAAGCTTGTACACAAGATACAATTATGATAAAAAAGGCCGAGTTTTTGCGAGGCACCTACCTTTGCTTGTACAAAAGTTATAAGCTGTTTTACGAAATTTGCACACGTATCTTTTACGGAATGTATTCTACCTGCTCATATTTTTTTACATTTTTCAGTTGTATTTATTCGTGCAGACTCTTTAGTATTGCTCTTTGGTACAATAAAGTTAGCGAATATTATGAGATTATATTAAAAATTTATTCTTTTTTGTCTCTACAACAGTCGACTAGAATGATAATAATGAAAATTATAGATCAAGTTAAAGATTGAAGCTTAAATACAATTAGGCTTTTCATGCTTTCAAACAAAAAACAAAAAATCATTTTATTGGTGGGAACCATGAACATTATATGCAAGAATAATCATTGAAAAAACATCTACATATTCAAATATTAAATAAACTATTATTATGTATAAAGTTTAATAATACATAATGCTTTTGCAAGCTTCATTGTAGAATCAATTGGTATATTATTTATTACGTTTTAAAATAAAGAAATTGAAAAAAAAAATTTCTTTCTATGTTATAATAAAAATATAAATTTTTTATTTTAAAAATTAAAATTTTAAATAGCTTTGGATTTAAGTTTTGCATAATATACTTAAAATATTATTATTAATTCTTATTAAATAATATTTTTAAAAATGTTTATGTAATTTTTAATTTTCTTAAATTAATTTTTATAATTTATACGTATCTACATCTATTATATTACAAATGATGTTTATGGTATACTGACATTCCAGTTTTTACATCAATATATATAATACATTTATGTGGACAAAAATTAATTTGTTATTATTATGTATTTATGGTTTATTTTTTCATAATTCATTTTTTCTTGAAATTAAAATTTTAATAATTAAATAAATCAATATTAATGCATTTTCCATTAAAATTATTTAACTCTTCTTTATATTTATAGGATTGTATGAATATAAAAAAAAAAAAAAAAAATAAACATTAATTGTTGTCAAACACTTTAAATACGCAAGTTTAATAATAATTTAAGATTAATCAGAGATATTATATTTTTGTAATACAATTTTTGAAATAAAACAATTGTTTAATTATTTTTAAAAAACAATATTTCTTTTATCGACGAATTTAGCATAATTAGAGATGAATATTTGAATAGAAAATTTAGAATACATTCAAGTGAATATGTAAATTGGAATTTTACATAATTAATACAGATAAGTTAAATTAATGATACGATGGAACTCTTTATGATCTAAATAAAAATTGAGAATTAAATCAATAAATTTAATAATAATAAAAACAATGATTTTTTTTTTTAATTGACGATTCGATTGTAAACTTTTTAGCTTGGAATATTGTAAAACGTGGTAGCTTTAATATATTTTCTAATAACGTATCCGTTGAAATTTAATTATCTTTTGTATGATTAATCAAAAAATTAATGAAAATTATAGAAGAGAAATAGGAGGGAATATAAAGGGAGTAAAAAATTCTCCATCGTATTTCCATTCCGAAGGAAAACGAGTCTCTCACGCTCGCACGTGATTAGAATTCAATAACTCTGTAATGCAAAATTGGTTTTCATTTCCGAGTGTCGAATGTTAATTTACAAACTTTCTACGAATCACGCGTGCAAAGTAAACAAAATTAAAAACTGAGAACAAAAGTTTACATTAAGTTAATAATCATGAATTGCTGGGGTAGCATGGTGATTAAAATAGTCGTGGGGTTTGGCGCGCGAAAAGAACCTCTGCCACGTTGGGCGGGGTGGGAGGGGTGGTTAGTAGGAAGAAAGGACGAAGTCGGGGTAGTTGTATCGATCAGGGTTAAGAGCTGATTCATCCCTCACTAGCGAGAATGCGAGTGCAGTGTGTAGTGTAGAGGTCCGGACATCGACCTTGTTTTAACTATTCCTTAGTAAAGAAGCGAGAAACGAGACCACTTGCTACCGTAAAATTGCAATCCTACACACCTGGAAATTTAAAGTCAATTTTTTTAATTTATTTATTCCGACGTTCAATAAGGAACGAATCGTTTATTATCTTCGAATTAAGTTAATAAACTGACGATTTAAGAGAAAAAATAAAAACAAATACACCATTTGCGTCGGTCACTCCAAATTGATTTTCCATCTTTATGTGAGCTGTTGAAAAAATCGACATACTAGTTTTACTCCCAATGACCTGTATATTGAATGGAAAAAAATAAAAATCATTACCGATAACACTAATTACCAGTTATAAAATTCTACAAATACATAAAAAAACTTATGTACAAGAGATATGAAGAAATTATAAAAAAAATATGAATTGTAAAAAATTTTATACAATATAATCTACATCTAAATTATACGATTAAATAAAGTATGACAGAAGTATAAAGATTTGTTAGATTTATTTAAAATGTAAAATCCATATTATATCAGATATTAAAAGTATAATTAAATTTAGATGAATATGATAAATCTAGTCACGTACTTATAGAACGACATTATTCACGTACAAGAGAAAATAAAAAAAATGAAAGAAAATTTTAAAAGGATGAAGATGTTAGTATTCCTAATAAAATCTTTCGCATTCAGAATGAGAACAGAATAAGCATTAAAAGCAGCCAAATGAGAATTAAAAATAGTTTTTAATTTTAATAATAATAATAATAATAATATTTTTCGCCATTTCATTGAAGCAATGTTGAATGTTACAAATAAATATAATATATGAATTTAATGATTGTTTATTATACAAATAATAAGCGCTCGTATTGGGCTACAACTATTTCACCGTATGTTATTTCATTGGATAAGCGTCATTGTAGAAATTTTAAGCCTATTGATATTGCAGTTAACAATGGGTGATGCGGTGCTAATAAAACTTTAGAGTATCTAGAAAACTTTATATTATCTCATTTAATCGACCTTATCTCAAAAGAGAAGACGCTGCAATTATGGACAGACTCGAATGGATCCCGCATATTATTCGGGTAAATTAGTGGTCCCTCCCTCACTCTTCTGCTCGAGGGTGTGCACGTGGTTTAATGGCTAATGTCTAATTTCCCAAATCCACGAGCTTTACGTGGAGCCCTGGACAAGACGCGACCGCTTCTTCCGTCCCCATTGATTTTAGATTACCGAGCTACATGTTTTCCTGCAGTTTCGCCTCTTATGAAATACAGTCGTGCGCAGTTGGGCGCGTGTGCGTGGGATTGGGCGGGCGGATGTGCACACCGACACACGGAGAGTCCGATCCAAGATTGTCAGTGCAGTTGTCATTGCCCGGGAGAGGAGAAGGAAGCGGAGTTTCGGTGCTTTCTCGGGTCTCTTTGGGCCAGCAAGAACGAGGAAGATGAGGAAGACAAGGAAGACAAGGAAGACGACGACGACGACGACGACGACGACGACGACGACGACGACGACGCGGAACTATGTAAATTCAGATTAGAAAGGCCTGTAGGAGAGAAGCCCGAGGCTTCCCATTCACAGAGGCAACACACCAATGCCGAAGCCCCATTTAAGCTTTCAAAGATGTATCTAATCCCTCGCCATCTGAGCATAACTTCTTGCACCCCTGCAGATTCGCCCCTATACATCTCCGCCCTCGGTGTTTGTTTCCCGCCCAATCTCTCTTTCCTTTCCCGACCTCTTTCATCCCGATTACACCTTGGTGTGCTCTTTGATTTGTGTTGACTGTGTTGCTACACCCAGGCACATGCGTGAATGCGCGTCCGTACGTGTGAGAAAATGAGTATGAAGGAGATAAAAACTTTTCCAAAAATGAAAAGAAGTTGGAAAACTAGCCTTATTTTCATCACTCTCTGCAGGCATTTTTATGAAAACTCAAGCGTGCTAATAATCATGATTTCACCTCCACTGTTATCGCCAAAGCCATCGCTTCTCCATTCAGTTGCCTTTTAGCACAAAAATTTCCAATTTCTTCAAATAAACAACGGTATAGTGTAAGCATTTATTCAAAAGCACGTATGATTTATATATTCAAAAATAACAATTTATGTTTTGTTATTTTATGTTTAACAACTGCTTCAATTTCAGCAAAACGATAAATAATTCTTCATGGAATAAACGATCCAATTTCTATCTTTTCAACAAAAAGAGAAAGATTGATCCAATAGATGCAATAAGGATTTGTTGTATTTAAAAAAATTTAGTCATTCCAAAGTCATTAAGCAATGTAAAAGAAAAGAATAGGTAAAGGAGTAGAGAAAAATGTTGAAGAGAACAGGTGCGCTATTATTTGAATTGTATTAAAAATAACATCGTAAGTTAGAGTAACGAGAAATAATGGTAAAATATTCCTTTTGAAAGTAGAGCTAGTTATTAAGAATGTAATGCACGATAAAATAAAGCAAAATGGTAAAATATAATTGAGTATTATTTCGGTAATATGTCGGAGGAGCCGTATGGCGCAATCGACAGTTACAGTACAATTACAATTTAGTAATTTTTTTAATCTAAATAATACAAGTACGAAGATGTATTGTAAAATGTATTGCAAATAAATTGTAAATATTGAGAGATAAAGATAAAGAGAAAGAGAGACAATAATCATCGTACATCTTTGTTTTGTAAATAGTTAAAAGTTTAAAGGCCGATTGCGAGGGCGACTAAAATGCACCAAGGGATAAATTGTTTTTACCAATGGGCAGAAGCCGATGACGAACAGGATTCGACAGAAGAGACAGGATTCGGAATGAAGAAAGAATGAAGAAAGAATGAAGAGAAGCGAGAAAGCCGAAACGCCAAAAACGAGCCTGAAAAGCTCTGTGGTAAAAAAGAACCGAGGCGTAAACAAACTGGATGGCGGGAGATTTTTCGAGGCCAGCCATTAAAAATTAATCTTTCCGTTTGATAAGTCGAGGGCTGACCGGGAGTTTGATCTCGTGGTTAGAGTTACGTGAGTCGCTGTCGCTCTGATTCTCCTTACGATTGAGTCGGTCTTTAACTGACCAGCAATAAATGCAACGCTGCAACCTAAGCCCCGAGTTCATATTTTTATTTTTATTCTTGAATGGGTTTTGAACGAAAAGATTCCTTTCCCCATCCCCTTTATTTTTATTTTATTTATTTCCGTGTTCAACGAATTACTCCTTGTTGATTGCGGTGGTACGAGTGATTTTTACCTTTCTCTAATGGAAACTGGCATGATTCTAGAAAGCATTAACTGCTATCATTATCAATACAGATTTTCATTCGCATATTGCTACTTCTCTATTAAATGATGTTCTTTTTAAATTAAATAACTTTGTTTATTTTCCAATTGATACGCTATATTCATGCTTGAAAAGAAACTCCCACTGGGATTTATTAACATTTATTATTTTATATTATAATAGAGTTATAATTTTTTTTTTTTTTTTTTTTTTATATAGACTAATTAAGGTTAAACGCACACTCTTATTATTTTGTTAGTTCGGTATAATGTATTTTCCAAGAAAACAATTATTTCGCCATATGATTAAATGGAAATTAATATGCTTTCAGGCTGATCTGTCTTGCAGAAACACAATGCAAAGTGTTGGAGCCATCTACACACATACCAACTTCGTTACATTGAAATATGTTACAGATGCTTGGGGAACTGATTCAAATGGGTTCAGACTTGTTATTACAGCTGTTAAAGATCCCAGTGAGTAAAGTTGATTAAGTATTATAATTGAAATTAACTTCATTTAATGATGTTATGTTGTAATAACTAATTTATAGAACACTAGACTTTCATATCCTAATAACATTGTTATAGATTACTTAAATTTTAATAGTTTATTATTAACTTTTCTAAAACTTTACACATAAAAAATTTATTGCACACTACTAAAAGTTGAAATTTTATTGAAATATGTCGAAAAATTTATTGAAAATACTTAAGAAAGAATTTATGAAAGAATATTTTATTAAAATATTCATTTTTTTTTTACAAAAATATAAATAAATTTACAAAAAAAATAAAAAATATATTTAATCGTATAATAAAAGTTTTATCAACTATCATCATAAATACACGAGGCTACTAATATGTATTAAACTGAATCTAATAAAAAATTTCAAAATATGAAGATCATTTCTTAGTGAATTTTTCTAGTGATTCCAAAAATAAAATTTTATTTTGTGATAAATTGGAATAGTAATAGTAGAAAAATATATATAATAAATAAAACTAGAATGTAAATAAATTTTTTTAGATGGTATTGTAAAGTAAATACAAGTAACAATAAATGTAGCCAACAATCACTTATATTTTTATTTTAATGAATTCTATAAAAAGTGGATATAAATATATAAATTTTATAAAATTAATTTTAAAATGGATAAGAATTATTAAAAATCAAATCTTATAAGCAAAAATTAATTTTTTATAAAAATACAGTAGAAAATGTATCATTGTTGATGATGCAAATAATAAACATAACAATTTAATTAGATGAAAAGATTTCATTATTATAGGATATAAGACTTCGCATAAGCTTAGTAGAAAAAGAAAGTATAGACTATTTCTTGATTATTTAAGTATACCTGTATTTATCTCATTAATATTAATTGCTTACTATTTTTAATTTATTTAACTTTCTAAATAGAATAATTTACTGTGACAATATTATTAGTTAGATATTCCAATTTTTGCAATAAGTATAGTTTATTCAAATTTTAATCATTTTTTATATAAATTATTAACATATATAAAAAAATTTCAGTAAAATTATAAGTATCATATTGTGTTTAACGATATTTAGAAATTGCATAATATAATAATAACAATTATATAATAATAATAATATTTTGCCAATAAATGCATTCGAAATAATTTTAAAATAATAACAAACATATATCATACTGGAGGCGTAAAATAAAATTTATTAATTTATAAAAAATGAAGCATATATTTCGAAAAGTAGATTTACTTTCAAAGTATAATTATAATGGTATATATTTTTACACATAAGGCTCCAAACTACAGAACAAAATATAAAGAACATTTTGAATATATTTACTTATAAAAATAAAATGAAAGTATTCGTTTTGTGAATAGAATATTTGTTTCATACATTCTTCGTCTACACTTGAGAATAGAAATTCGAAAAACATAGTATCTTTGGAGAATTCCGTAATAGAGAAACAGTTTACGATAGCTAGTTTCAACGTGAGTAATTGGTTAGTTTGAAGTTCTGAATTTTATTTGTACAAGATGTTTTCATAGTTTGTTTAAATACATTCTATTTATTTTTCCCATCCTGGAATCTAGAAAGAAATTTCGTTTTTACAAATATTATTTAAAAGCCATGACAATGATTGCTTTAATATCATATATTATGTTGTATGTATATTTGGCCGGATATGTGGATTTATTTGTGCAAATTTTGTAAATTTAAAATAAGATTTATTTTAATAATTTCTTAAATATTATGGCTAAAAGTATATTGAATAATATATATTTTATTTCAATTATACATTATAATTATACGATAATGTAAAGTACAAAGATTTCATTTGCAAAATTAAGAAAACATGTTTTCATTATAATTTTTTGACATTTTTAATGGACGATTATATATTTAGATTTATATACAATAATGAACAAACGTATATAATTATTCAATCGAGGTTTATAATTTTATTTCAAATGCAAGATTGAAAATGATTATAAAGTACGTCTACTCGGGTACGTACAAGAATGCTTTAATATCAGTTTGCACTTGATTAGATTTTTATATGTAATATCAGAATTACATAAAAAGAATGAAAAATATTTCAATATAAAGAGGACGAATGCATTGGTAGTATCAGTCTGAGTGGGGTAATTTTTAATAGAATACGGAAAACCATGGAATTCGATTTAACTTGACTGTAATTTACCATATTTTTTGTATTCACAAGGAAAAGACTCCGGAAACGTTGATTCATGCGTTGCAGCTGGAATTCCGTTTCGCTTTACATTCGCATTCACGTGCCTCTGCCTTTCTTTGTATCTTCTTTCTTCGTCCTTTCGTATTTTTTTTTATTCTCGGGCAGTAGTTGCTCGCACATCTCACTGGCCTATTTTTCTCTTCAATATTCTCATACACATGCTTCACACCTCTTGCACACAAACTGACTTGCACCATTCTTTCATTTCTACACATGCACATCTATGCTTATACCTCTGTCCCTATTTCAGCTATTTTTCTTTTTCTTACCCCATTTTCTCCGCCTCCCCCTCTCTCACTCTATCTATCTATCTATCTATCTATCTATCTATCTATCTATCTTTCTCTCTTTCTCTCTTTCTCTCTTTCTCTCTTTCTCTCCATATATATTTATCCATGTGTACTTGCGCCCATACGCATTTCAAAATCGCAAGTGTATATTTAATTTTTTACTTCAGCGGCGACTTATTTTTGGATTCAATTCATGTTTTCAGTTTCAAAATTTATATGTGTATAACGATGTCGATGATCATGTCGAAGCACGCAAATCGGTTACTTTCTCGTCTTAAATCTATTTTTCTTTTTCATAAAAATTTAATTTGATTATATGTTACTTTTGAAATATATATCAATGTAAATATAAGATTAACAAATAGTTAATGAGTTAATGCATAATTTCATTAAAACTTACTTTTAACTCAACTAAAGTTCTATGCATACAACTTGTAATTTTATGAATTACATAAATTATTCAACTTTTTAATTATTACTCTCTTTAATATTATACAAATGCATTTAAATTTTAACATTTTTTTTAACAAATGCAATCCTTTTGGTTAAAAATATGATAAGAATGTTGTGATAAACTTGTATTTCAATTTATATTTAATTTTGTATTTATTGGCATAGAGGATAATAATAAGTATCTTAAATAAAGAATCTTCTAGTGTATTTATTTAGATTCAATTATGTTAATTAATCTTTGGAAAATTCAAAAGAATTTGCGCATTATATTAAATAAAAAATATTTTTTCCATTATTAAAGGATAGAAGGAAACAATTTATATTGAAAATAGCATGAATACTTAAAAAAATATATAGTATTCTTAGATATTTAAAAGTATAGAAAGTTTACTATATATTTAAAGTCGTATGATATGGATCATTAAGTTGATATGTACCAATAAATATTTTTCGTCTTATGTGATGCAATCGAATTCCATTATAATACATAATATTATAATACATATAAAAAAAAAAAAAAAATATCAATTGGCTGCGGTAAATTTATTCTCGTTTTACAATCGTCATCACTTTTATTTTATTTATTTTATTTTATTTCTGTGAAAAAATGCATATATTATTAATTTTTAAATCGCCTATTCAAAGACATAAATATAAGAAATTATTGTAGAATTTTGTAAGATTCAATTCGATCAATCAAGAATATTTTATTTAAAATCAAAGAGGAGAGGTGTAATTTGCGTTAAACTCTTTAACAATGGAATCAAATGACTCTTGCAGAAATGTAGCTCATGAATTGCTCTTTTTTTTCTTTTTTTCTTTTTTTCTTTTCAAATAAAAGAAAAATAATTGAAAAAACGACCTTTATGAAAACAGATAGATCTCAACACTTGCATTAAACACAATGATCTATTTTCATCATACTTACGCGCACCTGCTTGACACATATAGTGCCATACCCACCCATGGACACACATACCTGTACACACATAAAGATTGAAGACAAGTGGGAGTACGAGACTTGCACAGCTGAAAGCACTTACGTAACTATGTCATCCAGTTCTTCTATACTAAATGCGTCTTTATCGCGCATAAACGTACCAAAAGGAACACGTACTATTATTTAATTTTCTGCATCTTTTCTTGTTGATTTAAGCCACTATTCTATGACTTATTCTTATATTCACTCCTCGAATCATGCAAAATTTATATGAGAATCAATTCAATAATGCCAACGTTCTTTTGAAGTTTATAATTTACTTTATTCAAAGTGGGGAAAAAAGTTTAACAGATTTCTTATACATTAAATGTAAATTTAATAAGTTTATACGCCTGTACTTGAATTATCATCAATAAGTATTCATTATCAATTTGCCTATCGAGTTTATTTTTTATTAATATTTCATAAATTTATATTATTTATTACCCTGTAATTATATGATTTTTTTATCTATGAATAAAAAATTTGCACTTGTTTTAGTCTTTTTCTCAGCATTCATTTTTTTCTTTTATTTAAAATTATTAAAATAATTAAAAAATTTTTTAAAATCTAAAATATATATTTTATTTTAACATTCAATCATACAATTATAATTGACTATTTATCAATAGGAACTAAGTAAGCTTTTATTATTTAAATCAATTGTATCTTATTAGATCGATACTAGAAATACGTTAATAAAAAAAAAATTATAAAATTTAAATAAAAAAAGATAAACTTAATATTTTTTTGTAAGACGGTTTATTTACTATCGTAAAAAATGAAATCTAGAGATCTTTCTGTAATTTATCCATGAAGATGACTGCCGAAAAAACAAATTTTCCTTCTAATTCGCGTCACTTCTCGATGTCGGAATTCCGTTTGTACATTGGATAGGTAATTTGTTTCACTTACATTCCTACGTTGAGTTGTTATTAAATTATTGACACTTGCATATTGTGAATTATAGCCACAGGGACACATCACTCGGTCATCTGTTGGTTCATAAATGTATTTTTCTCGTCAAGAAAAAATATCTCCTTACTCGAAAAGGAAAAAAGCTGATCACTAAAATTTTGATTGTAATTCAGAACATATGTTATATTAATTTATAGTTTTGATTCTAATTTAGTATTTTTCGTCTTGAATATAAAACTCGTACGATGTCCACCATACACTCTACTCCTCCCACTTAAATTTGCAATTAATTCAGCCTGCAATTATTTTTCCAATAATATAATAATATAATAATAATATGATGACCTTTTGCATTCTCTCGAGACTACCTCATGCATCGCCCACAAAATCCCACCAATGTGTCTTTGAAACGTTCGTTTTTTGCGGGAAACCTTCGATTCATGAAATCAGTCTCAAACATTTTATTAATTAACTTGATATTACACCTAAAATTTTAAATTATAATTCTTTTTAAAAATATAAATTAATTAATTTTGTAATAATAAATTTTTTTTCGCAAATTCAATTACAAGATATATATGTATAAGTTATACAATGGATATTTCTCATAATATAGCAGATTACCAATTACATATCATATATTATAACTGATATAGATTAAATGTAATGGGACTAAGCTTCAAAGAAATGCTTTGCCAGATTTCAAATTATAATCTACAGGAGTATAATTTATGTAATTTAGTCGATCCTCTCCAATTTAAATGGTTATTTCTTACATTTGACTTCTTCCGTAGTATATTGTATTTATATTAAATAAATATTATAAATGCTTAGTATCGAGATTTCTATTTTAAATTTCTTTAAAGAATTTCAAAGTTACTTAATGAAGAAACTTTATTTACCTTCCTCAAGATAAAAATTACTGTTTTTAAAATAAATATTTTTTAAAACTTATTATGTATTAACAAATTAACAATACACTTACATATGAATAAACTCTTGCTCTTTTTATTATGTTGTAGAATTCAAATAATTTAATTTCGATATTTTTTTTAATATATTGGTAAATTAATAGTATATAAAAGAGTGATCTTTTTCTACAAAATTTTAATAAATAAAATTACTGAATTTCACAAAATATAAAAATTATGAATATTAGATTAACAAGATATTTTTTTTTTTAAAGAATCTGTAATATCTGTAATATTTTTATAACTAGATGAAGAATTCAAATTAATTTGAAAAATATAAAAACATTTTTTTTTAAATTGAACTTTATTGAAATCGTTGCATGCTAACAATTAGTCGATATTAATATTTATTAAAGTATAATTTTGCTTTTTAAATTTTGTAAATTAAAAATAATTTTAATAAGATTGAGTAGTATTACACTTGAAGCTGTAGATTAATTTAATTTGTAATTCAAATAAGAGTAAGAGTAATAGCATACAATGATTTATTGCCCACTTGTAAGCTATTTTTCTATTTACTAGCATGCACCTTGAAATAACTAGATTTTTTTCACAAAAAGTGACTTACTTTTCGTTTATTTCAATTTAACACGCATTGGATTATCCTAACTACCATGGAAATTCCATTCACATTTAATTTAATAAAAAATTTACGAGAAACCACCAAAGTAATATTAAATGATTTGAAAAAAAGAAAACAAATATTAATTGAGTATATTTTGATATTCTTGCATGAACACGTGACCGAGAGAGACAACATTGAATTTCTAATGTTTTCGAAAAAAATGCATTTCACCCACTTTTTACGATCGTTTTTATTATTTATCGATCGTTCTTTATATTTTCCCTTCGGATAATGGATTTTACTTGGATTGAAGGCTGCGGTTCAGGTGAAATGGAGAAACTAGAGACTACGGAGCTTTTCTTTGTTTTCTTTCTAGTTGAAATTCATTTGGAATAAGGAAGCTAGTTACGTGTGTCGGAGATTCCGTGTCGAATCCAGTGACGGAAAATTGTAAATTGCAAAAATGTTGAATCATCTTTACTTTCGGGAATTTCATATTTAAGAGGGATTCAAGATTAGTCGCACGCATCCTTGACGAATTGGTGTTTTTTGCATGATCCTCAAAACAATGAAGGGAATGTATTTTCAGATAATGATTCATTTTAGTAGCATAAGACTAAAGACAACTTAAAAGTATGCATAAGTTAATAAGGGAATGAAGAAAATCGATGGTTGTTCAATTTTTAAGAAAAAAATTAAAAAGAAAAAATGTAAAAACAAGACTACAAAATTGATTTTATCGAATATGCAATTTATATGATCCTTTATTATAATACGATTCGATACACTAATGATCTTGAATTTTTATAAATTATTACTTCCTCAATTGGCTTTTGCAGAAAAGGTAAAAACAAAAAATGGTTAAACTAAACATACATTGCTAGTGTAGGTTGGAAAAAGCTAATTATATTTATTTTATTCTTATGTAACTACCAACTTTAACGCGAATAATTTACGACTACAATTATTTTTCATTCGACTTTGAAATTTTTTACTCTAATAGCATATCTTTATGTACATCTGCATATTTTGTCTGGGACGGGTGGTTGGGTTTTAAGATGTTCGTCCACATCATTCTCGCACGATTTCTCAGCCAATATGGATTTCTATATAAAAATTCCGAATGATTTAAGGGTGCTAAGAAGAGAATGTGTTTTTCAAAAGCGATGTAAACATGAGAGTATATTTTTAATGTAATTTTTTGTCACTAAAAAGTGTGTATATAAATATTTAAGTAAAATAAACCTTCTTCATAGATGTTAGTTTAAAATGTATTTAAATAGCATTTTATATTAAATAATTAAACTATTTTATATTAAATAATATTATAAAAAATATATAGACAATTTGTGTATTTTATTGTTTTGTTCAATTTTTTAAAAATAAACTGTGCGAAACAATTATGAATAAATGGGACAATGTCGATTTTCGTGCTCCAATTTTAGCAATACTACGTAAATTTTACTGCTCTTATTACTTTTATTGTATATATTATTTTCACCACACATTGTTCTTTATTCGATTTTAAATTACTTTATTTATTAGTGTATTGTTGTGTGCGTGCGCGTGAGTGTGCGTGTGTGTACATATATATAGATACAGATTAATAAGAAAAATTGTTATGCTTAACAACTCGTACCTTGAGGTAGTAAAAAAAAAAAAAATGAATGAAAAACTAAAACTTTTTTGATAATCAGATAATCGCATAAAATATTTGAATATATTTTCATATTAGTTAATTGTAATTGGTTCCAAATTTTGAAAAAAAAACAAAAAAAAAAATTCATTGTTTTTCCAATACATCAACTCACAAAACAATTATTATTCCTAAAATATTTCTTTTTCATTCGATGTATTTTTGAAAATTTATAATTTTAAATGAATGAAAGACTGTATAACCTATTATAATAGATACGATTATTATACTATAAATAAAAGGAAAAAAGGAGAGAAATAAAGAAAGACACAATATTAACATATATGCAACAGGCTCACATGCATATTTTACATGAAAAAAATAAATGTATTTTAGAAAATTAGAAGAAGAGCTAAAAATGATCTCACTCACTTCAAAATCAATAAGATATAATCCATCGATAAATAATTTTAAATTAATACGAAAGAGGCAAGCTATTATCATTAGATGCAAGAATTTGATGGGTGCACGAATCACACAAGCTTATTCACATGTTAATATTTGTAAAATATGTATATAGATAATGATAATGAAACATATCATGTTGATTTTTAGTTTATAATAATACTTGTATTATAATAAAAATTAATTTTTGGATCGTTAATGTTTCTTTTCTGAGAAGGGAGAATGAATAAAAATAACGCAATCCCGTAGCGAGGCCGATGAAAATATATAAGGTGTATTATAATTTAAAAGTATGAAGAAGAAAAAAACTTCTATTCTTGTAATGCGCTTTACACGTAATAGTAACGAGATACATTTTCCCAATAGAAATTAGGATAAAATTAGGAAGCCCTAAAACGAAGTTCTTTATTTCCTTATTATACATCAATGACTAGCATTATCTGCTCTCTCGTAAACACTATTTTAATACTGATATATCACTTTTTTTCTTCTTAATCTTATTATTATATTGATTTCATTTTTAATCAATTCAGATTTCTATGATCTTTTATAATATATATTTTTCATGATTTTTTATATCGATACAACTCCTGTACAAGACCAATTATTTTATAATACATTATTCAAATTGTAACATAGGTTTTCGGACATTTGGAAAATGAAGAGTCTGAATATAATACATTTAAAAATAGCTTCTTTTTATCTTTTCTATAAAGATAAGTTTTCATTTAAAAAAAATTGTCCATATATATTTTATTTAAAATAAATATTATAATATTATAAATTTTAATCTAAATTTTTTGGTTAAAAGTTTTAATTTTTATTTTAAGCGGATTATAAAATATATAGTGAATTTAATTTCAAATTTAATCGTATCTATTTAACTTTCTTTCAACGTATTTTTTAATTTGTGAATTCATTTTCATTTTAAATACATCATTGATTCTATGTTAAAAATTAATTCTATGTTAAAAAAAACTCTGAATTTCTATGATTTCAAGATATCTGATATATATTTTATGTAACTGGTTCATGCAAAATAAATAAATATAAATAAAAATAAAAAAAAAATAAAAATATAAATAAAAAAAAAAATACTGAATCAAAATTTGTATTAGAAAAATTCTTATTTTAAATTAACAGTTAAATATTAATTTCATATTAAAGTTTATTAATAAAAATAAAAGTTTCTAAATAAATATTTGATAAATTATACACAATGGAAAGTTTATACAGTGTATAATATTTAATAATTAAATTAAATTTAATAATAATAATTAACAAGAGTAAATATATTTAATTAAAAATAATTGTACTTTTTATTTGAATGGACTATGAAAGTATTTTAAAGCAATAAATAATAATTAATTGAATAAATTAATAATTAAGAAATGAATTTTTTACGTCGATTAGACCAGATGTACTTGTATAATTATACATTACTTGAATATTCCACGCAACTTCCTCGTATACAAATATGTAATTTTGACCATCATTGCAAGCAAACTTACTTTGCAACTACATGCTTTATTGTAAGTGCAAATAATTTAACCAATTACCATTGATATAAATCTGTTACAAACAACGTATCGCGCAAAGTTAGGAAATTATGTTTTAGAAAAATATTGCTTTTCAGTTACATAAATTATTCTATGACATTGTTGATTGATCGATATTTATTACAATTTTTAATGATAAATCAATTCCACTATTTATAATATTTTGTATCTCGCTTTTTTAATCCACATATTGTATAATAAATTTGTAAATAACAATATAAATAATTTGTTAACTTAATTTCTTTAATAATGTCGATTAATAATAAGCGGCACGAATTATTCTAATTTAATTCTTGGCCTCTTAATATTACTATTTAGAGATACCCAAGTATTTACCCCTGAGTCGCACTAACAAAATATTTAAAATTTACTAAATAATTTTTAATAGTACAAGTTACTTTTTAGATTGATTGTTATATTTCATCATGCAGATATTAGTACATTAAAATTATTTCATTTACTATTAAATATAGTTACCACATTAAGATTATCTCTACACTGTTTCTATAATTATTATCACTACTAATATATAAATTATTATTATCCCCATATTTATTATTTTAATGACTAGAGAATATTCGTCGTTTGTTTTATCACTGTTTGTATATTGTTTATCTAATTTATTCGACGTTAAAATCATCATTTCATAATTAATTTTTACTAAATTCATGACTTTACGATTACTATTGTAAAGGTTATTATTAACATCATAATATTATTCATAGCTTAAGTTCAAACGTCTTTTCTAGATTCAAACTTTTGTTTTCCTTCGATTATTGTTGAATAAAACTTTTGTGCGTGTTCCATTTAGGGAAAATGGGTTTGTGTAATATTTGTAAATTATCAACTTTTTATAAAATTAATTACATTAATAAATTTTTTTTTCTATACATCAAAAACCTTTAGCCCTATTTCGACTCATTGCAATTAGGAGCAACAAATTAATTATTTGTTTGCCATATCTAATATCTTAACAACCTTGCTTTAACTTTTATTAAAGGTGAATAAGGAAAATCTCTAAAGTAAACAACTTATAAGTTTTTATAATAATATAATAACGAAAATAAAAGTTACATGTATATTAAAAATTATGAAAAAATAAAATACAAATGCCATTATCAAATAATTCATAAAAAAAAATTAGTAAAAAAATTGTGTACATTCTTGAAAAAATGCAAGATACATAATGTAAATAGAAGTTTATTTTTTTAAGAATAAAGAATTTCTTAAGAATCTTTGAACAGTTATAAAATTCTTATTATATTCTTCTTATATAAAAAATAAATAAAACTAAGATTGAATGTAACTCTATAATTCGGATTTCTCAATATATACAAGGCACCTTAATCTGCAAAAATGAACAAATGCTTTACACGCTTTTCGTTTTTTCAAATTGATTATTATGTTTACTATAGATAGATTATTTTAAATACTATTTCTATTTTTGTAAATTATTAAAAATTTTAGTTCGCCATAATTAAATTATTGATTTAATAATAAAACATATATGAAGATGGATAATTATTTTATGTTATAATAAAATACTTAAAAAAATATAATAACAAATCAATTATGTGTTTTGTTTTTCATTTGTTTTTTTTTTTTTTTTTTTTTTTAATTTTACTGCATAAAATATGAGGATAAATAACAAATGTTTATTTTTAATAAGTTAAAAACAAATATGTTGAACTATTCATTAATTAAATGGAATTTCCAAATTAATCTCTTAAATACCGCTCTTGTTATTTCATTCTTTTATTAATATTTAAAGGTGAAACTTTAAATAAACCAAGAAATTCTGTGTTGCTTGAACTTACACCATCAGATTTTAATTACATGTAGTTTAAAAAATAGTCTATTTAAAATTGTTAATTATAAATGAATAAATTTGTTTAATTCTTTAATTTTTAAATTAAATTACGAAACTAATTAATGAATGTTTTAAAGTTATTCGTATAAAGAATGGAAATTTGAAACAAATATTATATATTACGAGAAAAAATCTTTAAAATTCATATTAAAATGATTATTTATAATTGCGATTGATAATAATGCAGAGTATTAAAAAAAATGATTATTTTAAAATGTGATGTTAAATCGGAATAGTCTTTTATGATGTATGACTTGAAAAACAGCCTCACGCAATTACCATAATAAATTTTGTTTTATAATTTGTCTACGAATCGTGTTATATTGTTAAATATTTGAATGAAAGAAGAATGGAATTATTTTAAAAGTTTTGTAAATTTAATACACGTTGTTTTAGTGCAACTGGCAACTGTGCCAATCAATAATAGAAAGAGCGCAACAAAACGCGGGTAAAGAGGAGAATTAAACTTGTCAATTGTAACAAGTAAATAATGACCAAATAATCATGCGTTTTAAAATAATCCCATAAAGTTGGGGGTTGCCAGTAATCCTGATAGGATAAATAAATGATAGGGAGGATTAAAATTTCGAATGGGGAACACACAATGGCCGTGATGTTGAGTAATCCCGTGGTTAGCAGGCCGTCGAGAAGGAAGATCAGAGGAAAAATTCATTATTCAGAGGTCTGAAAACTCCATATTTAGCGTGATAACAGCGGCAAGAGACACCGAGCCATTGTATTATCGATTCTCCGAGACACCCGCACTTGAAATTTACACGCCCCCGCCCAGTCGCTCGGCCTTGGGGGCGGTAGGCGCGGGTCGGGATCGGGATCGGGATCGGGATCGGGATCGGGATCGGGATCGGGATCAGGGGTAGGGGCGGGAGGTTAGCGAACACGTATTTAAATTTACGCACACGTGTAAACACACCAGTAGTCGGGTCTACGAAATATTTTAACGGGGAAAGCAAAAGCAAAAGCAACAGCAACAGCAACAGCAACAGCAACAGCAACAGCAAAAGCAACAGCAAAGGCAACAACGGGTCTGGGTACAAACAATGAGGCCGGGGAAGTTTGACCCTGGCGAAATTGCCAGGCTCTTTCAATGAAACGTGGCTCAGGAAACGAGCACCACTGTATTATATAATGTAGACCCTCCGAAATTTACCGTTTCGAATAGGACGCGCCCAAAACTTTATGTTTCGCATATTACAGCTTTTACCCAGTTGAAAGTACCGAAACCCTCTTTCCTCTTTCACTCCCCGTCCTCTCTCTCTCTCTCTCTCTCTCTCTCTCTATTCTTTAACTAATTTAAAAAGTGTTATCAATGCTTTTATTATTATCAGTTGATTCGTTCATTTCCTTGTCTATTCGAAAACTGACAATACCTGTACCTTGATGAATAATTTGAGTGCACAAACATTGGACATTTCGAATTCCTCAACATTCCTATACATTTGTATACATTTCCTTAATAAATAAATATTTAACGAATTGGATACAATGACCACACGCTTTTCCTCGCTTTTTTCTTTAGAATATTAAATACACAAGTTGTTTGCAAAATAGAAGCATAAATATTGATTTAAAAAATAAATGTAAAAAAACAAATATGAAAATTTTATTATTTTGCTTATTGTTTATTCAATTATTAAAAGACTTGGTGTAAATTTTGAAAATTATTATTCAGAAGAATATTAAAATAAATATTTGTTTTTATTAATTGAATTATTAATTTCGAAATATTTTTTTTTTCTCAAATACTTAAAAAATATAAATAAAAGTGAACAATTCATATACTCTAAATAAATTATTGTAACTTGATTGTAAATGAAAATACCTTAATTTAACAAATTGATATTGATTATTACTAAAATTTAAATGAAATTTAAACTTCATTTTTTATAATTATATTTAGAAAATTGTATCACTGAGAATTCAGGCTACCCGAATATATATCTTCGATATAAATGCATATTGTTACGCGTAAGTGACATACATGCTTACGCTGAAGATTTGAACTTTTAGTTTTTAACATAATAATAAATTTTGAGAATAATTTTAACTTCAATATTATTCTAGCTATTGAACGCTTGTTGGAAAATAATCAAATTTTAATACAACTGTTGTATAGATACATTACACGTAATTAGCTTTAATTGCTTAACATTATATTGTCTGAACGTGACTGTGAAATTTCATTTGTGATATAACATTATTCAAAAAATAGTGTAAAAAATGAAAGTGAAATATCAGCAAAATAATGAAAAAAAATTGTGAAAACAACACTTGAATTTTTATTTATAAAACAACAATTATTCAAATTTGCTAATATATCATTGCTATTCATTATTCTTTCATTTTAAATTGGAAATACAATTTAAAAAAAAAAATTTTTCTCGTTAAACAAAGTTAAAATCAACAATTTAATTAGCTTGTATTGAAATAAATTGAAAATTGAATATTCGGCATAATCAAAGTGACGATAAAGC
The DNA here is from genome assembly GCA_018907245.1 of Eupristina koningsbergeri. Taxonomy (NCBI): domain Eukaryota; kingdom Metazoa; phylum Arthropoda; class Insecta; order Hymenoptera; family Agaonidae; genus Eupristina; species Eupristina koningsbergeri. The sequence goes on from JACCHV010000035.1 coordinate 1,944,527, forward strand.
TGGAGACTCGAAAAGACTTAGGCAACACTGTTTGCCATAAAATTTGTTTAATACGCGTATTCAAAGGATACCGAAGGTTTGCCTTTAAAGCAACATGTACAAGCCAGAAATAGTAAATAAGCACCGAGGTTATACGTATATGTAACAACAGTAATTATATTCATAGGTTCTCATAATTCAGCTCGTAGGTGATATACGTAAATTTAGTAAGGATGCTTGAACTCGAGTCCTCTTGGTACACAATTCAGCCAGAATCATGATGGTCTATATTAAACATTCACTTAAGTACTTTTAATAGCCTAGGAAATATTGATCATATCATTTCATAAACGTGCTAGATGCTTATAAATTTATTTTATTTTTATACGATTAAATATAATTGAATGCGATTTTGCACGATTCAACTTGTGTCTCGCACAAAGAGACTTTTAATAAAGATAGCTATAAAAAAAAGAGCAATTCATTAGCAATGAAATTAAAAAAATTAATATCTGCATCGCCCACCGATTATTGGTGTCTTGTCGATTAAGTCTATTCACATTTTAACCACGTACTATTCTGAGTGTAACTAAAATTAATACTAACAACTTAATACTAAGAGCGTAAACGAGGTTTCGTAATTGTAGAAATAGTAAGAGAAAACAATTAAGATTTTATGTATCAGTTTTGAATTAAAATTTTTATGCTTACAATTGAAAAATCAAAATTTTGTAACTTTGTGTACATTTAATTAATAACCTGGAGCTATTATAAAGAAAAAACCATTTTTTAACCGTAATTTAAATAACCTTTTTTTAATAAACTACAGAAAGATGTACGGCAAATCAACTTTAAATCTTGAATCATTCAACTTTCTTCACTAGATACTCTATTAGTCAAATATATAATAAAATAATTTAAGAATTTCATTTTCTTTGGCATGAATATTTTAACTACACGGCACCAAGCCAACCAGGAGCATCAAGCTTTAAAGTCGTATTATTTTTAAAATAAAATATTTAGAACCGTAATTCCGTATAAATTTAGAGACATTTGTATTCATGAATAATCTCGATCATACCAAAATAAATAAAAAAATTTGTTTCACATTTTAAACGACAAGTTTAAAGTTTAAACAAGTCCTTTTTACAGTATACCAATATAGGGCAATATAAACACATGGTATTTTAACAAAGCCTATAATTTGTTTTCATTCTTAAACTAAGCGTAAAATAAAAGTAGAGGTAAAGCTGGAAAGGCAAGGATTTTTTTGCCTAAAATAATTGATTGAAATAATTGAATGAATACCTGTTGCAGGACACACTTGCAATGACTTCCGATGCACTTTGAAAGATTTTTGCATTCACAAAGATCTGGTTTGCGATGGTGTTAGCCACTGCGAGGACGGTTCGGACGAGTCAACTTCCACCGCCTGTGCTAGTGAGTATCACTTAAATCTTCTAAAATCTTAAATTTTTACTAAATAATAAAAATCACTGCACGTAAAAGTTTAAAGCGTATATTTATATTATTACGAAGCAATCGTTTATTCTACAAAATACAATTTTGCAATCTTTATTTTACAATCATTGATACTATAATAATGTGTCTATAATAATGGTAATTAAACGTATCATGAGTTATAAATTTATTTTACACTCTCGGTACCTCATCCGTTGTATGTATTTGAAATTCGTAAATTTAATCATTAAAAGTAGTGCGTTGGCTAAGGTATTATTGCATTTATAATGTCAATATTGTTTGATAAAAACAAATCATTTTTAATTATTATTAATTTGTCAAAATTTCAATATGTTCAGTGATTTATAATTTCTTTCTTGATGAAAATTAATATTATTAATTATAAATAAAATACGCAACAGAGAACAATGGGTTTTAAATAAAATTAAATTTAACTATTAAAATTTAAATTTAATAATAATATCTCAGTATTGTTAATTGTTAGCATTATTAATATTACACGTCGTTTTTCAACAAATGACTAATTTTAATTGGAATTATAACCTACTAAACCATTATTTACATAATAAATAAAGTTTTACGTGCATTTAAATGTAAAGCTTATTATAATTAAACTGTTCTGTAATTCATTAAAGTTTTGACACTGAATATTCAAATTTTATTCATCTTAATAAAATTATTTAGGAAATAATTTATTTTGATGAGTAGAATGTTCGAATTTTAATAGCAAGTGCTCGTGTGTAATCAAACAGTCATTTATTGATCGGTCAATAGCAAATAGAAGCCTGAGGGCTTCTTAAAAAGTCTTGTAGTTGTAAAAAAAGATAAAACGTTGAGAAGGTTTCCGCGGTTGATAAAACAAAGCAATGATTTAGATACAGAGGCGTCGACAATTTTGGGGATGGAGAGCACCTGGTTCGCGATGATGCTGGTGTGTGTGTTCCTGGTCGTGGCAGGTCTCGTGACGGCTGGGGTTTTGTGCTTCTATAGACAACGCGTGACAACCCCCAGGCATCCCCATAACGCCCACAACCCTCAAGGACATCCACCAGTCAGCTATCCCAGTGAGTAACACAGCCACACCCACGCATGCACTCGCTATCTCCTCAAATCCTCCAGCAGCGTAATCAGATCAAAGGCTTTTCGTGATCCCCCGTGCAGATTATTTTTAAAGCGTTTTCGAATGTCATAATTAACACATCGTGCAATATCTACGGCCATTATATTATTATTATTATTATTATTATTATTATTATTATTATTAAACATTTACTCCAAGAGCATTCCTATTATCTTCCGAGTAAAACAATTTACTTACAATAAAATTTACTTCGGCTTTATTTGATTTAATTTATTTGGATTAACTTTGAGTTTTTCAATACAAGGTTGCATTATACTATATTTACACTTTTTACTGATATACCCATTTAATACATCCCTTTAACTGGTTCTGTTATCAAGTATTGACATTATTTATAATATTTATGTTCTATTCTGTTATGTAATTAAATATTTTAATGGCTGCCGGCATTATATACTTTATCGAAATTAATAGTATTTATTTATCAATTCAGATTAGTAATGCCCAATTTCTTTATGCAATTTTTAATAATTTTACATATAGCAATGTGTACACATTTTTATAAAAAAATATGAAAATTCAAAATAAATGGTATCTTTTATTTATTATTCTGTGAAACGATATGTTTTCCAATTCTTTGCAAAAGTATATTTGAAGATAAAATTTCATTAGGTGTTTCAAAGTAATTGTAGATGCAATCACCTGCAGACTAAAATAATACCTATGCATGAACACTTAACTTGTAGTTCCAATTACCATTTACATATTTAATCATAATTAATATTAAATTTAATGATAAAACTGAATTTAATTGTTGTTAGAATATAAATGCACATTTATTAATCTTGTGACTATAATAGCATATAAATTCTTATAATACCTCTATAATACTAGGAAATTATCAAAATATTAATCAAATAATTTTAAAATCAAAAATGATGCATTCCATATTCTTCAGTTTCGACTCCCTTGATAAGAATAAATGCGATCACGCGCCTCAAAATTAAGATATTTTTAATTCTGAATATTGTAATAAAATACTGAATAAATACAAAATAAGATCTCAAAAAATCCATCGCGCGATTTCCTTTTTCTTATATATTTTAATATATTATTATTCACTAGAAATTTAAAAACCATTGTTTATTATAAAAAACTTTTTATTTATTATCGAATGGAAGAAAATAATAAGAAAAATTAAATTCTAAAAGCTATTTTCTAATTATTTGTATTTACATTTGTTTTTATATACATTCATAAGAATTTTATTTCTTAATACTCCTGTAACAAGAATAAAATAATGAAATGATACATAAAATATAAACATTGAATTATTAGAAATATAGTATCAGTTGAAAGTTTTTAATTAGTGTTTCAATACATTCAAAAAATCCTTGAATTTCGAGCTATACAACCTAGTACAAGTGTGATTAGTTATGTTATGTCTAGATTAAAATGTAATTCAGAATATCTCTATTTTGAAGAGAATTATAATACCAAGAGATACTCAAAGGAAGATATCATTAGTGATTTTATAAGCCGACTTCATAGTAACACATTGCCAGAAATGCTATTGTTTTCGAAATGCATTCCGAAATCTATAATTGATGATAACGTAATTACTAAGAAGATTAATTATAAATTTCTAAATTAAATTTAATTCTAAGATCATTACACTAATGTTATAAGTATAACATATAACATTCTTTTATTTAACTTAATTATTTTGGTTTTTTCTTTAAATAACATTAATTTGTTTAGTCTCTAATATAATAAAAATTCTATGTAAAATATTCAATTGAATTTTTATAAATTTTAATTATAACTTTTTTTACAAATATTTTAGAATTTTTTAAAATTTAGTTTTAATTTTTTAGAAATTATTTTAGATATTAGATATCATTTGTAAATAAATTTATCAAATATTTATGACTTTAAGATAAAAATAGTGTCTCATTTACTTCATATTACGTTAAAAGCAAAATAATTTCAAAATTAATATCGAAAAAAACAAAAGATTATTAATGTTGTATTTTCTATACATATTGGTTATATTTAAATTTATTAAATTTTAATGAAAAAAGTATAAAAATTTTTATCAAAGCTTATTGTACATCATTACAATTAATTTATTTTTTTAATAAAATAATCAATTGGAACGTATATTTTTATTATTATGAATACACTTTTAATATTGATATTAGATATTAATATTTGTTTATAATATTATTATATATAAGTGCCATAGACAACATGAAAGAATTAATTATAATTTATAAATTTAGTTGATTAATTACACAATACTTTAATCACTCTATTCTTTTAAATATTTATATGAAGTAGAACTCCTAAAGAATTTTTTACAAAGAATAAATTCTAAACAATAATTCGTGTGTATAATTTTTAATAATTTCCATATTATTTATTTATCTATTTATTTATTTATTTATTTATTTATTTATTTATTTATTTATTTGTTTATTTATTTATTTATATATTTTATCTAATATTTTTATATAATATATTAATTTAACGTATTGTTTCTTTAGTTATTATATAATTTATGCCAAAGAAACAAATTTCTTTTAAAAATAATTAGTTCTTCAATTTTAAATGATTGTTGAGATTTATGAGAATTTGTTTTTTAAGAGAGATAAAAAAATTGATAAATTATGTAATATTAAACAACCAATTAGATGTGAACATTACTAACTGGATATATATGATTTTCATGCATTTTTATTCATTTGTACTAAAGATTGCAACAAAGGAAAAGCATACAAAAGAAAAATGACTTTTTAGAAAACAAAAGCACGTATATTTTTAATCTAAAAAAAACATGCTTATAATAAAAATTAAAGATGCACAGTAAAGTTATTGCTGTTGTCATATATTATCCTACTAGTAGAGAAAGTAGAAATGAATCTCTTCA